>CM054811.1:28583783-29146067 GCA_028984105.1 Lavandula angustifolia
GTGTGTGTGAATCCTCTTGCTGGACCCGCTTTTATTTGCATTAGTAATATTCGTCTTTAATTCTTGCTTTAATGTTCGTTGTCTTAGATTAGATAATTCCCAAAACTTGCGTGGTTGCTAACCAAACCCTGATTGATAGGATTTTTAGCTTTGAAATACTCCGTTCCCTGTGTTCGATACATGTTGCTATACTAATTCTTGGTCTATCTATTTTGCAGGATTTATTTGGTGAAAACATCGACCACCATATAAAGACCGTGGGAAGAGATTGCATAGGGTGATCAAGGTAGTGGATGTGGCTCCACTATGCACACCATTAAAAAGTTAATCTTGGAAGATAGTCTAGCCGAAGCGATAAAGAGAGGCGCTACCGGGAGGCAACCTGAGTTTTCTTTCGTTTATTTCATTTGATTTTATTATTGTTTGGTCTTTGTTTTTGTGTTGTTTTTCCAGATCTAGGCTACGAAGGACATTGTGGACTTAAGTTTAAGGAGGAAGATTCGTCGCCGGTTTGATGAGCTAGAGCGGGTATCTGCCCCGCCTCGCCCCGGCCAAAGCGGGGCGATAGGTGATGTCGTTTCCCCTTCGTTTTTATTTTTTGCGTCTTTGAGTCTGTGTTTTATTTTTCGTGTTTTATGTGTTTTTGTCTTGTGTGATGTGTCTACACTTGATCTTAGAGGGAGATCAAGTGTAAGGAGGGTTTGTTCGTTTTTGTTTTGTGTTTTTGTCACGTTTCTCCGTCCCTTTTCTTTTCTTTTCTTGCGTGAGGGCACACAAGGGTTTAACTGTAAGGAGGGAGGTCTTTAAGTCGTTTCACTTTGTGTCGTCCTTTCTTTTGTGACGTCGAAGCATGCCAAAAATTGAAGTTGTTGATGCACTCTTGTTCTTTGCTAAGCCTGTTTTATTTGTGCTATATGTTTCAATATGCAAGCATGTTAGTTGTTGTGAAGCGTAGGACTTGGTGCACATTTGTATGTAATTTGGGATGACGAATAATAAGTAAGTAGTGGATCGAATTTTACACACTCCATATATTAGACTTGAGCCTTTAAAGTAGGACACTACCTACTAATTTCTTTGAGAGTGTTTATCCACGAAGTTGCAATAAAGCTGAGTCACTTGCGATACATGATAGGAGGCACTAGGGATTAAACCATTTGGCCGCGACAATACTTTCCTACCTTACATTATCCCATAGTGAACTAAATTTGAGCCTTGGCCGATTCTTTGATTTAGTCAGAAAATATTAGCCGAGGCCTTTTTAGCTTTCTCTTGTCCCGTGTCATTGCATGTTTTACACGCTTGTTTGAGATTGATCTTCTTATATATCCTTTGCCTACCTAGTTTGTATGTTACGAAAATAATTGTTAGCCGAAATTGTGTATGAATAGCAATATCTAAGGTCCGATCGTATTTGTACCCAGATTTTCGTGAATAGTGTGAACATTGCTGATTCAAAAAAAAAAAAAGTGGAAAAATCAGTTTAATTGAAGGGTACTTGTTATATTAAGTTGCATTTGATGTGTAATTCTTTAGTGGTGGGCATTGTTTATTTACTCTTGATTATCTCATTTTAAGAAAGTATGACATGCATGATATTGATCTACATTTGTTGGAGCTTAGAACCCCTAGGGACCTTACCAACGAAAATTTGTCTATGTCCTAAGCCCCATTACAACCAAAGAGAAAGACCTCCTTGATATTGCAGTTGTGACAATCTTTTATCGTGATAGAGTGGACTATGTTCTTTGAGTGGCTTGACCGGACCTAGATTAGAGAGTGTTGAGTGAACCGTGAGGATGATCCACTTTTGCTTATGTTTTTGACCAAGTTGATATTTGTGTGCCTTGTCTGAAATTTGCAATTCTACTTGTTTGATGAGATTCATATTTGAATGGTTTGGCATGTTTGACTAGTTCTTTGAGTGTGGAGATCATGGATATGATTGACATTGCTTCTTGTTCTTGTTTTTGTTTCTTGTCTTGTTCTTGTCTTTGTTTTTGTCTTTGTTTCGAGTCTTTGTCTTTTCCTTGTCTTTTCTTGTCTTATTTTCGTCCTGTGTATTTTTATTTTGAGTCTTGAGTCTTGGGGATTGACTGAATTTGAATAATACGTATTCTTTTGTGTTTCTTCTACTTGAGGGCAAGTATAGTTCAAGTGTAAGGAGGTTTGATGAGTCTAATTAGTACTATATAAATTCTGTTTGTTTTGGCGCCCACCTGGCCAGTTGTACCGTATTTTCTGTGCTGTCTTGCAAATTTTAGTGCTGACGTGGCGATGACAAGATGCTGAGGTGGCAGACACGAATTTGGGATTAAAAGATTGATTTTTGGACGAAATTATAGAGAAGGAAGGTGGAGGATAAGGAAAGAGATGATATGAAAAGAATTGGATATGATTTATCTAATTAATATCTTTCCATATTGGATATAAAAAATCCTACTTCTACAAGGAAAAGGAACCGCCTTATATATAGGGGAGGAGACGAACAAAAATAACATCATCTTTACACCATTCCAAGACCGAGAGAGAGACAACCGAGTTAGAGATCTATTCCTTTCGTTCAGTACAGATTTGGAGACAAAAACATTATTTTACTTTCGTTTCTTAGTTTAGCTTGGGAGATTTCGATTTATGCGTTTCATTTGGATGATTTGGATTCTACATATTGGTATCTTCTGATCTTTTAGTGTTAATTTCGTTTGCATTCGTGTTTTAAATCAGTTCGTCAAGTTGTTATAATTTCCGTGTGTTTTATTTCCGAATTTCAGCATGTTTAGTGTTCTGCCCAGTAAACCGGTCCACCTGGCCAGTCGGGCCGATATGCGAGGCTAAGTCATTTAGGGCCGGCGAGATGTGAAACACACACTACCATTATTTCGTGAGACTAGGGCTTTATAATTAATCACTTAGGTTCTGAATTAATTTAGTTTAATCAATAGCTAATTTAGTACTTCCATCGTTTCTCGTGGGATTAGGCTAAATAAGTAGCAAAATTGTTCTTAGAATAATATGATTAATTTGATAGGAGACTATTAGATGCTCACCATACGAGTAGGCTCCTAAATTGGGTTCCCTTAGTTCTTAAAGTTGATTAGGTGTTAAATCTATTGATTGCTCACCAATGTAGGTTGCATCTAATTTAGAGAAGTAGTCGTTCCAATGCCCACCATGGCGATTACCGAATAATTAAGGGGGAATAGATGATGTGTTAGTTTAATTACGACGTCCTACAACTAATTGACTTAAGGGGATTAATTAATTAATAGTGTTGATGATCGATTGTGTGTGTGTGTGAATCATCTTGTTGGACCTATTTTCTTGAATTAGTTTACTCCGTTTTCATTTCCTCCAGATTTTAATTCCTTATTTTAGTCATAGATAAACACCCAAAATTGCGTGGTCGCTAACCAACCCCGTAGATTAATAGGAATTTAAGTTTAAAAATCTCCGTTCACTATATTCGATACCTGTTTGCTATACTGATTTAGGTTTTAGCAATTTTGCAGGATTTATTTGGTGAAAACAACGATTACCAATATGTTATTTAAATTTTTTAAAAAACTGCTATTTCATTTTCGAAATTACAAATTTTCATTGATATTGCAGATTTAGTCCTGTAATTATAAAACCTTGACCCGTCCCTAATATTTAGTATCCCTAGCAAAAAATTATTGGGGAAAAAAAAGAATTGTAAGAAAGTCAGAATTATAAAATAGAAATTGAAAATGAAATAACCTTTTTATTTTTTAATAACTTATGTTACCTTTCGTTCCTAGACATAAATTAAGTATTTCTAGAAACAAATGTAATGTCAATCAATCATAGGATGACCACAAAATCGACGTACTTTTCCAAAATAAATAAATTATAAACGATATCTATTTAGGACGATGATGTAATTGTTTTTTTTTTTGCAGGATGAATTGAGCTAGCTTAATCGATGAAGTTCGAGGCATATTCCGACAACCTATGAAAAAATATTCTAAATAAACGAAGAAAGGCTACTCTCTAGGGCTTGAGTAATTATGTTTGTGCTCCTAATTAATTTCCATTTGGATGTATTAATTTGCTATCTTTTGAATGAAATCAACCTTCCTATCATTAATTGAAGGAGTCGTTTTAATCTACGAAAGATCTAGTCACTAATTTTAAATTAATGAATTTAAACATAGAACATAATTAAGACCAATCAAATTGCTATAGTTAGTATATACGAGGTCTTCCATTTTAAACCACATTTAGAACACACTTTTGGATGTTAAGGACTTTGTCTATATTTAAAATATACCCTTGTATATGAAAAATTACTATTGCTTCTCTTGACGTTCATAGAAATTGGTTATGGATATCAATGTATTAAGTTTGCAATTTTAGTATTTGCTAACTAACGAGGATAACTTGCAATCACTATAGATAACAACCATAATCCTGCAAGACCCCCCACTACTTCTTCATCTCGAAAGATATAATTAGGTACATAATCACATGCAGTACATGCTATTCTGAGAATTATCCTCCGAGCACCCCAAAATTATGCAAATCCAAATAAGAAAATAAAATTAGCATGCTAATTAAATTCATAATAAGAAAATAAATAATTTATCACCAAATACATATAGCTCTATGAAATTATACTTGAAGCTGAATAATTTCCCAAGAAAAGAGTTAAGTTTATCCAACAAATTCAGTTTGTTTCATCATTTATATAAGACCAGTAACGAGGAGATTGCAAGGAAAGACAATAATTTTCCAAGAAAAGATGAATTGATTTTTGAATATGTAAGAGGAGATGAGAAAGAGAGGGTCAAATCTTACCTTACGGGAAGAAGTTACAATTCCTGTGCAAATCTTGATTGTTTCGGTGGTGAAACTACAATTCTGGTGCAGATCTTGATTTTTACGGGGATTGTGAAGAATTGAGAGAGAGAAGAGAAGAGACGCGGCTGGTTTGTGAAAAAATGAATTATTATAAATATTAAGGTTAGAGATATTTCTAGAATTAGATAAAATTATTAAGGATAATTTGGTCTGAAAAAATATAAACAATAAGCTGAAAGTTGGGTGGAGCAGCTTCAGCTGCTTCTCTATTTTCGATCCAATTTTAGAGAATCTCAATTTTAAACTGGGTGTGCTAAACACCTCCACACTAACTTAAAGCTGAAAGCAACTTTCAATAAGCTGTTTCAAATACCCACTAAGTGACACTCAAATAGAAGTGATTCTTGGTAATGGCATAAAAGTTAGTAAAACCTATCAAAACTGAAGTAATTATTGCCCATGGCAAAACAGAATCATTAATTCTTGCTAACGGAAATAAAACCCATCAAAATTCAAAAGTACGTATTAATGCCTTCTTTACATATATAAAAATAAATATTGTTGATTATTGAGCTTAATTATTAAATTTTATCCTTCAAGGGAAATTAAATTTGGATTCTAAAGAGACCCGGCGACATCATTATTCGATTATCCATGGAATATTAATAATTTAACATGCCCTTTACACACAATAAATCAGAATTAAATTTAAAATAAAAGTACGTATAAATTTCCCAATTCTTTAATCTAAAAAAGAAAAAAGAAAAAAGAAAAAAGGAACAGCTTGTTTCCAAGAACGTGAAATGAAACCCGCACCTTTCAAAGACCGTCATGTTAGCGGTTTCGGTGCCAATCGTGAACTATTGTCCATAGTCGAACCGCGGGTCCCAGTATTTTGCCCCTCTATTTTATGCGCGAAAAGTCATATATCCCATTCTATTAACAAACTAGTGTTCATGCATAATTTAACTTTAATTTTATTTGGATTATTAATTAAATATATTGATTGATGATTTTCTTAAGTTGAAAATAAATGTGGCACCACTTCATTGGTGATCCATATAGTGGTATTCCAGAGTAGGAAGTATATCTCTGATTCCAAAAATCTCATATTTCAATTATATTCGACATAAAATTACATAGTTTTACGTAAGTATGAAATTTTTGAATAATAGATCTCATTAATTCCCAAAAGTATGGTAGAAGATCTCATTAATTTTATGCCTCCTACAAGAGTGAGTTGTGTTCATGTGCGCTTCAAATTAGCTACCTATAAATTTGGTGGGGTTTGTTTGTTTTTTTTTAATAAAAAAATTTGGTAGGGTTTGTCATGTGGACTTCTATTTAACATTGCTGTTGTATATGGAAATGGCACGTGTTAGAGTCTTAGAGAATTATATACAAAGGATACAGATATATTAAAATATAGTCAGAGACTAATAACGAAAATAATTCATAAACAAATCAAGTTATTGTAATTCCAATTATATTAAATAACGAATATGAATCACGACTGTGAGCTACTGCCGGAAAAACACAAATATTGAATGACTCGTAGTCGTAGACGCGAATAAGTGAATTTTCACGATTTAGTTTAAAGTTGTGCTCCTTTATTGATTAAAAATAAAAAATATATAAAATGTGTGATATATTCAATTATGTCAACTCACTTTTGTAGTTCGATATCATAACCTTTTTAATAATAAACTTTGATAGTTTAAGATTATTGATGTTGTTTTGTTGTTAAACCAAGTAGATTATAGTACTCGTTTAATTACAACTCCGAACAGGAAATCGCAAAACTAGGTTATTGCGAAAATAAGACAAGCAGTTAATTAACTGATACACTACTGCATTGTAGATAAGGCCACAAATTGAATACATAGGCATGGATGGAGTTCATGTTAACTATGAACTACTCCTTTTATTTATTTTAAAATACATCAGATAGATCGATCGCATTTGCTCTATATTCACCATTATAGTTCCACATCACTTCACCCTGCACAAAACAATACAACAAAAGTTATAATGTAAGTTTATAATTTTAATTCCAAGGAATATATAAAAGTGTAGGAGGCATGTAAGGAAAGCCCCTCACACAAAATTGCGTGGGCTCGAATTTTTTTTGAAATGTTTTTTCGCCCCCTCTATCCCGAACATGGAAAATTTCTCATGTCTCTGTTAATTTTAGATCAGTCTCTTAAGTAGTCATTTTGGATAAGTATATAGTTTTTTAAATATGCTTTTAAAAAAAATGAGTTTTTATATCTAAATTTATAGTGAACTGCCGAATATACCCATGCACTAACTAGCACTTATTATCGGTAGGGTATAAATGTTTACTTGGCCAAAATGAAGGTATAATTCTGAAAAATAAATTAAAACTGTAACTTAAAAAAATTACCATAAAGCTATGATTAATTTTGCTTTTATCTATTTTAATAACTATGATTTTAACCACGCAAAATGTGACTTTAGAGATAAAACAAGGGAATTTATTTTAAAAAAAATAGATATGCAAGGAAGATAATGAATGTACTTACTTTGAGCAGTCAGTGGAAGGGCTGATCTTGTATGGAATGTTGACACCACATTGTCCGGGGAGGCCTGCGGCCTTTCCGTAGTTTATGCCGGAATATGATCCGGCGAGCGATTTCAAGCAGCCGCAGACGCTCTGCTTGTCGGGGGTGGTCTTGGCCGCACCGAACAAGCCTTTGATCCCACCGCAGCAGCCGCCTATTGGGCCTCTGTTGGTCACGTACGGAAGGCAGGGGTTCAGGTAAGAAACCACCGTGCCGCACCCGATCGCAGCCTCGGCCGGCGGTGCAACCGCCATGATCATCACGGCGGCGATGAGGAGCATGCTTGTTGACTTGGTTGTGGCAGCCATTGCTGTGTTTTTGGGTATGTGTATGGAGTGTGTATATGACTACTGAGTGTGTGTTTGGGGTTTCCTTTTATAGACTAATTTGATGAAGTGTTGATTGGATCCATGATAGGAATTTAATTATGGTTGTAGTTTACAGTTGGGAAGATGAATTAAATTGCGGAGCCATCTTGATTAATCTGTAGTCAATAATTGATTATTAGAATAGTAGAGATGTATTTTTTGGGTAGGGGGAATCCATAGTTATAAATTTGGGGCGAATCTTAGAGTTAATAACATTTGAGGGGTGGGGATATGTATTTTTTGGGGGTAAAATTGTATGATTTGGATATATATAAGTTAAAAAAAAAAATTAAGATCTCAAGGGGGTGCAGGCGTGCAGCGGTCACATGCACAACAATGATCTGTCATTGTGTTTGGCTAGTGTCTACAATCTCAAGTTTAAAATTCGTTTAGATCTCTATAAGTCGAGTCTGTAACATATTTGGATTGAATTAAATTTTTTTCTTTCTTGCATGAGTACGATGAGGAAAACTTATTGAATGTGACAAACAACTCTAAAGATGTAAAACTACACTAAACTAATTATATACAAATTAACTTTAAGGTGTGTTTGCAACTGCTTATTATAAGTAATTTTTATTTGCTTTTGTTTAAAGTTAAAATAAGATGCTTTTAATCAAAAAACAGGGTTTTTTATATTAATATTAAAAAATAGATATTTATGGTAGTTTCAGAAATTATGGTGTTTTAAACACAAAAAATATCTTAATAGATGCTTATGAATTTAAACAGATTTCCTGCTTAATTTTAGAAAAGCTAACACAAAAATAATTTTTTGCAAATAGTAAAAAATATAAATAAGTACTTTAAAAAAGTTTTTGCAAACACACCCTTAATAATATTAGGAAGATTCAAATATGTGACTTTTGATTAGAAGATAAAACTATCTCAAACACTAAACCATCAAGACCATTTTAAATTTCTTTGAATCTAAACAAAGATGAGGCCTCATGTTTTTACGTGAAAAAAGTAAATTAAGAAAAAGAGCGTCGGCAAGATGTAGACGAAGCATTGGCATCCGAAGACCACGGGAATTTGACAAGGCAGCTTCCGTACTCCTCGTAAATAAGGACTTGATATGGTAGGTAAGAAGTAAATGACCTAGGCTGACTCATGCAAAGTTATAAAAATCCTCTTCCGATTTAATGATTAAATCAACAACCTATAGTAGAAGTGAGGCGACATGATACCTACCAACGCCGCTATGTATAAATGCGTCACTCATTATTAGTATTAGAAGTTTGCATTTTTAAGTAGTTTACAAGTTATTGCAAAAAAAATATAGTTTACTTAGTATAAATTTTGAATTTTTGATAGAGGCCACTGATTTGTCTCATCATAAAAAAAAAAGACAACATTAAAGAATAGAAGTGTAAGATGTGTGGGTGGAATTGGATTTTTCATAGAAGTATAAGATAATCAAATTTTCTTTTAAGGGTTATACATTAATCTCAATAATTTTCTTTTAAGGTTTATACATTAATCTCACTAATTGGATATATTTGGGTGTTTATTCATTTATTTTTACGACTAAAACTCGCCGCCATAATATTTTTTTCCTATTGGGCGATAGTGATTGATGCTAAGCAATCCCAATTGTTATTAGCCATCAACAAATGTATATAATGTAACCAAACTGTCAATTAGTAAAATTAAGGAATCTGCCGAGTAAATCAGCGCCGCCTCTCGATCGCTTGATCACATCTTTATTCAGATTATAATATAGTCCAATAGATAAAGAGTACACACTTGTACAGGTAATTTCAAACATGAAAGAGTACGATATCTCAAGCATAGAGAACAACAAAATGTTGCACCCAACAAAAAACATGGATAGAGGAACTGATGATGCTTGATCTTCACCTAGTCCTGGATATCAAATTTTGAATCTCATGCAATTCATTTTAGGATCATTTGTGTGCATTTTTTCTAAAATAGGATAGTACATGTGGTGTATAAATTCTGAGTTCCATATCAATGGAAGAGTGTGGCAGACAATATTTTCAAGTCTATTGAGTGTACGTATAAATCTTTATATCATGCGCGTGCATAGAAAGCAATATCAGTATATGTAATGTCTCAAACCATGAAAAACCAGTAAGGGTGGTGATGCTTCAAATGTTAGTTCTACTTTGCAGAGGTAACTACTTAATTACTACTCTCTCCGTCTCTGTCTTATTTCTTATTTTAAGATGTCTTCTTATATGATCAATTCCAAATATATAATTTGGTTGGTTGGTTGGTGCAGGTAATGATGATAGTATAATAATAAGCAAGGGAGGAGTATGCATGAGGCAAATATCTCCGGGAAATTGGGTCTGTAGTCGAGAGTTGTGTGATCCACTCTGCAAAAAAACCTTCCAGGAAGAAAAGGTGTGCAGGGAAGCTGTGGTGCTGAGAGTGACATCTACAAGCTGTGGTCATTCTTTTGGTGATTGTTTGCATAAGTTGACTCTAATCTTAAGAGATGTATTAAGTGCAACTTGACCCTTAATTGGAAAAAGAGTCATTTCATGGTTACACAAGACATTGTACTAGGGCATGTGATTTCTAAGAGGGAGATAGAGATAAATAAGGCAAAGATTTATTTGATAATTAAGCTTCCTCCACCTACCTCGGTGAAGGAAGTTAGGAGATTTGTTGGGCATGTAGGTCACTATGGGAGATTTTTACAAGAGTTCTCGGAATTGTGTCATCGTCTGAATAAGCTTATGTGCAAAGATATTGCCTTTGAATTTGATGAGCATGCTTGTCTGCTTTTAATGCTCTTAAGGAAAAGCTTACTACTCCTTCTATTGTGGTTGGTCCTAATTGGTCTTTACCTTTTGAGATTATGTGTGATGCATCGTATTGTGCTATATGAGTTGTTTTAGGATAAAAAGTGGATGGTAGACTTCGTGTTAATTATTATGCTAGTGGCAAACTTGATTATGCACAAGCCAATTATGCCACTACTGAAAAAGGGTTTCTTGTTGTGGTGTTTGCTGTTGACAAATTTAGATCTTACTTGGTAGGAACCAACGTTAATTGTGCATATGGATCACTTTGCTTTGAAATTTCTTTTGACCAAAATGATGCCAAACTTAGATTGCTTAGGTGGATTTTGTTGTTGCAAGAGTTTGACATTGAAATTGAGGATGAGAAGGGTCGAGATAATGTGGTTGCTGATCACTTGTCTACGTTGCCTGCTAGTTCTATTCCACATGATTCTACATTGCCTATAGATGATTCTTTTCCTAATGACAGTTGTTTGCAATTACTCGCGAGCCATGGTATCCTGACATTGTAAACTACTTGGCAAGTGAGGAGCTGCGTACTGACCTTTCTTATTCGCAGGAAAATGGGAGATTTCTATCTTCATGCAGGGCCTACTTTTGGGATGATCCTTACTTGTTCCATGTCTGCAATGATCAAATACTCCGGAGATGTGTTCCTAATGATGAACATTTGAGTATACTCTCGCATTGCTATGAATTGAGCTGTGGAGGACATTTCAGTGACAAGAAGGCTGCACTCAAGGTCATCGAATCCGGATTTTATTGGCCTACTTTGTTCAAGGATGCTTATTTCCACTGTGTAAGTTGTGGTAAGTGCCAACATAGTGGCAATATATGTAAAAGAAATGAGATGCCCCTAACTAGTAACTTAGTTGTTGATTATTTAATATGTGAGGTATTGATTTCATGGGTTCTTTTCTCTCATCTATGGATTTTGAATATATCCTTGTGGGGTTGATTATGTTTTGAAGTGGGTGAAAGCAATTACAACCAGAACTAACGATGCTAATGTGGTTGTCAAGTTTTTGAAAGATAACATCTTTAATAGATTTGACACTCCAAGAGCAATCATTAGTGATGGTGAGAAACATTTCTACAACAAACTTTTTGATGGGTTACTGAAGAAGTACAATATCACGCACAAGGTGGCGACCCCTTACAATCTGTAGACATCCAGTCAAGTCGAGGTGAACAATAATCATATCAAAGGTATTTTGGAGAAGACTGTAAAGCCATCATATGGAATTCCAAGAGCCTTAGTGAATAAACCAACACAAAATATTCATAAATGCTAGCAATAGGAATGAATCGGTCATCTTAGGTATACTGATTGTTAAATCTCCACCCTTTTCATCAATCTCTTAACCACACCTATTTAATCCCCTTCTTTTACTTTTTTGCAATTTTAATTACATTGTTTAAATAAGCCAAACTCAGTTTAGGATCAAGTAGATAGTAAAATAATTAGAATAGTTAAAACATAACTGAGTTTTTGTGAGATTGATATCGGGAGTTGTTAGATTAGGTATTACATTGATTCGTTCACTTGCGAGAACTATGATTTGTTCATCAGAGATTAATGATCTTAAGGAAAGAGAGGTTACTTACATGAGGAGAAAAAGGGTTCCGGCCAAGCCTCGAGACTTCAGATCTATGCGAATGACTTTGTCGGGGTGTTTGCTACCACAAATAATGTTAGTCCAGTTAAATAAATGGGTTGTTAGGTTCCAAGAGTTGAGAGATTATTGTGGATCATTAAGTCCAGACTTGAAAGCTAGCAGTGAAAATAATTCCCCATATGGGCCTAAACCCTTAATATTGGCTTACTAGATGTAGCTTTTATATATACAAAAAGAGCCATCCACCGCAATTCCCATGTGGGCCCAAAGCCTTAAGCCTTAAGGAGAACAAAAAAGAGGATCGAGAAAGGAAGATGTGGCGAAATTTCCCTCACTTTTCACCGAACAAAAGTTTCTATAAAATGTGATGATTATCAGCATATATATGGCTATTTATCAACACCTACTTCTTTCCACTTATACTCTTAATCTAAAAAAGAGAAGCTAACATTATGATCTCGTTGGTCTTATACAACTATGACCTGACTTGAATATCCTTCGATATAGGTGTCGGTAAGGATATGGGTTTAAAATAATAATTAAATAAATAAAGTAGGTCGGTTGGTGTTAGGATCTTGTCCATCTACGTAGAGCATCCCGCTGGAAATTTCGTCACTAGAACGTCAAAGAAATCTACGTTTATTTATCCGTCTGCAATCCGCTACAAAATGGCGACCGGTGTTAGAATCCGTTGCCAGATCCATCGGTATACTGAACTCTTCTTTTACGAACCGGAAGAGGTTTTGTGGGCCAAAACTTTCAATCGTGGACAACCAATTCGTAGTCTCTGTACGAGCCCCTAGATTATGCTGCAACCTGATATGAACATCTACTACCTGAAAATTAAAACCGAAAAATGAAAACTCCAAAACAGAATCCACAAAGCCCATCCGAGGAGGAGTAAAAATCAACAATACCATTGATTATGCTAAAGAGAACCTTAAAAAACTAAATCAATAGAAGATAAATTTTAGAAGTCTATTTGAAACTGACTAGTCAAAACATATAATGTAAATGAAGAGGATTATCAATTAGAAGATATACACAGGCATTTTTGGTGAGTTCTAGTCTGGCACATGACAAAGGCTTGCTTAAATACATACCTTTCAATTTTTTGTTTAAATCTTCACCGGCGAAAATCCCAACAATTAATTATAAAACAAACTGGGTCGTTTTTGTTGTCGGTCGACTTGTCCATGTAGGATATTCCAACCTTCGCATCCGACTCACTATTAGGTTATTTTTTTCGGGTGAACAAATTTTCACAAATTGGAAAGTGGTGTGTTTACGTGAGTTTTTTCAAAGTCACATAAACTAGAATCCACCCGATGTCCGTATATACTAATAGCCTAAATGCAAAGGAGTATGCTAAAGGGGACCTTGAAGAACTAATACAACCAATGAAATTAGGCAACAGGCAATGATGGTGGATTCATAATTCAACGAAGTCACCATTTCAATACGGATACCATAATCCAAAGTTGTATTATTACACATTAGATAGTAAACATGGGATGTCTTTTATAACTTTATACGGATACCATAATCCAAAGTAGTATTATTACACATTAAATAGTATTTCATCGACAATTCTTGTACCATAATTAGTCCATTCTTAATTCTATCCAAAATATTAACCGAATTGTAGATAAGCATGTATATAAAGCACGATTATATTTAATGGTATACACTACATACGACTATATGTATAACCATACAGAATTCAATTTTAGGTATATAGGATAAATATTTTCAATAAATACACAACACAAAGAGATATACTAACATCTCAAAAGAAGAATTTCATAGATTTAACATATAGAAGTATACTTAATTTGAAGTTGTCATAATCGGGTTTGTGAGAGTTCGCTAAATATATTAAGGGCCCGTTTGGTACGAATTTAGGAATGACAATGGTAATGGATATGATAGTATAGTGATTGAGTATGAGTATGAATGATTTTGTAAAAGATGTTTTGTATTTATTAGTGAATGGGTATGATAACCAAATATGGTGTTTGGTTGTATTTACAACTCAATGGGAATGAAAATAAATTTTTATTTTTTTTTATTTTTTTTAATCTCCTTTCTATACTTGTGATAACCAATAGTAATCAATCATCTCACAACATGAAATTAACTAATAATATAAGAAGTGAACTAATCAATAATATTCATATTGAAAAATAGAAGCAACCAAAATAGATCCATGAAAAATGGGTAAAAATCATGGTGTTTGAACATAATGGAGTTAAAGTGCAGCTCGATATGAGTAAATGGACGAGACGGCTCGAGATTTGGATTTGAAACGAGTGAGAACGAGTCAAAAGAAGTTGAAGTTGTAAGCTGTGACGACCCAGATGCGACTGCGTGAGGGTCATCACAGTGGAGATTAAAGAAAGCAGGACACGACCCAGACGCGACTGCGTGAGGGTCATCACAGGTGGAGATTAAAGAAATCAATTTAAGTGTTGGAAAATCGGTAATAGGTTTGTTTAATCATCTTCTCGAGCCATCGGTAATAGGTTTGGAAAAACATGTAAGAGGTTTGGAAAAACCGGTAATAGGTTTGGAAAAAACGATAATAGTATATATATTTATATATGTATGCTCAGGCCGTTTGATCGCATTTTCGAGCCTCGATACATATTCGATTTATGAATTGGGATATATGATGTTGATTTATGTATCCAACAATTAAGTAGAGGACAGATCAAGTTAGTTAATCACAAAAGAAAAAGTTCACCTGGTAGCCACAGACAACGATGAAGATTCACCAAGAATTTTTTTCGTGCAAAGAAGGATGAAGATTCAACAAAATTTTTTTAGCGCGACTGGTAGATTGAGCGGGTGAGAGGGTTTGCCATTCTTTTTCATTCCCAATTTGTGAGATCTTTCATACCCTAGTATAGCATTGGGTATGAGAAAACCCATATTCTATGAGTTTAATATCCTTAGAAGATGGGCTAAACCCACATAACAAACAACATATTTGGGTATGAAAGATGGATCATACCCATAGTAAATCCATATACCCTCAAAACAAACGGGCCATAAGATTAATAATATAGGAACCCGTTGGTTTAGCTAGGAAACGAGAAAAGCAGAGCGTAGTACGTAATTACAAAGAGACTTGCTAACATCTCAAAAACTTATTTTCTCGTACTATTAGCTATTTTTTCTTATTATTCTCCAAATCATTAATTAAGCATTAGCTTTTATTTATGAATTTAATCGTTTCATTAAATAATTACTCCCTCAATCCCATTAAGATTGTCTTGTATTCTTTTTCGAACTATCCCAATAATATTGTCTTGTTTCTTTTAATGACAAAAAATACTCTATATAAAAAAATGAGGTGGACCCCTCATTACTCAATACTCACCTCACATTCTTATACACACAACACACTCTCTCTCCAAAAGTTTCTCTTTCACACGATTCTATTCCATTAAGACCTCTGAAAATTATGATTTTTAACTTTCGATTATTTTTTAATTACAATATGAAAAAAATGCGGGAAATAAATTCAATTGTCTCAATTATACCTTAATACAATTTGGATGAATTCTCATTCTTTCCCACCTACCATTCCTCGAAAACTGTGTTAATTTTTTAATACAATTAAAACACATAAAATATACAATTAAATCAAATTTCTTAATCTCCGTGGCGAAAATAAATAAGACGATATTAATGAGACGAAGGGAGTACATAATAAATAAAAATATTCATTCCAAATAATACATTATTAAACACAAGATTTTGAAACGAGTAATGTACCTCTGGCTTGATCAGATTTTACTGAAATGATAACAATCAAACACTCAAAGATTATACACTAGTGCATGGGAAAGTTGAATGTAAAGGGGTACAATATAATAGCTCAAACATTGGGAACAAGAATGGATCCTTCATCTAGTTGTAGATAGCAATTTTTGTATGTTATGCAATTCATTTACAACATCTGTCATTGACATTCTTTCTCTAGCCATCTCCTTTGAGCAGGACACACCAATGCTCATAATAGAAGCGATACCTCTTTATCTTGGCATTGTTCATGAGGGTATGTAGATGTGGAGCCACAACTTTCATTACTCGATCTGGCAAAGCAGTACTAACCAAACTATGAAGACTTACATGGTCATCGAAAACATCATATGTGGGTCGTTTGTTAGTGAACATCTCCAACATAACAATTCCATAACTGTACACATCACCTTGCCTTGATACCATAGTACTTGTCCCGTATTCTACACCCCAAGCAGGAAAATCAAGAAATGTCTCAACATGCAAAATTTATTAGAGATGAATGATTGGAAGCATACCTGGAGGGACATAGCCTATGGTGCCTCTAATCATTGTTGAGCAGTTGCTTTCTTGTGATGGGTCTACGCCTGAAATGAACTTGGCTAGTCCAAAGTCGCCAACGCATGCTGTCATATCATCATCCAACAGAATGTTGCTTGGCTTCAAATCGCCGTGAACAATAGATGATTCGGTACAAGCATGAAGGTATTCTATAGCCTCAGCTATATCAGTGGCAATATTCACGCACTGAATCATGTTAAGATTGTTTCTTCATTTTCTTCACCTTCTTTCGTGCTAGTGTGCAACCACTTTTCTAGATGTCCATTATCCTTAAACTCATAAACCAATGCTTTAAACTCATTTCCTTGGAAGTCTATGCTTTCACAAACACTCAATATTTTCACCAAGTTTCTATGCCTCACATTTCTAAGTGCATTGCATTCTGCCATGAAGCTTTTGGAAGCTCCTCTAACATAAAGATTAAGAACTTTAACAACAATCATTGTTTGACCATCATCTAGAATTCCTTTGTAAACAGATCCAAATCTTCTGAGGCCAACCATGTTAGCTTCAGAGAATCCATTGGTAGCTTTCAAGAGATCCCCGTATGAAAGTCTCATAATCTGGAAGCCAGTGAGTGATGGCAAATGATGAGTCTAATTCTTACTATATAAATTTCTGTTTGTTTTGGTGCCCATCTGGCCAGTTGGATCGTATTTTCTGTGCTGTCTTGCAGATTTTTGTGCTGATGTGACGATGACGAGATGATGAGGTGGCAGACGCGATTTTGGGGTTAAGAGACTGATTTTTGGACGAAATTGTAGAGAAGGAAAGTAAAGGATAAAGATAGAGATGATATGGAAAGAATTGGATATGATATATCTAATTAATATCTTTCCATATCGGATATAAAAACCTACTTCTACAAGGAAAATGAGCCGCCATATATATAAGAGAGGAGACGAACGAAAATTAACACATCTTTTACACCATTCCAAGACCGAGAGAGAGACAACCGGGTTAGAGATCTATTCGTTTCGTTCTAGTTCGGATTTCGAGACACAAACACTATTTTACTTTCATTTCTTAGTTTAGCTTAAGAGATTTCGATTTTTGCATATCGTTTGGATGATTTGGATTCTTCATATTGGTATCTTCTGATCTTTTAGTTTAAATTTCGTTTGCATTTGTGTTTTAAATCAGTTCGTAGACTTGCTTTGATTTTCGTGCAGTTAATTTTTGAGTTTCAACATATTTAGGGTTCTGCCCAGTTTTACGGTCCGTCTGCCCAGTCGGACCCATATCCGTAGCTAGATTCTTTTTAGGGGCCGGCGAGATGTAAAGTATACACTGATTGATTACCGAATAATTAAGGGGGAATAGGAGATGTGTCAGTTTAATTACGGCGTCCTACAACTGATTGATTGATAAGGATTAATTTATCTTTAGTGTCGATGATCGATTGTGTGTCTGTGAATCATCTTGCTGGACCCGTTTTCTTTGCATACGTTTATTCCATATTCATTTCCTGCTATTTACTATCTTGTTTTAGGTTTAGACAACCCCTAAAATTGCGTGATCGCTAACCAACCCCATAGATTAATAGGAATTTAATGTTAAAATCTCCGTTCCCTGTGTTTGATACCCGTTTGCTACACTAATTTAAGTTCTAGCATTTTGCAGGATTTATTTGATGAAAACAACCAGCAAAGACCAAGTCACATTCTTCTGCGGGATTCTTTCCTTGTAAATGAAAGCAGCTACAAGTAGAAGGAATATTATGCCGCCAACAAGGATTGGGACCAAGATTTTAAGTTAGGTCCATAAGCTTTCCTTGTGAGGTTTTACTCGAATGCAAGGACCCTACATTGGAGACAAAGTAGGTCCACAAGATTTTAAGTTAGGTCCATAAGCAGAGTCAGATTGGGACAAAGTAGGTGTTAACCTACCACACTATAATCCACATATATATAAGCCTACCATCACGGAGCACAAGGAAAAAATCGAGATAAGATAAATTATGGTGAAATTTCATTGTGTTCATAAAGAATATTAATTTATTTGGTTTATAATATTTCTCTTGACTTGAGGACCAATAACAATGGCCGTGCATGTTGGGGTAGAATACTTGTAGCTTGACACATTTATTTAATTATGTGGGCTACACTTGTTGACACTTCCTAAACCTCGTCACCCTTGAATACTGCAATCAGATAATGATGCTGCAAATCAGGACCAAATTCAACTTGAAATGTCAATTAAAAATTCAATTTAAAGTTGATGAATTTGAAGAAAGTTGGTGAATTTAGACCATTAACCATTTTTAAGTATTTGGTAATTACGTCTAATATCCGATCACCATAACATTTTTACATTATTAAATGGCCCCAGTCCACTTTCACGGTTCACTCCAATAACTGTTCAAGATGTGATGATAATATGAGAAACTACTATTGACACCTCACTTGATTCTACTTAGCTAATTTCACTGAAGTCTTACATTTATATATATTAAAGCATGATCTTATCCTCACATTTGTATAATAAGATCACGCACACTTTTTGTATTCTTTATTAAATGAATTTAATACAGGCTTGAAAATTTTATCCTAGCTTGGGGTGGGAAAAATACCCGGAAATTAGTGTACCGTTCTTGCTATAATACAAAAATGCCAAAAACAATGAAAGACGCATTGCCGTAAATTGATGAATACCAAAAATCTGTTATATAAGTAATACCATTGCATGCCAGAATACCAAAAAATCGGTATAACAAGAAAGTACCGTATACATAGGATATCGATAGATGTTATGTTCTATACCGAAAGGTTCAACACAGTATCAACTGTGATATTCATATTGTAAATCCTGGTATGGTATGACAATCGAAATTGATATATTGTACCAACCACCCTTACTCCTAACTTGGTTTTCACGCACCAAAATAAGATAAACAAATATAATTAACAATAATTTATATATATTAAAAAAAAAAACTTTTTTCAGTTCTTATTGTGATTATTATGTAATTGAGAAAGTTCAGTTTAGAAAATTTTATTGACATGATTATAGATGAGTAAAGTGCAAATATAGCCATTTCAAAATTTAAAAATGCAAGTATATCCAAAAGTTAATAAAAATGGACTCATATCCATTTTCTCAATTTTACCCCAAAAAAGTTGCTCTATATCATAACTGTCTTGCTGCAGGCCTAGGGTTCTCTCTCTCTTCCCCCGATTTCAGCCATTTTCCTTTTGCAGGATGTGCAGTCTACTTTTTGACCAAGTGTGGTAGAAATTTTTGGCAGCATCAATGATGTGGTTCAGCTTTGATTTTGGCAGTGTATAGTGTGCTGTCCAATGTTGGTAGCAGCAGATAATGTATTTAATTTGATAATTTTTGCTTTATTGTAGAAAATGTATGTAAAATATAAAAATAGATACTTGCTCATATATTTTGAAGCTGAAAAACATAACGTGAGAGATAAAGTAATAGAAAAAAAATTAAAGCTAAGATCCAAAATTTTTGCGCATTTTCTTGTAAAACTTGTTCGTATACATTTGTGATTTTTCATCATATTAACACAAGGTATGTTTTTCTATCAATAATATTTTCTTGAAGAAGTTATGATATTTTCGTGCATAAGTTATGGTGACATCATGATATTTTAGCTTCATTCTTTGCATCTATAATCTACAACAATTTGTTCATAAGAGACATTTAGAGTTTTTTTGGAGCTACGATAAGTTCTGTTAAATTATAACTATTTCAGTCGGTGAAAATTATGCCTATAACGAGAAAGTTGTTATTATGGACTTAAGGGTTGAAGTTGTTACTTTGTATTCAATTTTGTTCTCGCATTTCATATTTCAGTTAACGTTAGGTATAAACATGAAAATACATACTCCACTGTTTTAAATTTATATGCGTATGCCTCAAAGATATTTGAATTCTCCGTATTATATTCATTATTTATATAAGACTGGTTTACAACGAATATGAACATAATACACTGTTATGAATGATTAGAAATATATCCAATAGAGTTTTGATAAGTATGTTGCTACTTTTATTTTCACCAGGTTTTGTGTAGTGAAAAGGATGGATTTGTGCGTCTTTTGTGCCGTCTCATAGACGAATGGAGGTAATATTAAAGCAATGCGAGTCGAGAAGGAAGGTTGCGGATATTGAAGCGAAGTGATGAAATATGGAGAGTTGGACCACATTTGAAGATCAAAGTAATTGGACTCAAGATTGAAGTTGTTTTTGAAAATTTTACCATTGACCCAATTGTTTTATTAAGGCCCAACTTGTAACTCTCTCCACACACTTTTTATCCTAGGTATAAATAGATTAGTGTGGAGAGAGGTGGGCAACTACCTTAAGATGAACTTTTGGAAACAACTTTTACTCCCTTTTTTCTCGTGCTCTCTCGGCTGCTACAACAACTAAGAAGGAAGATTAATGTTTTGTAATTTCATAAGTGAACAGTGACGTGGGTTTGCAATCTATGGTGATAAATGCTTTTCTCTTTTGATGCCTTTCTCTTTTAATGCTTCTCCCTTTTAATGTTTTTCCTTGCTTGCATGTTCTTGATTACAATATTAATGGTAGTTGTTAAGATTTCATTTATGGCTTCTTTACTAAGCACTTTTATCTCTTGTGATTTAATTATGCGTAGCTAATTTTCCCGATTCGACGAGGCAACAATGCACTAATCTAATTTCCCCTTGAGACCTAAATGTACTTGAATTTGATTTCTTAAGTTTCAATTTATTCCGGGTTAAGTAGATTTATCGATTAACTAGGATTGATCACCCTAGGGTTATTTGGTAGTTCTATGGAATGGAAATGAATCGTTAGCTAAGTTACTTTGCATGCCCAACATCGGTAATTTGCTAAATCGGGTCCTATGTTCTTAGTGCTTCGTAGCACTTAATCTAGAAATTGCTCAACAAGCTAGATTGTGTTAGGAATATGAAATGGGTTCTATGCTTAACATGCTCGTTTCTACGTAATTGGATAAGGATAGGGATATGTTAGTGCTCAACACAACATTCCAACCGATTAGCTTAAGGTGTTAAATAAATCTTTGAGTCAAGGATTGGGGATAGTGATTAGTGCGGGTTGCCGAGTCGAGTCTTCTCTCTTATCGCATTTCTTCGTGTTTAATTCTTACTTATTTCTTGCCTAGTCTTAATCAAACCCAAATTTAAAGCGTGGTGGCTACACCAAAACGGGATTATTAGGAGATTTAGAATAATTCTCCCGTTCCCTGTGGATTCGACTCTGCTTATCATTGTGCTAATCCCTATTTTTAGCTTGTGTTATAGGACTAATCATTTGGTGAGTACGGAACGACGCTCACCAAATTGGCGCCGTTGCCGGGGAACGGTGTTTGATTTAATCTATTTTTCCTATTGATCTTTTGGGTATTTTTTTCTGTTGTTTATGAGCAGTTTTCCAAACCCGAATCTCTTGTTCGACCCAGAAATTGAGAAGACAGCAAAGAGAATTCGGAAGGAGACGAAGCTGAGAAAACAGCGGAATCTGCTGGCCCAGCAGGACATTCCTTTAACTGAACCAGAAGCTGAAGTGGAACCTGGTGCAGAAGCCAGTAACACTGAAACTGAAGGAGTTCAGTCTGACCATACAATTTACAATCCTGAAGAAGTAGAGTCTGAGTTGGAAGCAAGGACAGAGTCTGAAGAAATGGCCGACCCTGACCCAAGGTTGAATGAGTTGTCTAAACATGATGCTGAAGATACACCTACTGCAATCAGAGTACCAGAAACAGATGAACCAATTGATCTGAAAATTGGGATACTTCACCTTCTGCCTAAGTTCTATGGAAAGAGAGGTGAGGATCCATTCAATTTCTTGAGTGAGTTCACCAAAATCTGCAGAATCCAGAAGAGGCCATCTAGAGTTACAGAAGACCAACTTAGGTTGGCTGCATTTCCATTTGCCCTGTTTGAGCAGGCAAACGTGTGGTTCTCAAGTCTCCCACTCAATTCAATCACAAATTGGGCAGAGATGAAGATGGCTTTCCTGTATTATTACTTTCCTTCCACAAAAACAAATGCACTGAAGAAGGAAATCTCCAGCATTGAACAAGAACCTGATGAGTCCTTGAGCACATACTGGACTCGGTTCCAACGATTGAAGGACAGCTGCCCCAACCACAAATATTCAGAAGGAGATCTCCTCCAATACTTCTACCAAGGCATGACGATTAAAACGAAAGATTTTGTAAATTCATCAAGTGGAGGAGAATTTTCCAATTGTCGGATAAGCGAGGCCAAAAAGCTTATCCAAAATCTGGTAGATGCTACTAGGGAATATGAGAACCCTCGTATTTTAAAGAAAGCTGCTCAAGCAAGCTCTTCTGTAGTTGATGACAAAATGGAAGAAAGACTTTGGAGGATTGAACGAATGCTGACCAACGTTGTAGAGAAGGCAGCTGCTGCTGGACCTCCTGAGAAGCCTTGTGGGAATTGTGGAAATTTTGGACATGTCACCCTCCAGTGTAACCTTACTGAGGATGTTCAAGTTAATGCAATTGGGAATTGGAACAATCATCAACAGCAAAAGAGGGATCCCTACTCGCAATCCTATAATCCAGGATGGAAGGATCATCCTTATTTTAAATGGAGTTCACCAGGAGATCCCCCTCAACAGAGTCTTCAACCACCACAGCAGCAATTTCAGCAGCCCCAGCAACATCTGCCAAGACAAAATATGCCACAACAAGCACCTATGCAACAGCAAAGCTACCGTCCCCCACATCAAAGAGTGTTCCAACAGAACGCACCCCCAATTGCCCCAGCCTAATCTTCGAAATCTCTTGAAGAAATGATGGGAGAACTTATCACATCTCAGAAGACTATGCAAAGAGATGTGCAAACTCATAATGATGCCATACATAACATCCAACAAGCCCAACAAAATATGCAAGATGTACAAAAGGATCAGAAGACAAGCATTGACACACTATCGAGGCATATGTCTCTGATAGCAGACACTCTTAATGAAATGAAGGGAAATCAAGGCAAGTTGCCTTCCCAAGTGCACCTAAATCCAAAGGGAGGGGATGCAATGGCTGTGACCCTGCGTAGTGGAAAGGAGCTAAAGGAGTTCCCTAAGAAAAAACGAGATGAGGACTTGAAGTCCGAAGCTAGAAATCACACTGACCTGGAAAAACAGAGTCCCCAATCAGACCAAAAGCTGCAGGATAGACAAGCTGAAGAAGATGAACCAATCAGCATAGTAGAGCCCCCGCAGCCAAGTGGGCCTAGTATAACTGTTCAACCACCTTTTCCAGCTGCTCTAGCGAGGAAAACAAAGCCAAATGCAGAGATCATGGATTTTATGGCCATGTTTGAAAAATTGGAGGTTAACATACCATTCCTCCAAGCTATCAAATTCCCTCCTCTTTGCAAATTCATCAAGAATTTCATATATGGAAAGCCAAAGCCCACTGGAAAAGTTATGATGGAGGAAACTGCATCATCATTCATACAGCGAAGACTGCCCACCAAGTGTGCAGATCCAGGTATGTTTACGCTTCCTTGTCTATTTGGAGAGGTAAAAATCAAGCATGCTATGTGTGACTTGGGAGCATCAATTAATGTGATGCTATTGTGTGTTTATAACATGCTAAATGGAGTGGAATTAACAAAGACTAGGTTTGTGATTCAACTTGTTGATAGGTCATGTGTATACCTTGTTGGTCTTCTTGAAAATGTCTTGGTGAAAATCCATAATTTCACATACCATGCTGATTTTTATGTCATTGGTACGCATGGTGGGCATGTAGAGGGTACAGCTGGAGTGCTTTTAGGTAGAACTTTCCTTAAGACAGTCAAATCACTTATAGATATGGAAAATGGGACCATTCGCATTAACTATCATGAGGAATCATATACTTATAGACTTGATGAGGCTTTGGAGAAGCCAAGTGATTATGAAAATGCATATTCTGCTAACTTGTTTGAGCCCCTTGTCCAAGATCACCTTGAGATGAATTTTTTGCAGGACAGATTAGAACTGGCCTTAACACAAGGGCTTACTGAATTTGATATCAAGGGGATTGATGATGGGGAGATACAGGAGGCCATTATGTCTCTTTGTGCATTGGAAAAGACTGCAGCCTCTAGTAGTTCTCTACCTCAGCAGAATAGTACTGATAAACCACTTCCATTATTGGTCTAGGCGCCTAAGCTGGAGTTAAAACCACTGCCCACGAATTTGAAGTATGCTTTTCTAGGAGAAGAAGACACTCTTCTAGTAATCATCAACAAAGAATTATCTGAGGAGCAGGAGAAGAAGTTGATAGAAGTTCTCAAGAGGCACAAAAGAGCCATTGGCTGATCTTACTGGAATTAGCCCAGATGTTTACCAGCATCATATTCTGCTTGAGCCAGACAGTAAACCTAGCAGAGATCCTCAGAGAAAGCTTAATCCAAACATGAGGGAAGTTATGTTGAAGGAGATCCTCAAACTCCTTGCTATGGGTATTATCTATCCTATTTCAGACAGCAAGTGGGTGAGTCTGGTGCATGTTGTGCCTAAGAAATCTGGATTTCAAGTGGTGCAAAATGACAAACATGAACTTGTTCCAGCTCGCCTTCAAACAGGATGGCGTATGTGTATTGACTACTAAAAGCTCAACACAGCAACACGCAAGGATCACTTCCCTCTGCCATTTATTGATCAGATGCTGGAGAGGCTTGTTGGGAAGGTCTATTTCTGTTTTCTAGATGGTTACAGTGGATACTTTCAGATATATGTGAATGCAGAAGACCAGGAGAAGACTACTTTTACGTGCCCTTTTGGCACCTATGCTTACATACGGATGCCCTTCGGCCTGTGTAATGCTCTGGGAACTTTCCAACGATGTATGATGAGTATCTTCTCGGATTTGATAGAGAAATGTATTGAAGTGTTCATGGATGATTTCACCGTTTATGGTGATTCATTTGATGGTTGTTTGGCAAGCTTAGACTTGGTGTTAACTCGGTGCGTGGAGAAGAATCTTGTTCTCAACTACGAAAAATGCCACTTCATGGTCACCGAAGGAATAGTTTTGGGACATGTTGTGTCGAAGAAGGGAATTCAAGTGGATAAAGCTAAGGTAGATCTGATATCTCAGCTTCCTTACCCGACTAATATGAAGGGAATTCGAGGTTTCTTAGGGCATGTGGGATTCTACCGCCGATTCATAAAGGACTTTGCGAAAATTGCCCAGCCATTAACTAAGTTACTGCAGCAGGATATTTAGTTTGTCATGACAGTAGAGTGCAATCCGGCTTTTGATCTCTTAAAGGCGAAATTGACTTCAGCCCCAATCATGCAACCACCAGATTGGAACCTTCCATTTGAGATTATGTGCGACGCAAGTGATTACGCGGTGGGAGCGTTCTTGGTCAAAAAGTGGGGAAAGAAAGCCATGTTATATATTATGCTTCGAAGACCTTGAACCCCGCTCAATGCAACTACACAACCACGGAGAAGGAGTTGCTAGCTATAATCTTTTCCCTCGATAAGTTACGTTCCTATTTGCTTGGTTCCAAGATTATAGTGTACTCGGATCATTCGGCATTGAAATATCTAATTCCCAAGGCTGAATCTAAACCACGTTTGATGGGATGGATCCTCTTGTTACAAGAATTTGATTATGACATCAAAGATAAGAAGGGTGCTGAAAACCACATTGCAGACCACCTGAGCCGTCTGGTGCTTCTAGCAGATTCTACCCCTATCAAAGAGTCATTCCCAGAGGAGCATCTATATTCAGCAACAAGGCAGAATAATCTCAATTTTTTGGATCAGAGAAAAAATTCTGTAGCAGAATGTCTGGCTATATCAGGGCAAGCTGGCAAACTGTCATGGTTTGCCCATATTGTGAACTACCTAACCACAGAGCAAATCCCTAATGGTTTCACAAGTGCACAAATGATGAGGCTCCGTTGTAAGTCCAAACATTACTTCTGGGATGAACCTTACCAGTGGAAGATTGGTGTTGACCAAGTTATCTGAAGATGTATTCCAGAGAGTGAGCAAGGTGATATTCTGTCTCATTGTCATTCCCTTGGTTGTGGAGGACATTTTGGCCCCAAGAGGACAACAAGAAAGGTTCTGGACAGCGGATTCTTTTGGCTTACTTTGAACCGTGATGCTTACTTGTTTTGCAAAAGCTGCCCTAGGTGTCAAATGACCAGGAATATCTCCGTGAAAGATGAAATGCCTCAATGCCCTATTCGAGCTTGTGAAATATTCGATGTGTGGGGAATGGACTTCATGGGGCCTTTCCCGAGTTCATGTGGGAATTTATATATTCTTCTCGCAGTGGATTATGTCTCAAAGTGGGTGGAGGCAAAGGCCACTCGAACCAATGATTCGAAAGTTGTCTCAAGCTTTCTCAAGAGTCACATATTTAGTAGATTTGGAGTTCCAAGAGCTATGATTAGTGATCAAGGCTCTCATTTTTGCAATCGCACAATTGATGCCTTGATGAAGAGGTACGGAGTTCGCCACCACCTTTCTACTCCTTACCACCCCCAAAGCAATGGACAAGCCGAGGTATCCAATCGCGAAGTGAAACAAATTCTAGAGAAGATCGTGAACCCTTCGCGTAAGGATTGGAGTTTGCGGTTGGATGATGCCTTATGGGTATATCGAACCGCTTATAAGACGTCTATCGGTATGTCTCCTTATAGGCTCATATTTGGCAAATTATGTTATTTACTGGTTGGAGTCGAACATAAGGCTTTTTGGGCTATCAAAGAGATGAATATGCAACCGACTAAGTGTGAGGAGGAGCGGAAATTTCAACTCCAAGAGCTTGAAGAACTCCGTTTAGAAGCTTATGAATCTGCAATTGGTACAAGGATAGGACCAAGATGTGGCATGACAAGAACATTCGTGGCAAAACATTCCAGGTGGGACAACAAGTCCTCTTATACCAGTCTAAGCTTCGTCTGATGCCTGGAAAATTAAGATCGCTCTGGATAGGCCTATTCACAGTTCGTTCAGTCGGCCCCAGTGGAGTTATTGAGATTCACAACCCCTCTACGGACAAGGTGTTCAAGGTGAACGGACATCGATTGAAGGCATACTTCGACTCTTCCCAACTGCACACAGTGAGTGAAGTTGCCTTAATCCCTCCGGTTTACACATGATGCCACGAGACCATCTAACCAAGGACGTTAAACAAGGGCGCTCGTGGGAGGCACCCCACCGGTATATCTTGTCTATATTTATTTTCGTCTGTATTTATTTCCTGCTCTTTGTTATTTTTGTCCTCCTTGTTGTTCGCATCCCATTTCTTTTGGTACTTGGTTGTGTTTTATTGTCTTACTGCAGAATAGGGTGGATCATGGCTTGCAGTTGCAGGATGTAACTTCGCTTTGAAACGATAAAATTGTAGTTGAAGGAGGAATTTGTGTTGAAGGAAGGATGAAAATGCATTGTGTTGGAGGAAGGATGCAAATGCATCATAATTTTGGGTGGATCATTCTCTTGGGCTTTTAGGAGAAGTTAAATTCAATTGGGCCCTGTCACTCTTTAATTCGAAGCCCACCCATATCAAGGGGCCCAACACACTTGTAGCCCAAAATACTTGAAGGATTTGTTTGTCCCTTCGGAAGTTTCTCGGGGTCTGGCTGTGAAATCAAAATTTTGAGGGACCCAAGTGCAAAAACGAGAACTCTTCTTCTCCAATCAAAAGAAACCCTAGCCCCCTTTTCGATTTCACATTTCCCTTCCCCCAATTTCACTCCTCTCCTCCGTTCGAGTAACTTCCCCCACTTTCACCACCGTAACTATTTTCCCTCCTTAAAATTTTCCACCATGGTCTCCAAGCGAAAACTTCTGCTTGATTCTGGGCGATATTCTTCCAATGAAGAGTTCTCTGATGCCGACTCTCTGCCAACGACTGTCTCTGCTGACGCCGACAGTACGCCTTCCCCCAAATCTACTGAGCAACTTCCTGCTCCAGTACTCTCAAAACGCCGGAAGCTGACTGTTGCCCGTTTCTTGAAGAAAACCCCTACATTCGAGATGCTGACCTCTGTTCAGCCCTCGTCCGCGACTACCTCTTCTTCTTAGCGCCGAAATCCGGCGACTGTACAAACTCGCGCGACCTCTGCGCTACTGCCACATTCTGAGCCAAGTACTTCACCCCTTGCCTCATCCCCTCGCTCCACTCAGCCGATGGATCCTCCTCCTTGCAAGGTTGCTCCGCTCTCTCTACGCGACTCAATTGCGTGAATTCTCACCGGAAAGCGGAAGAAGTCTCGTCCGACCTTCAAGAAGCGGTCTATTCTCCGCAAGGTGCCTGCTCAACCACCTTCCCCTGCGGCGAGTTCTTCTTCGCCCTCTTCGAGCACAGAGCATGTCGTCTGGACCGAAGCTCTCTCACGTCATGCTCAATTTGAAAGTGAGTCGAAGACCGATAATTTTCGCCCAACGAATTGGAGCTCTTGTCCACCAACGATACCACTTCAGTAGAACATCTTACGTCGATTCTGATGCCTCCGATGCCGAACCGAAAGATCGGGTTGCAAATCGTGTGGTTCTTCGAGCTCGTTCCAAGGCAGATCTCAAACGGTGGGCAACCTTCTCCGATCAGAAACAAGCGCACGATGCCGCCATCCGTTATGGTAAGGAGTATACCTCAGGTATCTTCCTAGACCCTACTCTCCTTGATGCAATTGACTTGCGCTCTGATTTTCTAGCATGTTTTGAATCTGTGGGGTGGAGTTGGTTGCTTAGACCGCATAATTTTGATATGTTTGAGGAGTTGGCCTTAGAGTTTTTCTCTACTTTCAATTTGTCAAAAGTTAAGGATGTGCATTCTGTGTATATTACATTTCGTCTCGGTGGTGTTGAATATGTCATGTCTCTATTGGATTGGAACATTCGGTTAGGGATTGTAACTGAATAAGAGTCTGTTTCTGAAGCCTATTTGTCTGCATCTCGTTGTTACCCTACTAAAGACCCCAAGTATGTTAAGTCTAAGAATGCTTAGAAAATGCTTGCCCCTGCTGACCCTGAACCCTTTGTTGCCTCTAGATCTGATTTTTCATATGTTCAAAGCCTACTTTTACGTGTTTGTCATTTGTTTCTGTCGCATACTCTGCTTGGCCGCTCCACGAGCCACAACAAAATTAGTGCTAATGACTTATACATCTTGTGGTGCATACATTATGGTGTTCGCTTGGATTTAGGCTTTTGGGTTGCTAATTCTATGTATTTGATCCGTACGCATGCTGAACGTCACAATAGCTTATGCCATCTGTTGGGAACTTTTTTTTTTCGCAACTTTGTTTATCTTCGCCCAAAGCTAACCCCTTGCAAAGAGCCGTCCTTGTTCACCTTGAAGTCCCTGCTGGCGGCTAAGGTGGTGTACCTCGGTGATGATGGGAAGCCCAAGTTTAGAGCGCCTGGTCTGATGCTTTCTGGTGCCTCCATTACTGACCTCCATGATGATATTTAGCTGCTGCGGGCAGAGCACATCCAATTGAAGACGCACCTCCAGTCCCTGCAAGTTGATGTTGCTGCCATCCTTGCTTGCCTCACTGCCATGCGGCCTTCAGAGCCGCCCAACACTACCCGGTGAACGCACTCCAACCCCTAGTGTTTTCTTTGTGTTTTCTTGTGTTTTTTCTTTTTATTTCTCTTTCTTTGTTTGGCCCTCCTTTCTGCCCTAAGTGTGAGGAGGGCCCTGTCTGTGCTCTTCTGTCTGTGTGTCTCCCTTGTCTCTCTCTTTTTCTCTGTTTTCTTGAGGACAAGCAAAACTGCAAGTGTGAGGAGGGGTATATGCATGTCTGCCAAATTGTTTTTTTTTTCTATCCTCTCCTTGAAGCTAAGTGAATCAATATACCTTTATGCATTATCTGTACTAATTGGAACGTGTTGGATGAAATTTAGGATGAAAAATCTGCATGAATTGAGTTATTTTAACCCCTACTTATAGACATGTTTGAGCCTACAGTAGAGCAGCCTCTACTTGTTCTTTTTGAGAGCTTTAATTGTCACAACATCACAATATAACTGGATCGTAGGCAATGCATGATAGAAGGCACTAGGACGCACCTCTTTTGGCTTGAATTTCAAATCTTAACCGTGAAAAGAGGCCCCTAGTGAACCAATTTGAAGCTTTTATCCCTTTTCTTGACTCAGTCAGTAAATTCAACCGAAGCCTCAAATTTGGATTTTCTCTTGCCCTTAAGTGCATCTTGTGTTGTGGTAATTAATGGTAAGGGAGGAATAGAGAAGTAATGTGTTCAGCCCCTACTTGTGCAAGAAGAAAACACTTTGAATTGTGGCTGAATAGCAGTGTAGGGTGTTGTCTGCATCAGTCATCGCTGGAATTAAAAAAATAAATTGGATTGAATAAAAAGGCCCATGTATGAAACTGATCTGAAGATTCTGATATGCATATTGATTCATTTTCTGAACAAGTTGTCTTTATTCCCTGCTGGTGCCAATGGGTTGTCAAGAATTTTACCCAACACAAGTTTGCACAGCACTCAACTGATAAATGGAGCCTAGGACCCCTTTAGATCCCACTTGAGCATCAATGTATACGTCCCTTGGCCCCATTACAACCCTGAAGAAAGACCTTCTTGACTTGCTAGTTGATCCTTTGATATCGTGATGCGTGAATTATTTTTTGTTGATGAGTGGCTTACCTGGAGTAGTGTAGGGGAGTGCAGAGTGAACCAGTGAGCAAATCTTGATTCATGCCTATTTTGACTAAATTGATAATATTGTTCCATATGTTGAATTTTAAAATATACTGCTTGAGGTCGAGATGAACTTAGTTGAATTACCACTTTGTTTGGATAGGGAACTTGTCTGTGCAGCATGTGAAACCTACTTGCTTCTGTCCCAACTCAGCTCTTGATCGTGTTTGCTCCTCTTATTTCCTTTTATGCTGTTTCTTTGTGTCTTCTTTTGTCTCCCTTTGTTCTTCTTGAGTCTGCCTTTGTTCTTCATGTGTCATCTGGGGGTTTGGTTGGACAAGTAGCAACTTGATTCTAATTTTCTCATTCCATACTTGAGGGCAAGCATGACTCAAGTGTGAGGATCTTGATAAGTATGTTGCTACTTGTATTTTCACCGGGTTTTGTGCAGTGAAAAGGATGGATTTGTGCGTCTTTTGTGCCGTCTCATAGACGAATGGAGGTAATATTAAAGCAATGCGAGTCGAGAAGGAAGGTTGCGGATATTGAAGCGAAGTGATGAAATATGGAGAGTTGGGCCACATTTGAAGATCAAAGTAATTGGGCTCAAGATTGAAGTTGTTTTTGAGAATTTTACCATTGGCCCTATTGTTTTATTAAGGCCCAACTTGTAACTCTCTCCACACACTTTTTACCCTAGGTATAAATAGATTAGTGTGGAGAGAGGTGGGCAACTACCTTAAGATGAACTTTTGGAAACAACATTTACTCCCTTTTTTCTCTTGCTCTCTCGGCTGCTACAACAACTAAGAAGGAAGATTAATGTTTTGTAATTTCATAAGTGAACAGTGACGTGGGTTCGCAATCTATGGTGATAAATGCTTTTATCTTTTGATGCCTTTCTCTTTTAATGCTTCTCCCTTTTAATGCTTTTCCTTGCTTGCATGTTCTTGATTATAATATTAATGGTAGTTGTTAAGATTTCATTTATGGCTTCTTTACTAAGCACTTTTATCTCTTGTGATTTAATTATGCGTAGCTAATTTTCCCGATTCGACGAGGCAACAATGCACTAATCTAATTTCCCCTTGAGACCTAAATGTACTTGAATTTGATTTCTTAAGTTTCGATTTATTCCGGGTTAAGTAGATTTATCGATTAACTAGAATTGATCACCCTAGGGTTATTTGGTAGTTCTATGGAATGGAAATGAATCGTTAGCTAAGTTACTTTGCATGCCCAACATCAGTAATTTGCTAAATCGGGTCCTATGTTCTTAATGCTTCGTAGCACTTAATCTAGAAATTGCTCAACAAGCTAGATTGTATTAGGATTATGAAATGGGTTCTATGCTTAACATGCTCGTTTCTACGTAATTGGATAAGGATAGGGATATGTTAGTGCTCAACACAACATTCCAACCGATTAGCTTAAGGTGTTAAATAAATCTTTGAGTCAAGGATTGGGGATAGTGATTAGTGCGGGTTGCCGAGTCGAGTCTTCTCTCTTATCGCATTTCTTCGTGTTTAATTCTTACTTATTTCTTGCCTAGTTTTAATCAAACCCAAATTTAAAGCGTGGTGGCTACACCAAAACCGGATTATTAGGAGATTTAGGATAATTCTCCCGTTCCCTGTGGATTCGATACTGCTTATCATTGTGCTAATCCCTATTTTTAGCTTGTGTTACATGACTAATCATTTGGTGAGTACGAAACGACGCTCACCAAGTTTAAAGTTCTTTGACATCTTAATTCTTCGTCAACTATGTACTGTTTTTAATTACGTGTAAAGATATAAAATTATGTTTCGGAAACATAAGAATGATAGTGATTTCTCTATCCTCAGATGGCCGATGAATGGACAAGAATAATAGTAAAATATAGAGGAATGTTCGAGTTTTCTGAATACAGATATGGGGATGAACAATTTGCAACAATTCCGTTCTTCCTACTAACCTTGTCATCTTTAAGAGAAACCATCGATTCCATCACGCAAATAAATTCAATGCGTACCCTATATCTGTTGTACTCACTTGAGCATAATCGCACCGCTAGGCTCGTGAAGTCACTGATGACGAGCAATAACGATTTGCTTCGACTCGTCGGAACAAGGCCATCACTATGATTTACGGTGACCATGCCGACTCATATAAGTTCCTACCCAAGTATCTCCGTATGGTGAAGCAATTTAATCCTGGAATGGTAACCTATCAGCACTGGGGATGGGAATCAATTTGAGTGCGTGTTCATAGCGTGGGGCCCGTGGATAAATGCATTTATGTTTAACTTGAGGCAAGTCATTGTAGTTGACGGCACACATATGAAGGGGAAGAGTACTGGCATCCTATTCGTAGCAGTAACGAAAGACTGCAGCGAGCAAGTCATATCGCTTGCGATTGGTATCGGCCCGATCGAGAGTAATGATTTGTGGACGTGGTTTATGACGAAACTAAGGATAGTGTACCCGCCGAATGAGGACCTAGTCATCGTGTCTAACCAACACGCGAGTATTAAGCATGTCGTGGAAGATGTGTATCCTGAGGCCACTCATTGTCTGTGTGGCGTCCATCTGGGCAACAATCTCGCCCCTTACGGTCATACAACAGTAAAGTTATTCTGAAGGTCTGCCCATGCATACACAAAATTAGAGTTTCGGAGGAAAATGATTTCACCTAAGGTAGAGAGTTAGGAGGCATACGAGAATCTCATGGACATTGGTTCGGAACGGTGGGCCGTCTCACATTACACTTCTCGGTGTTACTACTTTTTTACGTCAAATTACGCCGAGTCATTTAACGCGAGCTATTGTGGGCCTGGAGTCTGCCGATATGTTCCCTAATTGATACTGTGCAGTTCATTATGGAGAGTTGATTCAATGAGAGAAGCGCAAACATGTATGCACGTGACCATAGTCTAGTCGGGGTAGCTAAAAAGAAGTTGCACCAGCAAAATGAACTAGGACGAACATTTTCAAGGTGAACGATGGCGAACGAGATTTCAAGGTACGGTTAGGAGGGACATGTAACTGCCAATGTCGGAAATTCCTATTGGATCTTATTCCATGCGAGCATGCCACAACCGCTATTATGTAGGTGTTCATTAGTTTAAGCACACTACCTCATATATTGTTTCTATTATAACTATACTAATAAAAATTCACCGACAGTCATAGCGACAACGATATGTATGAATTCATATCGCCATTCTATAGTATGGAGGTTCATAGGGATTTATATAATCACTAGTTTCACTCGTTACCTCCACACTAGCTCTGGATAATACCCGAAGAAATATCAAATGAGCCAACTGTGCTTCTCCCCTTGGCGAGAAGATCCGTCGGTCGACCAAGGTCTAGGCGATATAGATCTGGGTTAGAGGCAAGCACCGGTAGGAGAAGTAGGGGATCCAAGAAGTGTGGCCTCTGCCACGAGCCTGATCATACCAGGAGGACTTGTTCGACCAGAGAGTGATCTTATTTCGCGGTAATTTGACCTTGTTGTCTTTTTTAACCGGCGACTTAAGACGTGTTATCAGTGACATAGGATTGTCACAAAGCCTATATGAACTGTTATGATATTTTCATATTATTTCAAGTATTTAGCAAACAACTGAAAAAGTAAGACCAGTTCAAGCCATTTACAGCGATCATCTGTGGTACGAAGAAATACGTTAAGTTGGCGAAGATTTTTGTTACAAAAGCGGAGCCTTTTTATATTCGGATACGCATCTTATTACGAAAGACATTTTTTCAACATATATAATGATAATAATATGTGCCCATAATATTTGTCACAAAAAACTTAATATGGTGAATGCGATGTAATAATAGTGAAATAAGTCATATTAGGATTACAAAATATAAATATGTCTCCAATGTAGTCTGAGAATACAAATTAAAACATAAATTAGATAAATACGATACACCTTCATGTTGAACTCAACGGTGTGCATACGACCACATATCCATCTCAGTACAGATCAAATTTGAGTTCGGCTTTCCGTCTATCAAGCGGTGGGCCGACATGAGGGCGTATAAACCACAACTGCATGTATCCGCCAGTACGAATTGCTGAGGTATGTACACCTCAATCTGCATCTTCGGGCTGTCATGGGTGTCGATAAAGGCGTACAAAATAATCGCTGTAGTCAAACATCCTGTACATGAGATGTGAGAGAGGGCGCAGGGTTTCCAACCGAAATTGGCGATATTCCTCGTCTTGCGTCGTCCATATAGAGTCATACAACTCTATGACTCAGCTCATAATTTGGATGCGCACAATGACCCAATGATCAGGCAAAACAAAGCACACGACGATGACTTAAAAAATTAAACATCTTATATCGCTGTCTATACATCTTCAGCCTCTGTAATTGCGATACAATTTATGTTTTTATAATGAATACATGAAGTCTTATCTACGATTTTGGACTGCATGAGTGACTTGTTATCATCTTATATCTTATAGCGCTGTCAGAAAATCGTATATCTTAGTGGTTTTAATAAAATGTTATATTTTATTCTTATGAAACGAAGTCATAACTTACGTATTGGACGTCGGAGGTGATCATTTGCGCAGCGTCAACCAGAGCTTCATTTAGCTCCTACGTATCTGAGTTCTATCCATAATTGTCCCAAGCAAACTTCGTTGCGGATTACCAAAAAAAATAAAGGTTAGTGGTTTGAACCGAAGAAGTCATCCAATATATAATACTCACCCAAAAGATCATAGGCATAATGATTGTATTGCTCACTAGCACCCCTTGGAGTAGTCCCTCTTCTCTAAGGATCTGATTTCTCAAAGTGCATAAATATAGCTCCACCATCTGTTGGTCCATCATTTTGTAGACATCTTCAAGGTCGTCGAACCATTCATGCGTCAAGAGCAAACCCGTAACCGTCAAGACAAGGTCGGCCGACTCATTCCGTGTGCGCCGCCAACTCCTAAATTCCTTCAACCCAGTCACTGGCCAAGGGCCAAGATAACGTCCTAGACTCTTGCGTTGTGCCGTATATGGTGATTGAAGAACACGATTATGTCTTTTCTTTCACATTCCACGACCACGTGGACTAGTCGGATCTTCATGCACGGGAGCTTTACCTTTTCCTTGAGCCCCACTTCTCACAACAGTATCCGCTTGCACTTCTCTGATCGGCTCAACTACAATTGGAGTTAGCAACACCATCAATGAGTTGAAAAATTCATCACCACATGCGGAGTTAGACTCATCTTCATCTCCATCTTGTAACCAAAATAGGACCCTGTGAAAAAAAAAAAAGAAAACTTACTTCCCAGGCAAAGAAATCTTATATCTCTAACACGTACTCTTATGTCTTCAATCATCTTTCATTCACGAAAAATGGAGGGCAAAACTAATAACATAAGACAGTCATAGTACAACAGAGCATGTAAAAGTATGGAAACAATCTTATGACGTTGTATTATATTCATATATCGAGGCAAAAGATCATGTTTAATATATTAATCAGAGAAATAAGTATGCAAATTAAATCAGAATAATTACCTCCTCGTCTGGGACAACCAGTGTATCATGAACAACAAGCAGTAGGGTCTCCTGCACGCGGTCAAAGAATCTCTTCGATCGCGCCTCCGAGTTCCTGCAAGATTCTGACTCATCGCTATCGGTATCAGTATCTTCTATGGAGTGGGGGGCATCATCAACATTAGCATGTGGGATTGAGTGTCAGGAGCCCGAGTGTCTTGAAATGGATTCGGAATGTAAAACTGAGTGCCGACGAGCCTCCGCAGCATGTGAAATACGACGCTCCGCATAATGCGAAACCGAGTGTTGCCGACCATAATCGACATCTAAAACCGGATGCGAAGAGTTTCTTCTCGATTTCTTGCCTTTGGTAAGGCCAATTTTTGCTGCCCAATTTTGTATCTTCTTCCAAAAAAAAATTTCTCATGCGGAGTCATATCTGTTGTGTTGAGGCTGCTCGACCCGTCCGATGTCGTCGGTGCCAGTGCTTTTCCCCTCCGATGGGAGTATCATCTTTGTTGCATCGGCGGTGAAGCTCTCGATGGGGAATAGGCTATTGTAGGGCTGTATGGACGTAGGATACCGTTGCGCGTGCAAAATCGGAACCAAACTAAATGACTTCAGGTTCTCTATATGCCACGCCAAGTCGATCTGCACCCAATGAGCTTTGATAATACTCCGACCCCAACTCCTCATCCTCCTCGATAAGAGCATGGCATTCAAGCTCTTAACAAATTAAACAAAACCCGAACATAAGAGTGTGACATGAAAAATCCAAAAACACTTATTTCCCCACAGTGTTATCTTACGTAACCATTTAATTATATATCATATATACAATATGATTCCATATAAATTTCAGATCAAATATGAGACACCAAACAGGAATGATAATCACATAACCATACAATAGAATCTTATTATCTCATTTGTATATTGTATGTCACCAAAAGTTATTCCAAACTAGATCTTAAACGGAGAAATAAATAGTTATTTTACCTGTTGATCAAAGAAACCAAGGAAGGTTTCCCTCTTCAATGGAAACTGCCATCGTAAGAAACATGGCAGTGCGTCCTGGTTCACTAGATTTGCAAAAGCCGTCCCAAATTCGGGAATGGCCTCGTAAGCCCATGTTTGTAACTCCCAAATAGGCCCGTTGAATGTGTATGACACTCTACATGCCGCTAGAGTGGTCGGCACAAATTGCTTGTAGTGGAGGAGGGCTTGAAATGCATATACACCCCAAGGGAATGTCTTCCATTCATTTAGGTCATCGACTAAGACTCAAACGAACTTGTCGATCAACCTTGGCCTCGGAACACCCAGGACGAGTAGGTGCAACATCAATATATTCGCAACTTTGACGTAGTCAGTTGCCAATGCACTGTTCACGGAGCATTACTTGAATAAATCCTCGGGTTCCACTACTTTTAATCGAGGATCTCCACAAAAGAGGACCTTTGTACTGACATTCGAAGCATCGTGGTCGATTGATGGGTCAAATTCCTATGACCCGGACATCAAACCCGAAACCAGTGCAAACTCTTGCGGACCAAACTATAACATATGATCACTAATGTTGAACCATATGTTATTATCCAACTGTCCATCTTCACGGATCTTGAGGCACATTAATTGGTGTAGGCCTTTGCTAGCACTGTACTTCCCCGCCATCCCATTAAATGTCCAAAAGGACTCGCCCTACAGAATTCATCGTAGAGGCCAAAACTTCCGACTGACCTAAGAATATTTTTAATTAATCCAATCACGTCCCACTTAAAATGGGTTAACATTTGAGGCTTCACGATCTGGCAACATATCTGACGTACGCCCACTGTCCCTGAATGTATAAATTGGATAACAAATAAATCTTAAGCCTCTATAATGTAATCTTATATTGCCAGTACGAATATAACTATATATATATATATATATATATAATACATTTGATACATAGCAATTAGAAACATTGTGGCCGTTAAACTATCCTTAACCTATCCGTGCACGACATTATGGTACTGGGTATCTTAAGTCCCACATAATAAATCGTATATCTTCGTTTTAGAGCATTTTTATTATATTATAATATATATTTACATTTTAATACTCCCTCCGTCCCAATATTAATGTCCAGTATACCATTTCCGGGCGTCCCAAATATAATGTCCAGTATACCATTTTTGGCAAAAATTAGTAAAAGTAAATTTACTTAACAACACACTTAACTATCTAATTAAAAATAAAATAGATAAAATCTAAAATAATTAAATTATCTTTTCCGGCTCCTAACATATTTCTCTCTCTCTCATTTCGAAACTTTCTAACCCTATATCTGCAAAAATTATTTTCCTTGCGCCTCTCGTTCATAGTTCTTGTTCTACCATTTCTGCGGAAAATTCAAATATTTGCTATGAAATCGGAGCCGTGGGTTGGTTTGATAGCCAATGACTTCTACCATAAGCCTCCAATTGTTGAAGACAGTTGGATCTCGGTGAAGAAAAGATGCGACCGGCCGGACGGCGTCCAAACCTCCGCGAGGTGGTTGGATCTGAAGCCCTCTGTCCGTAAATTGGTTGAGTCACCTCTTCACCTGAAGGATCCGCTTCAATATGGGGTTAATGGCGGCGCCACCAGCGCAATGATGAAATCAGGAACAAATTCGTCCTTGACCGCCCAGATTTGTCCCGATTGTGCTTCTCTTAACTCAACGCGCACCGATCTGAGCGCCGAAGCCGTTGGCGTCGCCCCCAACTATGCATTCCTTGACATATATACCGATCCAGATTTGTCGAAGATGCTGGAAATCTTGCTTCCTCGTTACTTTAATGGGGTGAGATCTTTCCCTCACATTCTATTTTTCTGGTTCTGTCATTTGGTAAACGTTGAGTAGAGCACGTTCTGTAGAAATGAGTGAATATGGTCCTAACATGATGACTTTATGGTCACACTAATTGCATATTTTCTAAGATATCAATGACTTCAATTGAAGAATGAGATATGTTATTTTTTCACTGACTGTGAATATAGAACATAGTATGCCAATTACTTGTCTATTGATAGATCAAAATGAACTAGTAAGCTTTATGCTATACAAAATAGATTCTGTCAACCATAGATCAAAATGAACTAGTAAGCTTTACAAAAGTTATGACAGAATTATCCTAAATAATCATCCCTGTACTTAGTTAGATGAAATACCTAGTCTTCCCTCCAGTTCAGTAGACTCTGCAATCAAACCATTCTCTTGCATATATGTCAAACACCATCTACACACTGTGCTCTTACTAACTGTTATACCAGTTGCTAACCTTCGTATGCTTGATCGCTTTAACATTGGTAGACTTTCGATTAATTGCAGATCAATTGGAATTCTTGGCCTTCCTTTGCTGCCTTTTTTTGCTGACAGGAGATTCATTACTTGACCTTGTTCCTTTTGTTTTATTGCTGCAGTCCACAACCTAGAAATGGTCTTTGGACAGCAGTTCCACTTCAAGGCAACCTCTTTCATCTTGCCTCGTAGTGGCCTATCATCTTTGCTGCTTGGAAGAAGGAAGTGTATAATGCTGTTTTTCTCATCAGTTGACAAATCTTTTGGTCTCCTCATTTGTGAAAGATTTTGTGTAAAATAGACTTTTGGGAGTAGAATTTATGGAGTGGAAGTGGGAGTATAAGGAGTGGGAGTATAAGGAGTGTTGTTGATCGGGAGTCAATTTGGTGTAAAATTGACTTTTTGGAGGGAAGTTTTTGGTGTTTGAACTTTTTATAAATTTTGGTGTAGCTTTTGAGGCAAAATTGATTGGATTGTTTGGCAATTGTTTATTTATTTTTGCATCAAATAATTATTGATTGGAGTATTATTAATTTTGGGTTTGTAAGAATATATGCTAGAATTTATATTAACCAAAAAATAACATTCTCAAAATAAAAGATGAACTAAAAATTAAGAGTAGGAGTGATTTTAATTGAAGTGAGAGAAAGATTAAGAAAATGATTAGAAGTGAGGACCCACCACAATAACACCATTAACAACTTTCCTTAAAAACCGCGCCAGAAAACAACTGGACATTAATATTGGGACGGAGGGAGTATATTATTACATTTCAATATATTAATATATTAATATACTTTAAATTATTCGTGCATCCTAAATAACTAACAAAAAAATTTAAGCCTCTTTTTAAGCATAGTAAGTCTCAGTATATTTGATAGATCATATATCAGACATTCTATATAGAGACATAAGTATTAAAATATACTCCCTCCGTCCTATTGGAAGCGTCTTGTTTTCCATTTTTGGCGTCCCATTGGAAGCGTCTTGTTTCTAAAAAAGGCAATAATATGTGGACAATATTTAACTATTCAAAAGTCAAACAATATACACCACACATTATTATTTTCTTAACATCCGTGCCCATTGGAAACAAGACGCTTCCAATGGGACGGAGGAAGTATTAAAATATAATTAAAAATTACGAATATATTAAAAGTGTTAAAATATATTTTCAGTTTAACTAAAATATATTTAGAATATATTAAAAGCATTACAATATATTATTTCATTTTTGCTATTTTTTGAAAATATCATAATGTATTAAAATATATTATTTCATATTTGCTATTAATACTTTTTAATATATTAATGTATTCTAATATATTAATACATTCTAATATATTCATACATAGTTTGATTTAGTCCATAATAGAATAAACATATAATAATTTTAAAAATCTAATTAATTCTAATATTTTAATATTTTCATATATTTTGAAATATAATATACTAATACATTCTAAAATATTCTTACATAGTTTTATTTCAATAATGGAATAAATGTATAATAATTTCAAAATCTTGAGGGTTGAAAAATATAATTTAAGGCTTCGTGTAAAACTAGTAAATCTCCATATATCCCATGGATCATATATCGGATAATTGATACGGAGAAATAACTAGTTTTTAATTTTACATATCTCTATAAAAATTGACTCGTTACAAAAACTTAGTAAAATATCCCACTTATTACTCAAGAAATTCAGTAAAATCACATCTTTGTTATTATCCCACTTAATAATATTATCTACGAACCTGGTTGGCCATTGTTGTAGAAAGCTGGAGAATATTTCAACTGCAAATCAACCGTGGGTGAGCTTCAAAAGAGCGGGTAAAAGATGGTTCAACAAAGAGGCTACACGGTTTTTATCCAGAATAAAAGTGGTATTTTTGGGGGTTGTGGGGTAGTGAGATTTTTATCCAATCCAACACACTATTCATTTATTTCTGAAAAACGTAGGTAAGGGGAGAGAGAGAGGAAGTTCTGTATTTTTTTTCACATTTCAAGACCCCCTGCATGAATATTTCTCTCAACTTTGTAGAGATCATTCATTCAAACACTCCCTCAAGAACTTTGCAGAGAGCATTCAATCAAATTTCTGAAGTTTGCAGAAAATTGCTGAGCAGATTGACGCTTTCGAGTCAGACATAAAGAATTAGAAAATAGCTGAGCAGTTTGACCAAAATAATTCCTATTTCTTTGATATGTTATGTTATTTTGCTATAGATTCAATTCGTCATACATTTCATATTTTTCTTCGAAACCCTAATTTCACAAGAAATAATAAGGTATCTTAATTATTCTAAATTAATAATGTTTCTTAATTATAATGAACGAATTTAAATGGACGAATTTACAGGGTTTTCTTAGTTATCAAATAATAGGGTTTCTTAACTATGATGGATGAGTTTAAAATATACACAATCTATAATTTTTTTGGGATATTACACAAAATAGGTCGATGAAATAATACGAAATCAGAGTTGAGAATATACGATATCATAATTTAAAATATACAAAATCTTGCTTCAGAATTTAAAGTTTACAAAATCTATAGATAAAAGAATAAAACCCTAATTACACGTGGTATATGTTACCCTATTTTCTACTATGAGTTGACTGAACATCACAACTTTATATCATGAAGCAATTACAACACTATTCTTTCACCCATTTCCAAGACTATGTTGGTAAGCAAGCCACCCTAATTTTTCAGAGATAATTCGGACTCAACATAAAGTAAAAAATGTTTCAGTTTATTAATCGATTTGAATAATACGTTTTTCTCTGATTAGTTATCTTAATTCTCTAATTTTTGTAATTCTGGAAACCTAATTTTAGCTAAATTTTTTGTTACAATCATTTTCGGCAATATTTGGGAAACCCTAATTTTGGCAGTTGGCATAAATTGGTAATTACAATCATCACCTTGTCCCTTCGGGGACATCCGATAAAATTGGAACGTTACAGAGAAGAATAGCATGGCCCCTGCGTAAGGATGACACACATAAATCGAGAAATGGTAATTACAATAATCACCTAATCAAAACCCAATCAAGACTCTTAACACCCACTCAAGACCCAGACCTGGACCCTTGACCCGCCTGCAACGTCCAACATTTTGCAGCTGACAGTCTCTTTACAGTCTCTCTTCAGCCTTTGTGCAGAAATGAGGAGATAGAGACATAAAGTGAAAAATAGGGACACTTTTGTCAGGATGACTAATTTTGCAACTTACACAGAAAATGCCAGCTGATGCAATTTATATTTGTAGTTGGTTATTTCTAACATTCTGCTCATTATAGAGTCCCATACTACTAGCTAGAAACTTAGATCATACATAATTTATTTGGACAATCATATAAATTAAACTCGATGCTAAATAAAGAATGTATGAGATGCGAAATTTCAAAAGTCTTTGTGATTGTAATTACATTTGTTTCAATTAAGGAAACTATTTATTTTTTGTTTTCCGTACAATTTAGCAATTTCCTTTCTTACGCACGCATTCTTTATTTGTTGTTGACCCGATGATATTCGGTAGATGAAAGTGAATACGAGTGAATTTGTATTAGGTGAATATATCCAAATCATATTTACTTAATCTTTAGGAATTATTTACTATTAAAAAATAATTAACGATCACGCTTGTAAGATGTAACATGTAAGTTAGAAGCATCTTAATTACTATAGTGAAAATAAACAAATCAAAATATGAACAGTCTTTGCGTTTTGTTTCTATAGAACAAGTTGCCGTATATGCATTTGCATCTTCTTAAAATGGAAAATGAATAATAAATTGAGCCTTGAGAGTGTTGATTGCTTGAGAGTACAGTAGGAGTAAGAATATATTGTTGAAGAAAGAGTGAAGAAAGTGGTGTACTTATTTGGGGAAAAATCAAGAATTTGAGAAACTAGTCGTTGGAACCACTGATTCCAACCGGTATGATGATACGGGTTGCAAGCATTTGGGCCGTTGGATCTCAATGACTTTAACTTTTTTAGAAAAAAAAACAAAAGAATTCAGGAACCGCCGGTTCGGGTCCTAGTTTCATGAATCCGGCGCATATATGTAACTTTACAAAATTAATTTTAGAAAAGAGCCTACCACTATAATCCCCATATAAGCCTAAACATTAAGGAGGAGAATAAGAAATAAGATCAAGGAAGATGTGTCCCCATGGGATGGCATAGCGGTGAAGGTGGGTGGCCCGGGACCGATAGGTCATGGGTTCAATTCCCATTGGACACGCTATGTGTGAGCCTGTCACCCTGTCACATTAAGGGTGGTTTAACTTTTCTGTGTGGTTTGCAGACTATTGCACAGGAGCGAGGTTTACCCTGTGCGCACCAAAGGTAGCGGTTGCGGGTTCCTCGTCAACAAAAAAAAAAAAAATCAAGGAAGATGTAGTAAAATTTCCATAACAAAATGCGATGAGTAAAAAGGAAAACCAATGAAATTTACGCAACTTCTCATATCTATTATTTATATATGTATTTTTACTTGAGAACTTTGGCAATCAGGCAATGACAGGTGGAGCACTACAAAATGTGGAAGACATATATGCCAATCGTGTTAATTGCTAGAAAATGGAAGTGTGATTAGAATCAAGCAGAGCGACTTGGTTTCTTCATCGTAAGAGACGTTCGTACCGCTTAAGCTTCAACAAAGTCATCATTTCAATGCTCTAGCTACGATGGGGTGGCTCTTATGGTATTTTATACGGACACTCTAAGTCTCTAATCCAAAATGTTATTACAGATTAAATAGCAATTCAATGTGAATTACATGGAGAAAATTTCGATTTTGATACTGAAGTGTGACCTTTCTCCGCTTTTAGCCTTGGGTGTGCGTTATAGATACTAGAACTTTAAAAAGTGTACCTTTTTATACAGAGACGAAGAGAGTCGAACGGAAAAGGGCCAGGAATTACACTCTATGCGGGAGGACCTAAAAGATACACCTTTTCAATTTACTTTTAACGAAAAATAAACTTTATTAAACTTACAAGATATAAAACGAACACGGACCATATTAAAGGATAAAAAGAAATAATCTAATTGATCAATTATATTTTTTAAACATTTCAATTAGTGGTGGGTCGGTAGGTTATAATGAATGTTTTCTGGTCACACCTTATATCATACAAAAAATATGGTATAAAAATGTCATACAGAACCAATAGTTATACGAAATTTAGTATAAGATATTTGTCAAATCGATCTTTTATCAACTTTCTGGTATGATATAATTCTACGGTATATTAGTGTACAAGATGAAACATTTTAAGTAATGAGTTTTGGCGGAAAAAGCATAAACTTGTTCAAATTTATAATTTTAACATGATTCTTTAATCTTGATCAATTAAATGATAAACTTTCATGTTCTTGCAATTAAAGACATACTCCGACCCCCAAATTTTTCCGATCTGCGGAAAAATTCAGACCAACATCGTATTGCTGACTTGGCTGCCTAGTTGAAAAAATTAACTAGAAACAGCGTCCACCTCTGATAAATTGTTCTTGGAGATATACATCACACAAATTAAAACACGAGTTAAGTGCCTTGAAATTAAACAACCCTCTCTGCCCTAAATTGAGCAAATCACTTTCATATTCCACCAAACAAGGTCGATCTCCACGTCCTCTCTGCCTCTCCACTATGCAGTTTATAGACGGTCGTCTAGTATACCCACGACCATAGGAATTATCTTGTTCTTTTCTTCTTCTTACTGAATTGGATAGTTGTTGAATATATGGTGAGAATAATTGATATAGAGATGAGTGACGGTTTTTTTTTTTTGGGGGGGGGGATACTTGATACAGAGATGAGCGATGGGGTGGGGGGATGGGGGTTGTTGAATTGGATTGGCCGAGGGGGTGTGGGGCGCATGGGGATGGGGATATTTTAATTTGTTGCAAGTTTTGGTTGGTTAGTTGCTACTGTTTATGAGCGGGTATGAATATAATACTTTCAAATGCGCCTTGCAAAATTTGTGCGAATTTAGTATTAAACTTGTTTGATTGATAGATGTCTAATGATAAGAGTATTCGTCAAATTAGCTCTACATGTGAGACTAGTATCAACTCAACAAGCCAGGCCGTAGGTTAGGGTCAGGGTCTAGGTTTGGGGCGAGGGTCGGGAAGGGGGGGGGGAGGGCTTGAATGATAGATTTAAAGAACTTTGGTTTTGAGATACTTCTAGTTATTGATGGTTTTTGAATGTAATGATCAATACAATGATATTTTGAAATGTGTTGATATGTGTTTATACTATGTCAATTTTATGTGTTTTAAACGATGGCAAAAACATGAAATTTTAAGGGTTCAAATTCAAGATTTTATTTCTTATTTCTTATTTTTTTTTAAATATCTCTTATTATGCTAAAACTAGAGAGTCAGTGATTTAATTTGCAAATACATTTATTAAGCAAAACGACGTCATTTTGGAAAGGCCACGTGAGCATCCAAGTCAGCATTTTGGTGGCTGGGAAAAATTTGGGGGTCGAAGTGTGTCTTAAATTGGAAAAGACAAAAAGTTTATGATTTAATTGACCAATTTTAAAGTCATGTTAAAATTGCAAATCCATATAAATTTATGCATTTTTTTTACGCCAAAGCCCCTTTAAGTTATTGAATATATGACGTGCACACAATTATACATAAGATCATCGGTTGGGGATATATTATTGTGCATGATTATACGCATGATCGTGTTCACTACATTCGATTATGTGTAATATTATTGTATGTGATATAAGTCTTACTGTGTATACGAGAACTATTTTCAGTATATATGATAAATTCTCAATAATATACATAATACTTAGAAAAAATACACTGACATCTTAAAAGCAGAATTTCAAAAATCTTATCAATAGATACAAACATACATAATCCGAAGTTGGTAATTAAAGAAATACATTAACATTTCAGGTGTATATATTTGTGATGAGTTTGTTAGCAATATGAGGATATTTAAGATTAGTAGTAAAGAGGGGAGTTGGTTTAGGGAATGCAATAGGTAGAGTGTGTTACACTTTCCATTGGAGAACCAAAACCGAATATCTTCTAAAGTTAGAGGACAAAAAACGGAGGCAACCAGGATAAAACAAACAGAGGCCAGATTATAGATCAAGATAGAATTTTCTCAATTACATCAAAATAATTCACTGAATTGCCTATAATGCTATGCATGCAACAAAAGAAGTACGAAACATGGAAATTCATACGAGTGGATCCTTCATCTAGTTCTAGAAAGCAATTTTTGAATCTTATGCAATTCATTTACAACATCTACTATGGTCATTCTTTCTCTGGCCATCTCCTTCGAGCAGGACACACCGATGCTCATAATAGATACCACACATCTCTGTATCTTGTCATTGTTCATGTGGGTATGAAACTGTGAATCCATAACTTCCATCACTCGATCTGGCAAAGCAGCACTAACAAAACTATGAAGATTTATATTATCATCAAACAAATCATCCGTTGGTTGTTTGTTTGTGAACATCTCCAACAATAAGATTCCATAACTATACACATCGCCTTGTCTTGATACTAGAGGGCTTGTGCCGTATTCTACATACAAGAAGACCAGAAAATTATGAGAGCTTTCTTATACATAGAGTTTATTTGAGATAAAAGATGGAAAGCATACCTGGAGGGACATAGCCTATGGTACCTCGAATCCCAGTTGAGCTGTTGTTTTCTTGTGACGAGTCTACACCGGAAATGAACTTGGCTAATCCGAAGTCACCAACGTATGCAGTCATATCATCATCCAGCAAAATGTTGCTCGGCTTTAAATCACCGTGAACAATAGAAGATTCAGTACCAAAATGAAGGTATTCAATAGCCTCAGCTATATCAGTTGCAATATTCACCCATTGAATCAGGCTAAGATTTTGTCTTTCCCCATTTTCTTGGTACAACCACTTCTCTAGACTTCCGTTAGCCTTAAACTCATAAACCAAAGCTTTGAAGTCATTTCCTTGGAAGTCTATGCTTTCACAAACACTCAATATTTTCACCAAGTTTCTATGCCTCACATTTCTAAGTGCATTGCATTCTGCCATTATACTTTTGGAAGCTCCTCTAACAAACAGATTAAGAACCTTAACCGCCAATGTTACTTGGCCATCATCTATTATCCCTTTGTAAACGGAACCAAATCTTCCGAGGCCAAGCAAGTTAGCCTCAGAGAATCCACTAGTGGCTTTCAAGAGATCCGCGTAAGAAAGTCTCATAATTTGGACGCCAGTGATTGTTGGTAAAGAGTATGTCTCACTGTTGCGCGAAATTCTTTGCTTATAAATGAAAGCAGCCACAACTAGAAGGAATATGCCTCCAGCAGCTATGATTGGGATCAAGATTTTAAGCATGCTCCAATTGCTTTTCTTGTGGGGTTTAGCTAGAATGCAAGGAGGAAGCTTCAACTCCATAATTCCTCCACACAGTTCTTTGTTTCCATCCAGTGAAACCGAAGTTATGTTCCTGAATATTCCTAATTCCGGAACCTCTCCTTGAAGCCTATTGAAAGACAAGTTCAGATATTCAAGTTTGAGCTTATTGAGAAAAGTTGGGATTGGACCGGATAGATTGTTCCGAGAGAGATCCAAGTACTGTAATCCCATCAGAGGACTCAATGAAGAAGGTATTTGTCCTTCAAGTAAGTTACCCTTGAGAAAGAGTACTTGCAAGCTCAAGCAGCGGCTTAAAGAGTGTGGAATAGATCCAGACAATCTATTGTCAGATAAATCCAATGCTCCAAGATTTTTCAAAGAACCAACCTCATTTGGAATCGAGCCCTCAAAGAAATTGTTAGAAAGATTCAATGCAATGACAATAGATGAAATGCTCAAAACTTCTGGAGGTATGAGGCCGCTGAAGTTATTGCGAGCGAAATCTAACTCCAGCAACTTGGAGCAATTGCCAATACTTGGAGGCAAGTTTCCAACAAAGTTGTTACCATCCAAGTAGAAGGAATTCGACAAAGTTAAATTTCCAAAAAAAGAGGGTAGTTCATTAGCAAATCTATTATTTGTCAGAGAAAAGTACTGTAAACTAGAAAGCTTTGCAATACTATCTGGAATTGGACCGTCGAGATAATTCTCAGAAAGTTCAACGGTGGAGAGACTGATAAGGTTTCCTATAGTTGAAGGAATTTTACCATGTATCTCATTTGTGCTCATTGATAAAGAACGAAGTTGAAGCGACAAATTGCCAATAGAGTCTGGCAATGAACCATTCATTAGGTTATTATCAAATTGCAATATTTCCAAGTTTGTGGAATTGACAAATGATGAAATGGAATTGATATCATCTTCAATTAGATTTGATACAAGGATGACACTTTGAAGATTAGTGAGCCTCCCAATTGTTCTTGGTACTGAGCCTGTAAAATAATTTCTACCCAAGAGCAAGCGTTCGAGCCATGAAGCATTCGAGATGGAAGCTGGGATTGATCCATTAAAATGATTATCAAAAAGTGTAAGATATATGAGATTAGGAAGAGTGAAGCCTATTGTGGAAGGTAGGACTCCATAAAGTTGATTTGCAGAAACATCAAAATATTTCATGGCTGATAAATTAAAGAGACCGGAAGGAATGGTGCCGGTTAAATTGTTGTCACTTAACTGGAGAAACTCCAGTCTGTAAAGTTGGGTAAAGGATGCAGGAATTTCTCCTTTCAAGCCACAAGTGACTAAAGAAATGTCTGTCAATGAAGTAATATTTCCAATCGATGGAGGGATATAGCCGGATAGTTTGTTATTAGATAACCCTAGAGCTCGGAGTCTGCTACAAAGTCCGAGCTCAGGTGGTATGGATCCGGAGAGGTGGTTGTCGATCAAGTTGAGGTAAACAAGATTCGGACACCGGGACAGGTTTCTTGGTATTGTACCAACGAAAGAGTTATTACTTAACTCGACATACCTAAGTCTCCTTAAAAGACTGATCTCCTGAGGTATGTGGCCGCGGAAAGAGTTGTTTTGGAGAATAATGTACCTAAGGAAAGAGAGATTACCTATGTGAGGAGAAAGGCTTCCGGCCAATGCTCGAGACCTCAGGTTTATACGGACAACTCTGTCGGGGTGTTTGCGACTACAAACAATGCCGGTCCAGTTACAGAAATGCATTGTTTGGTTCCATGAGCTGAGAGATTGTTGTGGATCATTAATACCAGACTTGAAGGCCAGCAATGAAATGAAATCGGTGTTAGTATTGAAGGATTTTGCTGTTGGAAGGAAGACAAAACAATATGTTAAGAATGCGAGACAAAGTATGCAATAATTTGCCATGCTTATTGCTGATATGATAATTACCAACTATATTTAGCTTTTATTTATAATGAATCTAATACTACACTCCCCATGTAGGCCTACCTAGAAAAGAATATCAAGAAAGGAAGATGTGGTGAAATTTCCTTATGGTAATAAAATATGAATCTGGAAATAAGTCAAAAAGAATGTTGATTTAGAATCTTTCTTTTGACATGCTAAGAAATAACTATGATCAATCGTGCAGGTTGGGGTAGAATAATCCTAGCTTTACATCCGACTATGACTTATGAGCTGCAATGATTCACACTTCCTGACCTCTGTTGATATAGTGCAATCAGACAATGTTGCTACAAATATGGACCAAATAATTCAATTTTAAAAGTCAGTTAAAAATATTATAGGATATGTTTTAGAGACTCCCTTTCTCCCATAATTATTGACCCGTATCCACCCACTTTTATTTAATGTCGGTGCTAAAAAGAATTAAATCAACTATAATGGAAATGCGGGAGTATTTGGTAATTGCATCTGAAAGCCGATCACGATGACATTTTGCTAATATTAAAATACCCCCACTAGTTTCACCCCAACAAAAAATTCAACAAAAATGTGATGATGACCACAAGCATATGGTGAAACTTTATTCACACCTTACTTTTTAGATGACGAGTCTACTTGGCTAATACGCTAGAAAAGAAATGATAGCAATAATATTTATTAATAAAAATTGGACAGTATATTCCCCAAAGTATGAGGCAAAACTGGTCCTCAATTTTTTTTAGTTATTAGCTACCCAAACTATTAAAATTCAGCTGAATCTTTTATTAAATTTTTATTCAGTCAAATAGTTAATCAACAATATTTAAAAAATAATATTATAAGGATATTTTCTAAATAATTTCTTTCAGGGATTAATTTGAACAATTATGTAAAGTTTGAGGATTGATTTTACTAATAATATTTTTAAGAAATAAAATATTTAATTAAAATAATAAAGGATTTTTTTGTCTAAAACCAAAAAATCATTTAATTTAATATTATGATCAATTTTCTTAAGTGAAAAAAATAACGTCCTTTCTTTTTTCCAATTAAATACTTTTTTCAAAGAAATATATTTATAAAATTTCTTGTCAAATTTCATAAAATTGGCTGAATTTGTCCCCAATAAAACTTATTTTGAAAATATCATTCTGTTATTTTATTATTATTTTTTTGAGAATATCGTTGACTAATTGTTGATTGATGGAAAAGTTACAAGAAGAACCAATTCATTCGATTTTAATAACTTGGGTACCTCATAACTGGAAAAAAAAAAGAGATTACGTACCAATTCGGTCAAAACTCTGGGGACTATATTGTTCGATTTACCTTTATTTAATTTTACCAAGAACTCTAGGTCTGCTAGTATTTATCTCCAAAAGGTAAAGTAAGAATAAAAAAAAAAAAAGTTTTTTTGACCTGTTTCGTAAAATTTGCTAAACATTACTAACCTTTTGCAATTGGTCAAATCAATTATTATTATTATATATATCCGAGTTTAGTAAATAAATCCTTAGTTTAGTTAAACTAATAACAGGAAGTTACCAGATAGATTAACCCGACCTATTCATAATTAGGAACTTGTGCAGTTACGTGGTTATCAAAGAAGCAGCTGATCGTCACTTTATCTACAACTTAAGCTGAATTTGTTGCAGCAATCACTTGTGCTTGCCAAGCTATTTGGTTAAGAAGGGTTCTTGAATTTGTTATGTCTCAGCAGAAAGGAGTTACTTTGATTTACTGTGACAACGTTTCAACAATCACGCTGTGAAGGAATCCTTTTTTTTAAGGGTGGAGCAAACACATTGATATTATAAAAGAAGTTTTCGCGAAAAAAAGCACAAATTTGTCTGAATGTGCAATTTAACACGTTTTTAAAACTTGGTCAGTTAAATCACGAAATTTCAATTTCTTGCAATTTCAGACACGCTCTGACCCCCAATTTTTCCCGGCCACCGGAATGCTGACTTGGACGTCCAAGTGGCAATCCCAAAACAACGTTGTTTTGAATATAAAATATATTTACCAATTAAATCACTACCTTTTAAGTTTTTATAAATTAAATCACCACCTTTCAAGTTTTTGCAATGTAAGACATGTTAATAAAAAAATATTTATTTGAACCATACTAAATTTCAATGGACATATAAAATTAGCATTACTCAATTTCATATTTCTAACAGAGAAAATATAATCTGATATATTTAGAAACATCATAAACAAGGTGTAATTCAAATATGCCTTCTGGATCCACCCTCTTCAGTTCAGTAACATAACTACCTAATCTTGCATAATGCTCTTCAGTAGTCCCACTCAATTTAACTCGAGTTTTGTCTCTAGGTCTGTAAACTTTCCAATCACTTGTCTTCGTTGAGAACTTTTTAATCAATTATCCTTCAACTCTCGGATCTGCAAATGAATGTCTTTAGTATTCCCACTCAATTTAACTCGAGTTTTGTCTCTAGCTCTGTAAACTTTCCAATCAGTTGTCTTCATTGAGAAATTTTCAATCAATTCATCCTTCAACTCTAGGCCTTTGTCTGAACTTGTCCAAAAGTTCATCTGCTATGAATGTCTATGTTACTTGACTGTTGTGCATATCTCTTGCAAATGTATGCTCCTTGTCAGCTAAGGTCTTGACAAGACCTTAGCTGACATCCGTGTGTCGATGTCAAGGGGAAGGGGAGCAGCTGCGGAAAAACAAACATGGAAACTCAAGAGAGTCGCAACTAAAATTCGAATAACAGATTTGAAGAACTTTGTTTTTCAGACACTTCTAGTTATTGATGGCTTTTGAATATAATACTTGATACTATGATGTTTTGAAATTTGTTTATGATGTTTCAAAATTATATCAGATTCTATTTTTGTTGTTAGAAACATGAAATTGAATAATGTTAATTTTATTTGTCCTTTGAAATTTAGTACGGTTTAAATTCTGTTTTTTTACATGTCTTATATTGGAAAAACTTGAAATGTGGTGATGTAATTCGCAAAAACTTGAAAGGTGTTGATTTAATCTTCAAATACATTTTATATTCAAAATGACGTCTTTTTGGGATGGCCGCGTGGACGTCCAAGTCAGAATTCCGGTGGTCGGAAAAAAATTGAGGGTCGGAGCATGTCTTAAATTGCAAGTAATTGAACCTTGGGGATTTAATTGAACAAGTTTTAAAAAGCGTGTTGAAATTGCAAATTCAGACAAGTTTCTGCTTTTTTTTCGCCACCCCTATTATAAATTATTTCCTGCGAGATCTTGTTGGAGCTCAAGTTATTGATCTTATCTACTGCAAAAGCAAGGATCAAGTTGATGATATATTCACCAAAAGTTTGAACTTTGAGTCATTTCATAGAGTTAGAGAGTTACTGGGTGTTTGTCCAATGAGTGGACTTCTTTAGTTTCTTCTATAAAACTGATTTATTTGTCAATATCAATTTAAGGGAGGGTTTGTAGTTTATATTATAATTTTATTCAATAAGATTGAAGTAGGAGTTATGGAGTCAATATGATTAGTGGAGTAATGGGAGTTTATTTTGAGTTAATGGAGTAGTAGGAAAATTACTGATGTTATGTATTTAAAAGGCCCCTTACGATGAATCAAATCAAGAATTCTCTCCATCTTCTATACTTCAAAAGTTAACATTATAGTCATTATCTCTAGTACTTCAAAAGTTAATATTATAGTCATTATCTTTAATACTACATTTGGAAATAGAATTTCCTGTTTTTATAGATATTATTGTTTTCAAACAGTCCATTCTTAACTACATTATTAAAATTAACGGAATTTTAAAGCAAAAGAACTATACATTATACAACTCGATCACTTCATCATATCATTTTCAGATGATAACGTATGGAAATTATGAAAATAAAGGAGTACAGTATCTCAAGCACAGTGAACAACAAAACAGCTTCGAAAAGAGTAATTGGTAACACAACTTGATTTTTCACCTAGTCCTGAAGAGCAATTTTGAATCTTGTGCAATTCATTTACAACATCAGTCATTGACATTCTCCCTCTAACCATACCTTTAACTTCAATCACTCGATCTGGCAAAGCAGTACTAACCAAACTGTGAAATTTTACCTCATCATCGAACATATCATCTGTTGGTCGTTTGTTTGTGAACATCTCCAACACGAAAATTCAATCACTATACACGTCGCCTTGTCTTGATACCAAACAGCTTGTACCGTATTCTACATATATAACAAAATCGAGAAATTGTCATGTTTCAATTATTTGGGCTCGTAGAGTTTTATCCGGTATGGAAGATTGGAAGCATACCTGGAGGGTCGTAGCCTATGCTGCCTTTAATCACTGTTGAGCGGTTGCTTTCTTCTGAGGGATCTATGCCTGAAATGCATCTAGCTAGTCCAACGTCACCAACATATGCATGTTGGAAAATCGCAGTATTTGTTTTTTAAAAATCAAATAAAATATTTTTAATTGGAAGAGTTGTGATGGTCGGAGAAGACATTATGTGTAGTGTATCTTTGAAAATTTATTTCATCATGTTCTGCTAGGCGGAAATTGAAATAAATTATATATTCGGAAACTACATTTCGAGTATATTAATATAGTATGTTGATTTTCTCAAATTTATTGTTCGATGAATGAGGAATTAATTTACAAAGTGAATGTAGGGAACGAAAAAACACTTCTAAGGTAAAGTGTATATTCGGGCTTGTGATGAGTTTGTTCGCTAACATTAATAATTTGGAGGCGTATTGGTTTGTGAAACATAATAGGTAGAGTATGTTACACCGTCCATTGGAGGACTAAAATCGACACCTTTTAAAGATAGAGGACCGAAAACCAAGGCAACCAAATTACAAGATAAAACAAACAAAGACCACATTATAACATCAAACTTATGGGTCCTTCATGGTTAGGACCCAGACACGCTCGAATTTAAGGGTCCAAAATGTAATGCCCAAAAAATAATTTAAATTCTAATGCAAAGGATATTAATTATAATTAATGCACAAGACAAATTTTTCTAAACATCTTAGAAATTATGGAAATCCGTTGTTCGGTTCCATGAGTTGAGAGATTGGTGTGGATCATTATGACCAGACTTGAAGGGTAGCATTGAAACTAGATTGGTGTTACTATTGAAGGGTGTTGCTGTTGGAATGAAGAGAAAACAACAGATCAATAATGTGAGAGAAAGTAGGGTAGAAAGTATTGTAATTACCAACTATGTTTGGCTTTTATATATAATAACATGAACGTGCCTACATTCACTCCCCATAAAGTCCTAAACCAGCATTAGAAAGAGAAAAGAAGAAGTGGTGAAATTTCCATATACTAATACTCCAAATCTAAAAATAAGTCAAAAATAATATTGATTCAGAATCTTTCTTTTGATTTGCTAAACAGTAAACTATGGCCGCGAAGGTTGGGGTAGAGTGATTGTGTTTGCATCTTATTATGTGCTGCACTACACTTGTTCACACTCCCTAACCTCATTAATTTAATCAATGTAGTTATACAAAAAATAAACTCTCCGGTAAAATAAGAAGAATCCCACATTAAAATTGTAAATTTTTATATTATTGCACTTTAGGTTGGCAATGGTGACAATGTGGTGTAATAGTTAAGTTGATTTATTTCCAATCACTGCTGCCTTCAACAAATCCTCATCTTAGCCACTCCGTCTACTTTTGTCGCTATCACTTCCAAAGTATGGCATGACTGTTTAGGCCATCAAGGTGCAAATATTTTCAATTTTCTTCGCCACAATCCATATCCTCCATTGGAGAACCTTCATATGTGTGTGCGTCGTGTCTCCTGGGAAAGCAAGCTCCCATGCCTTTTTATCCATCCACTTCACGAACATCTCTATCATTTGATACCGTTCACAGTGATGTATGGACCTCTCCCGTTTTAAGTACGTCGGGTCATAAATGCTATTATTTTGTTCTTAGATGATTTTTCCAATTTTTGTGGACTTATCCTGTAGTCATAAATCTCAAGTATATTCATGTTTCTTGTCTTTCAATCGTTAGATACAAACTCAATTTGGGCTACAGATCAAAAGTTTTCAATGTGATAATGGGAGTGAATTTGTGAATAAGGATTTTCGAAACTTGTCTAAATAATGACATCACATTTAAGCTTTCTTGTCGTTATACATCCTAGCAAAATGGTAAAGCCCAGCAGAAAATATGCACCATAAACAATCTTATTCGTACAATTCTTGCTTACGCATCTATTCCTCTTTCATTTTGGCACCACCCACTACAATGACTACGTATCTTCTTAACAATATATCTCCATCACCTCCTCCATCAAAAAGACATCATATCTTCTTCTTTATCAATTCTCTCCTACTTTATCATCCACTCTCATTATATAACTCATTTTCTCTCTTTTACTATACCATCTTCTCTCTCACAAATCTTCTTTCTCATACTTTATCACCTGCTTCTCTTTCATACTTTATCATCTAGTTTCTTAATAACCATGTCGAAATGTTTCGAGCCGCTTATAGTGAAACGGAGGGAGTAACAATTTATGCACAATTTATCTATGCATTATCTATTTAAATGTGCCATTATGTTTTCACAATTAACAGTAAGAACTCAGCATATTTCAAAAAAAAAAATTGATGTCATAATTTGAAAAGAACAATAGTTCATAGAATAGAGAGAACTGCATACAAACGCAGAGCATGGATGAAATTAGCACATATCAACAATAGTTTTATAAAATAAAGCACACTTTCACACGGTAACAGAACAATTTACATAGATATAGACATACAAATACATAAACGAAGTTTGAAAAGCTGGTACTCCGAGGGCGCTAATGGTGCGGCTTTTCAGGGCAGCAGTAACAGTATGGAGTGCGCTTGCTGATCCCACAGCATCCTTGGGGCATCTATAAGGTATATCCATGGCGCCGATATAACCATCGTTTCTCTTCTCGTTATCATTAGCTGAAATCAAACCCTAATTGAATTCAATCGATTCTCAAGGGGACTAAGAATTCAGTCATTTTTATTCTATTAATGAGGGGGCAAATTAGGGGGAAAAAAACAAAAAACAAAACGCTTACTCGGCACTCCATTGGCAGTGCGAGTCAGTTCTCGAGCAGTTGAAACTTGCGAGGAAATGAGAAGAACCAGGGCTAAGAGAACAGCCATTAGTACGGTTGTACTAGAGAACATTTTTACGCTCTTGCTTCGGAAATTGATCAATAATATAAAAAAAATACGGGTCCGTTTATGAGAAATTTGTGAATTTATTGATAAGATACTGTGGAAATATCTTGCATAATTTGACAATTTCTTTCCAATAATTGATATTTGTGAATATTTTTATTTTGGTGCCCTGGAAAATTAAGTGAAAGGACTGCCACTCAACAATTGATGTATTAGGTGTTTAGAACAGGTTATCGAAAGCTGCTTTCAGCTTTAAGTTTGTGTGGAGTTATTTGGGATATCCAGCTTAAAATTGAGATTCCACTATAAATTTATTGATAAGATATAGTGTGGAAAAATCTTGCACAATTTGACAATTTCTTTCCAAGATTTGATATTTGTGAATATTTTTATTTTGGTGCCCACATGTGGAAAATTAAGTGAAAGGGCTGCCACTCAACAATTGATATATTGGGTGTTTGAAATAGGTTATCGAAAGATGCTTTCAGCTTTAAGTTGGTATGGAGGTGTTTGGGACATCCAGCTTAAAGCTAAGATTCCACTATAAATTTATTGATAAGATATAGTGTGGAAAAATCTTGCACAATTCGACAATTTCTTTCCAAGATTTGATATTTGTGAATATTTTTATTTTGGTGCCCACATGTGGAAAATTTGTGAATATTTTTATTTTGGTGCCCACATGTGGAAAATTAAGTGAAAGGGTTGCCACTCAACAATTGATATATTTGGATGTTTGGAACAGGTTATCGAAAGCTGCTTTCAGCTTTAAGCTGGTGTGGAAGTGTTTGGTACATCCAGCTTAAAGCTGAGATTCCACTATAAATTTATTGATAAGATATAGTGTGGAAACATTTTGCACAATTTGACAATTTCTTTCCAAGATTTGATATTTGTGAATATTTATATTTTGGTGCTACATGTGGAAAATTAAGTGAAAGGGCTGCCACTCAACAATTGATATAGAAAACACCAAATATGAAGGAACAAGTGTATTTATTAATTATAAGAAAAACATAGGTGAAGCAACTTCACTGGTCGGGTGTTTTGGGAATAATGGATTGGTCATCAGTTGGATTGAGGGTGTATTTGCATTTTCGCAAAAAAATATTATATATCTACTTTTTGACTTTTTCTTATTATTTGCAAAATTTACTTTCTACATTAGGTTCCGTAAAATTAATCACCTAAACAGCTTAATTAAGCGGGTTTTTAAGCAATTATTGACTTGCTTTTGGTATTTAAAATATCATAATACTTAATTCGTCCCAAAAAATTTGTCCACTATACCAGTTTGGTCTGTTCCAAAATTATTGTCCACTTTTCATTTTTAGCAAATTATTACACCTTTTTTGTGAGACCCATAATTTTACATAACTTTACACAAAACTAAAAACTCTCTTTAAAATTCGCGCGGAAAATAACTGGACAAGAATTTTGGGACAAATAGAATATCCGGTAGTATAAAAAATATCTATTTTTTATGTTAATTCCAAAAACCCTTACTTAAAAGCAATTGTGTTGGTCCAGAGACGAGCTTCAGGTGTAGGGCTGGGGGGGGGTGTGAATACACCTGAATGCAAAATTCAAACTCAGGACGCGAAAGTCAGCTCTAGCTGAATGTTGCTACTGAATTTTGTCAGTTAGACAAATATGCTTTCTTGATCGCGTGGGCAAAGATTCTCCTACTGAGTACAGTCCGACTGACTTATGTCTGTGAATAGTTCAGTACAAAAGTTGTGTGCAGAAGTGTAGGCCCTTTAAAAATGTTCGTCTCAATTGAAAATCGGTTTTATGCTTGTTTGATTAAAACTCAATTCAATGCAGAATGAACAGTTTAATCAATGCAGCAGTTGAAATCAACATAGGGAATTTTTAAAGTGATTCGGACACGCTGGGTCCTACGTCCATTTTCCTAAACTAAGAAGGAGACCTTGTATTTATTTTACTGAGCAAGTCTCAATGATCTGTTCACAGGACAGATTCAAACTTGTTTGCTTATACTGAGCAAGTCTCAGTTATCTGTGCACAAGACAGATTCTACTTATAGTCGTAGTGACTTTACACTTCTTAACCTTTAAGGTTAGAGATTCTCCAACTATGAAGGAGTTCTTGCAATCACAACAGTTCAAAGATATGAACTCCTTCGAGGTTCTAAGCTATTGAGTTTTACAATACGCACGTTTAGATAGAGAAGGGGAACAGGTATTCTCTAGAGAGAAGAACTAAGAAAATCTAATTCTAAGTTCAAGTTCTTCGCTTGAATGCTGCTTGAAGTTTGCTAGAGAGTAGGGATGTTACGGCACATACCGTACCGAAAAAATACCGATGATACTAAATTTTCGGTATACCGTAATTTTCGATACGATATCATACCGTACCGAAGTTTTTTTGGTACGGTAACGGTATAAGATTTTTCATACCGAGGTATACCGCATACCGAAGTTCATACCGCATAATCTTGTAGAAAAGAGTGCAAAAATGTTGGTTATAAGTTTTGAACACGGATTGTTACAAATATGTCACTCATATCAAACAATCTTAATGTTATATCATAAATTCACTTAAATGACATAACTTTATTTGACATAAAGTCATATTATATATCTATTAAATCATGAAATGGATAAAAAAATTATATTTTTTAACTTTATAAACATTAACTCGTAATATTAACAAATTCATAAAAATAGATAGATTAATTAATTTTATTGAAAAATAATATTAATAACTTTCTTGGCTTTAATAAAAAACATAGATTAAATTTACGGTATACCGTTAAATATTTGGTAGACCTTGATTTTTCGGTATACCGAAGTGCGGTACGGTATACCGAAAGAGCGGTTTGATAACGGTATGAAGATTTGCTATACCGAACTTTCGGTATACAGAACTACGGTATGCTGAAATGATCGGTACGGTAACGGTATGCTTTTTCCCATATCGGCCCTTATCGGTACGGTATGCGGTATGAAAAAAATAGTACGGTGTACCGTACCGAACGCCCCTACTAGAGAGTATGAGCTTTGTTCGCTTTGGTTCCCGGTGTTGTTGTCTTTCTACATGAAGACCTTCTCTATTTATAGTCTTCGATTTGTGAATAGATCCGTTGGAGAGGGTCCAACCACGTGTCAAATAAGATAAGAAAAATGGCCATAATAATTTGAACGTTGAGTAGAGATATTGTACAGATCTTCCTCTTTTTTCGGCTAGGAGCAGCTTTATGGCAGAATAGATAAGTCACTGTCGGTTCCTTATTGGTCAAGGCTTTATAAAAGTTGGCGAGGCTTGTTCAAACTCAAAGTACGATGAGTTGACTTCCTCTGAATCCTCGGACCTTCACCTGATTTACCTCTATTGACATTCTTCTGATCAATTCAGTGCGAGCTCGAATTTCTTTGCAGATTCAGTTGGTCGAAAGCTGACCAACTAACTTCCTCGATACTGAGTCCTTTAGCTGAGTGTAGAATCTTCTACTGAACGCACAACTACTGAACTCTAGCCTACTGAGTTCCTAACAGCTGAACTTATCTAAGCTATTACAATATCGAAGTCCCATCATCCAGCTAGGGGTTTTGAGATCTTCAAATCTTATTATACACTCATCCCAACAATTTCCCCCTATTTGATGATGCTAAAACCTTTACAAAGAACTACTGCTACTGACTATGCTACAAATAATATTACAAGGAAATCTAGGCATAGAATCAGAGCAAATAGAGCAATGACTGAATTTCTCACTAAGGAGAAGTATCAGAGCATCAACAAAAAATAGAGCAATAAAGCTATCTCTATCAGCAAGGCTGGCTATCTAATCAACACAAGTTAGCAATTTCCCCCATTCAGAAGAAAAAGAACCAGTTTCCCCTATCATACTTAACACAATTTCCCCCTATAACAGAGAAAAAAAAGTTTCTCTTAAAGAATGTCTAAGCAACTGAACCACAGAGAAACATATAAGCAGTGTGTGATCTGATCGCTGAAGTGATCAGCAGTGTTGAAAGATAAAAACACAACCAAGTAACAATGAGTAGTTTTTGAAGGCCAAAAGAAATAGATATGTCATATATGAGATAAGAGAATTACAATTACATGACGATCTACTTCTAAGCCAGAAGACTAGAAGAACTATCAGCTGGACTTCTTCTTGAAAAGCTGCATCCTCGCCTTGAAATCAGCAGACTTCTTCTCCGGAGCGTCAAGGCCATATGCTGAATAGATACGATTCCTCAGGGCCTTAATCTCTTCCTTGTCTTCTTCATCTTTCTCTTCCAGACCGGACTGATCCAGTAGAGTCTGATTTTCAGCATAGAGTGGGGGATCCATCTGTTGGAGAACTTCTTTGAATAGCTGCTCAGGGTCAGACTGGTCATCTAACATCTTCCATACATAGAACCTTTTGATGAAGTCCACCTTAACTTGTTCCCATCTCTGATTAATCTTGTAGGGAACCCACTCATCAGTCCGTTTTTAGATCACTCTGTTCACCTCATTTACAGGAATCCTTCTCCTGTAGAACTTGGACGTGGTCGGATACTCCTGTCCTTCACAGTAACTCTTTCCCGAGCTTCCTTTTCTGTTCTTATTCTGAGAGCCTCCAGATTAGCTAGATGAATCTACCTGATAAGCTGCTCAAATTCTTTGTCTGAGCCTCAATGAATTGGCTCCACTTGTTGTTCACGTCTGCCACGAGGAGACGGTTCTTGTGACCTTGACATTTGATGCAATTATTTATTGATGCTACTTTCAGGTCCTTGATCTCAGCAGCTTGATATCTCGATTGCTGATTCGGCTAAGATGAGGATGGTGTAGGGATGATTGCACCGGATAAAGGAGGAGGTGGTGGCGAGTCATCCCTGGGACATTTTCCCTCAGCAGATCCTCCCTGGTTTTCATCCTTGGGTGGTGAGTCTGGATGTGAGTCAAATTGAGTCGTGGGCTGATCAGATTGCCCCTTCTAAATCAGGAGCATCAACATTACGGCTTTCAGATCCTCCATCGAGGCGATGTCAGTAGGCTCGCCGTAGCCAATCTCCTCTCTTAATACCTGCTCATCCTTAGCCAACTCAGAGGTTGTCCTTAGGTGGATCGTCTCTTCCAACAGATCCAAGAATCTTAGACGCACCTGCACCCTAGTTCTGACGGCTATATCCACGAGATCCGGATGATCTAAGATCTCGGGGATCTCATCTGCGACTTCCTCAGTAGCTCTGGTCTGAGTTAGCAGGACTGACTCTCTTGACCTTATCCTTCAGAGTCACATCCTCCTGACCGGACTCTGAATCCTGAATGGAAATAGGTTTAGGGATCACTTCAGCAGCTTCTGGCTTCTTCAGCACTTTCCTCTTCTTCTGCTGAGTTGGACAAGGATCCTGATAGATCTCCAGAGGACGCTTAACATGCAGTCCTCGTCCAATAGACTTTTCAGTTGCTGCTGCACTAGCGAACTTTACATTCTTCTTATTAAAGAAATGCATGTCAGCAAAGGCCACTGTTCCAAGGCAGTGATCTTCAATCAAGATGGACACCTTGGTCCCATATAATAATTTTCCCTTCGGGATCATATGCATGGAAGTCTTGTCTTCTCCGAAGACAAACTTCTGAGTTTGGGCCTTGAATTCTGAGACGAAGAATTCGGTCCAGTTCACCTGAATGCCATCTACTATGGTCATCATAATCTGTAGGCTGATCCTAGATAGTTGATCATAAGATCCGCCTGAACTGGTGAGGATGTGGTTGACGATGTATGCCAATCCTTGATATTCAGGGAGCACCTGATTTTTGGGGAACGCTGCTTTGAATAAAATATCCTTCTTACCACTGAACAACGATAGGTACTTGTTGACATACGACTCCTTGTACCCTATCAAAGAGATTCCAGCGTTGGGAAGATTTAAACTACGTTGGAGGCAGGCAGCTATATCAAGCTCAACAATATCTTCTACCCAACCTTTGTTACTTGTTTCTTGCTGGACACTAAAATAAGAAACATCTTGACCATCTTCTCCCTCGTAGATGTTGAGGAAGAATTCAGCAATCTGCCTCGGAAAGCAGTAATGGGAGCCCTAGACAGAACGGATTCGAGGCCGGACTATTGAAGAAGATCGAATATCCTGTCCATGCACTCTACTCCGCAAGATCGAAAGGCAAGAATCGGCTCAAACCACACTCTCTTGCTGTGGATGATATCCTCCATATCGGACGGGAGCACCGCAACTTTCTCAGGGAAGGATGCCGTTGTGGTCTTGTAGATGTATAAAACTGAATCTGCGAAACAAGTGTTAGCACTTGAAAATAGATTAAGTTAGTATCAGATGCAATTTTAGAGAAGTTTACCGAAAGAGATGTGCTTGATTGTAATAGGTTTCTGGGCAAGTATGTTTGCAGAGCACAAATCTATCATTAATGGCGAAAATGTAGTTTGGGTGAGAGATACATAGGAATATATATGTAACTAAATATGAACGGTTTCTAATCCTCTGCAGTTGAGATTAATCAGTTTTTAAAGTGCTGGACGACTCAGGTTATATGTTATAATAGGTTATGATTACTATGCCGCCTATAATCTCAACCTACTTATCTCTATCACCTAATAGGTTAGGTGAAATAACATGCATTTAATGCGTCTCAGTCAGCATATAGAATATCGTGCGTTAAATGAAAATGACATGCTTAATGGTGTACGATGAACATTAATGGCGGGAAATAAATGCTATATCATGATGATCACCAAATGCTGAATAAATACTCATAACATGTCAGCTGAACATAGTAGTCAGTTGAGTCCACGTTGATGCCACTGAGTATTTCAGTAGTACTGAGAGTTTGTTCCCCCTCACTTAGTACCCTCTAGATCGTCTTACTGAATCGAGTCAGGAGGATCCAGTAGACCTAGTTCTACTGCGAGTTCATTGAATCTGGTCTCAGCTAGAGGGTTGGTCAAGATATCAGCTCTTTGCTTATCAGTGTGGATCTTTTCCATTCTGATATTTTTCTTTTCGACATGATCTCTGATGAAGTGATTCCTTATGTTCACGTGCTTGCATCTAGTATGTAGAACATGATTCTATGTGATTGCAATTGAACTGGTATTGTTGCAGTAGATAGGCACTTCATCTTGATGTATGTCGTAGTCTCTTAGCTGCTACCTGAGCCACAATATCTAGGCACAACAGATTACGACAGTCATTTATTCAGCTTCAGTAGTGGACGTAGCTACTGAGTGTTGTTTCTTAGAAAACCAATTTACGAGCTTACTGACGAGGAACTAACACGTTCCTGAGGTAGACTTTTTGTCGATTCGACAACTTGCATAATTAGCATCAGAATAACCAGTCAGTTTAAGATTATCATCAGTAGGGTACCATAACCCAACATCAGGTGTTCCCTTCAGGTAACGAAGAATTTTCTTCGCTGAGTCTAAGTGGCTCCGTTTGGGATTCGCCTAAAATCTCGCGCATACACCTACAACATCAGTTATATCATGTCTGCTGGCTGTTAGGTATAATAGAGAACCAATAATAGAACGATAATCAGTAGAGTTTACAGATGCTCCCTCTTTATCAAGATCTATCTTGATATTGGTATTCATGGGTATCTTTGCTGATTTGCTGGATTCGCAACCGAATTTCTTTATGAGATCTCTTGTATATTTAGTCTGATTAATAAATATTCCCTTCTTGGATTGTTTGACCTGAAGTCCAAGGAAATAAGTCATTTCTCCCATCATCGACATATCAAATTTTTCTTTCATCATCTGTTCAAATTCTGACACATGATCAGGTTTCTAGATCCAAAGATGATGTCGTCCACATAGATCTGCACCAGTAGGATGTCAGCTTCTGACTTGATACTAAATAGGGTGCGATCTATTGTCCCTTTCTGAAGCAGAAAGTCTGACAGGGTATTGTACCAAGCCCTGAGTGCTTGTTTTAACCCATACAATGTTTTCTTAAGTATGTAAACCCGATGTCCCTGCTGAAAGCCGGGCGGTTGTTCAACATAGACTTCTTCTTTCAGTATGCTATTCAGGAAAGCTGACTTTCACATCCATCTGATAGACTGTGAACTGATGATGTGTTGCATATGCTAGAAATAGACGAATTGCTTCCAATCTTGCAACTGGAGCGAACATTTCATCGAAGTCTATTTTTTCTGCTTGGCAGTATCCTTTTGCAACTAGTCTAGCTTTGTTCCTAACGATGATGCTGTTTTCATCCCGCTTGTTCTTGAAGACCCACTTAGTTCCTATCACGTGCTGATGTATAGGTCTGTCTACAAGCGTCCATACGTCATTTCTAATAAGCTGGTTGAGCTCTTCTTGCATAGCGGTGATCCAGTCAGCATTATTCAGCGTATCCTCAATCGTCTGAGGTTCTTCAGTAGACAAGAAAAAGGAGTATAAGACAATTTCTCACTGATAGAATCTGGATCTTGTCTTAACATTAGCTAAAGGATCTCCGATTATTAAATCTGGACTGTGAGCATCTAACCATGAACGACGATGTCTTGTTACTTCATCTGAAACTGATTCTACGCAGATAGTAGGAGTGTTAGGCATTTTAGTTGTACTATTCTATAATTAAAGCAATTCAGTAACAAGATCAGGTTCTACTGAGTCACCAGGTTTGGGGTTATTCATATTAAGAACATTAGTAGCAGAAGGATCTTCAATTATTAAATCTGAACTATGAGCATCTAACCATGAACGGCGACGTCTTGTTACTTCATCTGAAATTGATTCTACGCAGATAGTAGGAGTGTTAGACATTTTAGTTGTACTATTCTATAATTGAAGCAATTCAGTAACAAGGTCAGGTTCTACTGAGTCACCAGGTTTGGGGTATTCAGATTAAGAGATCTCAGTAGAACCTGAGTTGTTATTCTCAGTAGAGGTCTCAATTACCACTGGGATTTCTTCATCGACCTAAATTACCTGGGATTCATTCTGTTTAGTAGCATCAGTCTGTTCAGCTACACTGCTTGTTGGTTGATTCTGAATTTCATCGTCTGAATCATCATCCCAACAATGTTGGATCTTTTTTATATTATCTTTTAAGCTTAGATCCTATAGCTTGCTCCTGACCTCTTCAACTTCTTCCCGAGAGTTTGATTTCATGTCCTCAGAATTAAATTCATCAAACACAACATGAGGGCTTTCTTCCACGCAAAAGGGTTCGGTAGTTAAAGACCCTGAAAGCTTTGCTGACCCTGGAGTATCCTAAGAAAACTCCTTGATCTAACTTGCTATCAAAGACCTTTAACTGGTCCTTTTCGTTATTGTGGATAAAGCACGAACATCCAAAAATATGAAAATGAGAGATAGAAGGTGTTCTCCCTTTCCAAAGTTCATTAGGTGTCTTCATGTGCGTCTGAGTCAGTAGAGATCTGTTCTAAGTATAACAGGCAGTGTCAGTAGCCTCTGCCCAAAACTTCAATGGTAGACCTGAGTTTGCGAGTAATGTTATTACTGCTTCTTTAAGTGTTCTGTTTTTCCTTTCAGCAAGACCATTCTGCTGAGGCCCGCTGAGGTCTCGTGTTAATGCCTTCAGCTTCGCATTAGTCCTTCATCATTGAGTTCAGAAACTCTATTCCATGGTCTGAGTGTATCCTCTGAATTTTGATATCCTTCTTGACGTTTAGCCGTTTCAGTAGTTTCGACAGCTCAGATTTGACATTAGATTTATTGGCTATGAAAATCACCCATGTATATCTTTAATAGTCATCAATGACTACAAGAGCATATTTCTTTCCTCTGATCGTCACTGGATTGACTGGCCCAAATAAATCCATGTGAAGCAGCTGAAATATCCTATCAGTAGAAGGCGACGGAATAGGCGGATTGCTTGACTTGGTTTGCTTCGCCTTTAAGCATGTGTCACAATTCTTGTGTCTTTTGAAAACTTCGTTGGGCAGTCCTCTGACTTTAGCATCCCTTGCTAGCTTGTTAATAGCCTTGAAGTTCAGATGACTCAGTCTTCTATGCCACAGCCATGCTGTTTTGTCATCTGACCTCGTGTTCAGCATAATAAATATTTATTTGCCGCGACCCTGGTAACACAGTTTTTCCTTTAGATTTATCAAGAATATCACAAAAACCTGCGTCAAAAGTCACTTTATTGGAGTTATCACAGAATTGACTAACATAAAGGAGATTATGTTGAAGTCCTTCAACATATGATACTCCAGGAACTATTGCAGTTCCTATTTTCAGCGTTCCGTATCCCCTTATGTAGCCTTTGGAGTTGTCACCAAACTCAATTCTGGCTCTTTCTTGCTGAATATAGTCGATCAGCCGATTCTTCTGATGCGTCATGTATCTTGAGCATCCGATGTCCATGATCCAAGGGTCCTTTAGCACCTGGAAAATATAAAAAGTTTAGGTACCCTTTGGGTTTAGCTTGGAGTCCTTAGATGTTAGTGGACTTTTGTATCCAAACTTATCTGACAACCCTGATGGTTTCAGCTGACTTCTCCACTGAACTTGGAGATGTTGACTTTTTGTTCTTCTGAGGTTCAGCCTTCTTCTTCTTCTGAACTTTTTTGCTTTTGACTCTAGGCTCATAATAGTACGATCCATGTTAAGCTGGGTGAGTCCATTGTGGTTGGCCATACTATTCGGCCCACCTGACCTTCTTGGTTTCCCCTGAATTGGATCTGGGTGTATAGGGGCCTGAACCATGGGTCATTTTCTTATTGCTGGGTCGAGGTGCGATCATTTTCTTTTTGTTCTTCGCCTGAGGGGTTATAGGTTCAACAATCTGAGTCTTCCTTCTGATAAACCGATCAGCCAACTTTTCTAAGCCTCTCGAGGTAGAACTAGATGCTTCATATGTATAGCCAAGTCCTTCCTTAACGGAAACTGTCCTCTGAGCTCTGAGCATAATTTTCCAACTTCTCCTTGGCTCCTAGATACTGCTCAGTCATCAGTCCTCGCCAAACTTCATCACTCTTCTTGAGTGAGTCGTAATCCTTTTATACTTCTGCGAGTTTCTGACTAAGCTTAGCTATCTCAGTATCTTTCTTAAAAATATCTTTGGTCAAGACTGAGATCTGTGCTTCTTGATGTTGAGACTTAGTCATCAGAGAGTTAATCTCTTCCTTCTGTCTCAGCACAAGTCCTTCAGACTCAGTAGAGTCTGACTTCTCATCGAAAGTCTCTGATTTTTAGCTTTCAGAAGTTCCATCTCCTGAATTGTCTTGCTGAACTATTGGCTCATCTGGATCTGTTCTTCGAGCAGATCTTCATATGCATGAACCACATCTAGTTGTTCACCTGCAACTGAGCTCGTGTCGTGTGTGCATGGTGAAGAGGGGCATATAATAGGATCAGAATTTACCTCAGCCTCTTCTTCGGCCATGAGACACAGTTCAGTGTCTTTTGCTTCAATCGCGACGAGCGCAACATCATCATCAGATGATTCCATGAAAATTTCTGCGTCGCTTGAGCAGTCGGATAACTCTCCATCTATGTAGGCTTTCCTCTTTCTGACAAATTTGTCATGTCAGGCTTGTCGTTCAGCTCTTTCAGCGGCTGAGAGTTCTTGACATTCGTACTGAAAATGTCTTGACTTTTTGCAGTTGTTGCATACTGAACTTCTGCCATCCCTTCTAGGTATGTCGTTGTGTTCAGCAGGAGCAGCTTCAGTATTCCTGCATTCAGGTAGATAGTTAGAATTATTTTTCATTTGAGTATTCTCTCTCTTACCTTGATATCTCTGGGAAGCCTTTTTCATCGTCCTTCGGAACATGTCCTTCTCCTTCTGGTTTTTCACAGCGAGGAGTGCATACTTCTCAGCCAGGTTGTCAGCAGATGGTATTGTCACTGAGCTTCCTGTTGACTGACCAGTGGTTGAGTGACTTTCTCCTAGTGTCCTGACTGATGCCTTATAAGCATGATCCACTGGAACTTCAGTCTCAGCACTGGGCTGTGTGGGAGATTGAACCCGAACTCCTCTGCCTTTAGGTCTGAAAATATATAATCAGGAGTAACAGAGTTCAGGTTAGTTCTCCTTAAACAAGTAGCAAAAGAGTACCACTTGGGCCTGCTAAGAGCCCTTAAGATCTTGGTGTTGGTCTCCTTATTGCTAAATGTTTTCCCCAGTCAGTTGATGATGTTGATTTGGTTCGTGAATCTGACACTGAAATTATCAAAAGACTCCCCTAGAAGCATAGCAAATGCTTCTAGTTTATGCAGCTCTAACTCTAGTTTGTTTTCTTTTATCTGTGGAGTTCCTTGGCTTAGCAGAGCTAGATCATACCATAGCTCCTTTGATGTCTTACATTTGTGCATCCTTCCAAGATACAAGTCACTGAGAGTTGTCAGTATCGCATTTCGTGCGACTCGGTCGAGATTGTGCAGCTTTCTCTCTTCAGGTGTGAAGATGCTCTTGTCTTTGGGGACCTTTGGGCCGGTTCTGGCACCTGCTGCTCCTTCAACTACGATTTCGACGTTGTCGATCATCGGAACAATAGGGTCTTTCTCTAGAATGTCAGCCATTCTGTCATGCATCGATGTTAGGTGAGCCTCCATCCTCACCCCCCATACCGCATAATTTTTTGCCAAAAACATGGGTACTGTCCTCATACCTGGAAAATCAAACATGTTGAAAAATATGGTATAGGATGCTGTGAAGAGATGCAAGTGTAGAGAAAACGGTTTTCAGGATCTATTCGAGTTTAGACTGGTAAACAGATATTGTTGGTCCAGAGACGAGCTTTAGGTGTAGAGGGGGGGTGAATACACCTGACCCGAAAGTCGGCTCTAGCTGAATATTGCTACTGAACTTTGTCAATTAGCCAAATATGCTTTCTGATCGCGTAGGCAAAGATTCTCCTACTGAGTACAGTCCGACTGACTTATGTCAGTGAATAGTAGTTCAGTACAAGAGTTGAGTGTGGAAGTGTAGGCCCTTTAAAAATGTTTGTCTCATTTGAAAACCCGTTTTATGCTTGTTTAATTAAAACTCAGTTGAATAGAGAATGAACAATTTAATCAATGTAGCAGTTAAAATCAACACAGGGGATTTTTAAAGTAGTTCGGACACGCTGGGTCCTACGTTCACTGTCCTGACCTAAGCAGGAGAACTTGTATTTATTATACTGAGCAAGTATCAGTGATCATTCAAACTTGTTTGCTTATACTGAGTAAGTCTTAGTTATCTGTGCATAGGACAAATTCTACTTATAGTTGCAGTGACTTTACACTTCTTAACCTTTAAGGTTATAGATTCTCCAACAGTGAATGAGTTCTTACAACCTTCGAGGTTCTAAGCTATTGAATTTTACAACGCACGCTTAGATAGAGAAGGGGAACAGGTATTCTCTAGAGAGAAAAACTAAGAAAATCTAATTCTAAGTTCAAGTTCTTCGCTTGAATGCTGCTTGAAGTTTGCTAGAGAGCATGAGCTTTGTTCGCTTTGGTTCCCGATGTTGTCTTTCTGCATGAAGACCTTCTATATTTAAAGTCTTCGATTTGTGAATAGATCCGTTGGAGAGGGTCCAGCCACGTGTCAAATAAGACAAGAAAAACGGTCATAATAATTTGAACGTTGAGTAGAGGTACTGTAGAGATTTTCCTTTTTTTCGGATAGGAGCAAGCTTTATGGCAGAGTAGGTAAGTCATTGTCGGCTCCTTATTGGTCAAGACTTTATGAGAGTTGGTGAGACTTCTTAAAACTCAAAGTACGATGAGTTGACTTCCTCAGAATCCTCAGACCTTCACCTGATTTACCTCTATTGACATTCTTCTGATCAATTCAGTGCGGGCTCGAATTTCTTTGCAGATTCAGTTAGCCGAATGCTGACCAACTGACTTCCTCGATACTGAGTCCTTCAGCTGAGTGCAGAATCTTCTACTAAATGCACAACTACTGAACTCTAGCTTATTGAGTTCCTAACAGCTGAACTCATTTAAGCTATTACAATATCGAAGGCCCATCATTCAGCTCGGGGCTTTGGGATCTTCAAATCTTATTATACACTCATCCCAACAAATTGTGTTCAACTTTAAGTAAAAACAAATAAAAATAGTTATAATAAGCAGTTACACATGCACTTTAATAGATCAACAGATTGTATATGTGTGTTTTGTCAAATATGTTTGAACATGATCCATCCGACCTGAGATCGATCTCACCCAAAACATAATATATATGATAGGAATTTTATTTGCAAGTGTACGAATTTAGTCATATAGTAGTAATATAACATAAAACAATAAACCGATTTGTGATATGATTAAAGCTAGAAATACTAAAATGACAAATTGCGAATGGGAATGAACCAGGGATATTGGGATATGATTAGAGATCCAATTAACCAATTGATTATGTTCTTCAACTATCCTACACCATGCACTCTATTATATCTTAGATAATCTCTCGATTCAAATAAGACGTGCTCGCATAAATGCTATACCTACTTTCGTGATATAGAAATTAAACGAACACATTACAAACCTAGGGGTTGAACATGTTATATCCTTATTAACCTACTCTCGTGACTATTTTTGGATACATTCTACTATCTATTGCACAGATCAATCTCGAGGGTTACAATAAATCAATCTCAAACATCATATATATTTTGATCAAGCACATACATCTGATTAAAATAATATAGTAGAATTATGAAATGGATGAAGAACTAAAATCAATAAAGATTAAATCCCTAGCAAAGGGAATTAGCTACAAAACATAATTAAGAAAACACAAGAGAATTTGAGTACAAGCATTGAAAAGAAAAGATAAGAAGACTTCTTAATCTCTATATCAAATCTTGTTCAAAGGTTGCAAATTCCCCTAAGTGTTGATAATCATTTTCAGAATCCTTCTCTCCTTTCAAAACATCTCTCTCTTCCCCTTTTTTTCCCAAAACTGTCGTATAACTCCCCCAACAATGAAAACATTAATTTGGACTCAATTGAATAATGATAATAAAAGGCCCAGTAAATAAAATCAACCCACTAGTCTCTTTTCTCTCTCTTTTTCCACGTAGCTTAACGTTGTGTCCGACTTTTGGTCCAGCATTATTTTGTGTTGGTTTTGTCTTTGATTTCTTTACTCCTCAACATGAAATCTATTTCTTTTCTCAAATGCCTATCAAAATCTAATACTTACAGTATAAGTAGCAATCATGTTCAAAAGTTAAATATATTAATACAATTACAACTCAAAATCAACATTGGACAATACTAAATGCACCCTATCAATATAGTATTGGTTTCAATTAAGTTTAGTGCAAATCAAACATATAAATTATAATTCTAGTCGCGATGAATCCAAATCCTATCTGTATTTTATGGTTAATACGTGTTAGATCGTAATTGACCTTGCAAAATGCACGGAAAATTAACCACGTTAAGTTTTTTGCATCAAGGCATTATTGTTTGAGTTTGATTCAACAAATGCTGCAGAACCGAAGACAAGCTTTAAATTAAATGTTAAGAGATATGACAACGAACTGGTATTGGAAAATAAGAAATTTATATAAAACAAATATTGCTTAAAATAATGAATTACAAAAATGAATTCATTTTTCTTCATAAAAAAAACTTTAATATGTGGCTTGGTGTTGGACTCTTGTCATGGGTTTGAGCTGGTTGACGGCAGCAGTAGCAGTAACGTCTACATGTTTACCACAACACCCTTTCTTGCACTCGTAATAACGAGTTCCGGCCAAGCCATCATCAGCCTTCTCACTTTCCGTAGCTGAAACAAAAGCCACAATCGATGATGATAAAATATTGGAATACTAATCAATTTTATTTGCAATTCATCGTATTCCGTCAGTGAGAATTTTGTTTTTTTCATAGTTAAAGCCAAATCAATAAAATATATTATTATGATATCATGTAATTACTATTTTGTAAAAGATATAAACATTTTGAAAGAAACAAAGGAACTGCTTACATGCCACTCTGTTATGATGAGTCAGTTTTCGAGCGTCAGCAACTTCTGAGGAAACAAGAAGCACCAGCATAACTAAGAAGAGAGAGAGAGAAATGAAATTCTTCTGAATGCCATTGTTTTGCTAAGGTTTGGGAAATAAATTTAATTTTATAGGATTTTATTTTGTGTGAGTTGGTTCTGGGTTTTCCATTATATTAATTTATAGAAGAATTCAAGCAAATAATGTACATGGTCCTAAAACTCAAAGGAGGACTTTTATGAACTGGAAAATTTAGACGACATGTTTTCAAAGTGTGTATGCTTTGTTCCGTATAATTCTCTTAAGTAGTCTCCAAGATTGTGTTGTGCAACATAACATTTCCTCTCTATATATGAAATTAATAATATTTTAAGAACTTTTACCCTGTATAATTAAGAAGTAAGAACCATGTATTCATGCATGCTCTGCTATGGCATTCATTTGGAATAACACCTATGACTGGCAACAAGATGTGGTCACCAGTAGTTGGGAATCCCGTGAAATCACCCTTCCTAAGAAAAAGAGAAGATGGGGCATTAAAGAAAATGATTGCAAGGGTAAATCAAGGTTGCACGTAGGCACACGCATGAGATGCCATAAATGTATGCAAGAGAGACAAAACTAAAGGAGTTCGCAAAAATCAAACAATCATCCAACCACTGAAACTACCTGAGGTGCAGTATATCATTTATTTCATTTCTTATTTTCTTCAAAATAGTTGTATGATATATTTTCGTGATTGTTTGTAAGGCCAAACGTGGAAGACCATTTAAAAGACAACATTCGACTGAACAAACTTCCACTGAACAAGGACAAAGCTCCATAGCAGTCATATACACAGAGACAAGGACAGACCTCCCAAGTGTGACAACAGAGGTAAAATAAACAAGCATCGCGACAAAGGTCAAGGACACTGTCAAAGTGAGCCGATATTGAAGGAGAGAGCCCAAGTATCGTATATTTCATCATTTATTTTTGTGACTAAATAATTAACTAACGGCTATATTGAGAATCTGACCATGTCTTCAATTGCAAGAAAATGAAAGTTTATGCATTAATTTAGTAGGGTTTAAAGTTCGTGTAAAATATGCAAATCAACTATATTTTTTGTGCCTTACTTCACCAATTACCATTTTTTATGTAATTGAATTTTGCTATGTACATTCTTTTAACATGTTTTTATTAAAGTAAATACTGATTTTTTTTTAATATTCATGAATTAAGTTATTAAAAAATTAATACACTTAGGCCCCGTTTGGAAGAGCTTTTAAACAACTTATTTAAACTAATTCAAAATAATAAGTTATTTTACGCATGTTTGGGAGAACTTATCGAAATAACTTATTCTAAATATTAAGTGACTTTTAAGTTATTTTCATAAGTTAATATTATTAACTTATGATAACTTATAAGTAATTTTTAAGGAGGTTCACATGTCAAATCCCGACAACTACATTTTTATTAATTTTATTTTTTGCCTATATAAGTTATTATTATTGTATGTATCCAAACACAATTAACTTATTAAATTTAAGTACTTATACCATAAGTTCTTATGGAAAAAGTTATTTTGTTATAATTCCTTAATTAAGTTATTTTCCCTAACGGGGCCTTATTTAACTTGTTTTATATCAAAAAATTCTCTCTAAAAGTAATAAATATTCATTTATCAGTGAAATGAATAACTTCACTAAACGTATATTATTTTCCGATCAAAATGTTATGATTTTAAAGATTTAATTGCACATTAATACACTTTTCTAGAATGAATGTTAATACACTGTACTTATTAAACATCAAGTCAGTGTCGTCGTATAGCAATGAAATCTAAATTTATATGCGCTCAGAACAAAAATATGTTGTGAAATCGTGTGAGGCGAGGTGACTCACATGTCGTCGGTGGTTCGTGCCCCTCGAGTTTGTGAGGCACTGTCTGTTTCGGATCTATGGTTTCGCAGGTTTTTTTCAAAAACTTGGCCGCAGAATATGGGATTTAACCAAAGAATCGAAACCACCCCAAAATCAAAGAATTATAGACCCTAAATTGGCAGTTGTATACAATTAATGGTTCTAGTTAAAGGTTCTTGTATTTAGGAATATTATGTTATTCATATGCTATATTCCTTGTAATAATTTATTCGAAAAAAATTATAGTACTACACCTTATTTTGACAGCACTCTACATTTGATTGGAGAAGATTCACAATTTTATTCAAATGATCAATAAGTATTGAAAAAAGAAAGCACAAACATAAGTATATGAATTGCTAAAGTTATATATGTTAAATTACATGTGCAGCTCTACCGAAATAGATGTTCAAACTTCAAGTTCTATACCTCCATTAACATAATTTTTAATATTTTTCAAAGCAAGTTATCATATTCACACTAACTTTTAATTTTAGTTGAAGAGTAGGGTGATAATTTAAAAAATTTCCCGGGGAACTCGAAAATCAAAATAGAATACACATATAAATTGTAAAAAACCGAGAACTAGTTGTAGCAATACACCAAGGTTTGGGAGGGCGGTCGCACCCACCAGCCCCCCTTTGGATCCGCCTCTGCTCATATATTACTTACGGTGATTTGAAGCCGAGCAACATATTGTTGGATGATGATATGACTGCATATGTTGGTGAGTTTGGATTAGTCAAGTTCATTTCAGACGTAGACCCATCATAAGAAAGCAATAGCTCAATTAGGATCAGAGGTACCATAGGCTATGTTCCTCCAGGTATGCTTCAAAGTTCAATCTTTCATCTCCCATAAACTCTACAAGTCGAAACAGTAAAAAATGGCCATTTCTCGATTTTCTCCTATGATTGAATGTAGAATATTGAACAAACCGTTTGGTATCCAGACATGGTGATGCGGATAATATTATGGTTTGGGCTTAGTTATACTATGTGTTTGATACTTTTGCATTTAGGCCCTTTACGGTTTTTTTAGTTAGTCTATCTGTATACTTGATAGCTTTGACTGTAACAGAGTAGTTTTAGAGATTAGAAGAAATTGAAGGGTGCGTCATGCTCTCCAAGTCATCCGCTCGGCCGATTGATGTTTGGAAGCCGTTAACCTAGCTATCGATGTCGGATCAATAGATTAACGTTGATCAATTTTCGGTATCCCTATATCGAATCAACGGATCTTGATAAATTATCTCTGGTATTCCGAGAAATCAATGGATTCGATTGATATCTTTATCTATCCTATTTGTATTTTAATTCGATTGTTAATCAATGGAATCAATGTCTCTGGTTCACAAAGAGAGGATGAGCAGTGGCCTCCAACAAGTTCACGAACTGTCCCTCCAAGAAGAGGCTCAAATGGGCTGGTTATTGGCTTGAAGACTTGCACGAATGGGCCTATTGAAATGGACCCAATTTTGGGTTCAATTCTTGGTGACAATTTGCGGTATTTTTGGGTTGTATCTCTTGGCCCCAGAAATTGGATGTCTTATTGGGTTTGATCATGAGAAAGAACGGTCCAATGCAACAGGAGAGAATGATGTGGAGAATAGTATGGTTTCGGCTTTAGTTATACTATGCGTTTGGGGCTTTTACATTTAGGCCCTTTACGGTTTTTCAGTTAGTCCATTTATTTAATAGCTTTGATTGTAATAGGGTAGTTTTGGAGATTAGAAGAAATTGAACAATGCGTCAATCTCCCCAAGTTATTTGCTCTGCGGATCGACGTTTGGAAGCCGTTAATCTAGCTATCAGTGTGTTGGATCAATAAACTGACGTAGATCAATTTTCGGTATTTGTGTGTTGGATCAACGGATATTGATAAATCATCTCCAGTATTCCAAGGAATCATTGGATTTGATTGTTATCCTTATATATTCTATTTGTATTATTGTTATCTTTAATTTTTCCGCTGATCACAAGGAGACCTGTACATTCATGGAATTTTGTTTTTTGGGATGTTCATAAACAAACGACCAATAGATGATATGTTCGATAATCATGTAAATTTCCATGAACAATGGCAAGATAGGAGTTGTATAGGTTCTATTTTGAGCATTGGTGTGTCCTGTTCGAAAGGAAATGGACAGAGAGCGAATGACAATGACAAATGTTGTAAATGAATTGGATAACAATTTAAAAAAAAGGCTATGTAGGTGTAGGAGTAGATGGTGAGAACTACAAGAGAGCTCATAATTCATGATCGCTATGTTAAGAAAAACGTCAATGTTGAATTAACTGAATTCGTCCATTTTAAACTAAAGCGTGTTTGGGAAAATAACTTAAATAATGACCTATGACAAAATGATTTATATTAGAGCTTATAAGTTCTTAAACTTAAAAAAATGTTTGCATTTGAATGCATTAATTGATAATAGCTTATGCAATATAAAAGAATAAAAATTTAGTTTAAAAAATATACAATTCAAGATTCCATAGGTAAATGTCTGCATAATTTTTTTATATATTACTCATGAGTTATAAATATTATTCTCTCCATCTCATTATTAATGTCAACTTTTGGATTAATAATAATCAAGGAAAAGTCGGTTTTTGAGAAGAAGTCGAAAATGAAGAATAGACACTTGGCTAAACAATTGAACAGAGGGCTTAACATAATTAAAATTCACTAATCAATTGGGCGGAACATAATTACGAAACTGCTAATACAATTTATAATAGATGATGTATAAATACTTCGAAAATACTTAAGGGTTAATTCCACACAACCAAACAAGGAAGAGGGAAAAGAAAATACCTTTTCTTTTTTCTTTCTTCTCTATTTCTCTCAAACCATACAATCTATAAAATTTACTCTATTTCTCACCTTTTTCTTTTTCTTTTCTTTCTCTTTATTTTCTTTCCTCTCATTTTCTTCATGCAACCAAACAAAGGGTAAAACATCCTCTATGCACTCTTTTTTAATATTCGTGCAAAAAAAAATCAATAATAAAGGGACACATGAAGTATTTCTCTAGTCATGAATAGATCACACTATTTTGATCGTGTTAAGATAATCAATAACTTAATTACTAAAATGTCAATGACTCATCCAAATTTGTTATACTTCTAAGGAAAAAGAAGAAAATTATGTACATAAACGAAACATATTCAATATTCAATGATAAAAATGCTTCCCCTATCTCTATCGCTCAAAAAAGTAGACCATTTGTCTACTACACACTTATAGTCCACATTTTTATTTAAAGGTTCACTAAAGTTTTAATTTTCCTCAACATAGCACTACTTATTTAACTTTTTATTTAAAATATAAATTAAAATTTCTTAAACATATAAAAAGAACAATAATTTTGAGACCAGAGAGGAGGGAATAAAATCATTGAAATTGAGGTAGGCGATTCTAGATTTCTAGCAGAAGATCATGAAAACTTATTACTAACTATTTATTTATTTTTATTTTTTTATAATGGAAGCTTTGCTGTCACTAGTTGACTACAAGTAAACTCTTTTCCAGTAAAAAGTATGTAAAAAATTATTATACTACTAGACTTATGACCACTTGTTTCCTTTATTGACCACATATCATGGCTTGAATTTTGGTCTGTGGAAAGTGGACGCAAAGTCTTTTTATAATTTCTTTTGTTTAGTTCCACCCCAATCTGCACGATAACGCCGCAAGGAAATCTCAGCGCGTCTTCCTTTCTTGATCTATTTTCTAGATGATGAGGTAACTATAGCCGCAACAGTGGTGTGCACGCATTAATTGGATAAGCCAGCTAACCAATAGGCGGTTCACACGTAACAAGTGAAGCGAAATTTAAATTTATGAACTTCGACCACAAAGCAAGCACCTCAATCATTATGTTCATGTTTCTTGATCCCAATTGTTTGATCCGGATTGTAGTGGTAGGCTCATATTTTATTATATATAAAAGCTAAATCTTATATGGGGATTGTAGTGGTAGGCTCATATTATTATAGTGGTAGGCTCTTTAGTCTTATATCAGGATTGTAGGGGTAGGCTCATATTATTATATATAACAGTTAAGGGGTTGTAGTGGTAGGCTCATTTTATTATATATAAAAAAAGTTAAATCTAGTTGGCCATCATCATATCAACAACAAAGCATGGCAAATTCTACTCTACCTTCTCTCACATTCTTGATATTTTGCTTTCTCATCCTTCCAACAGCAACATTCTTCAATAGTAAAAGTGATATAGTTTCATTGCTAGCATACTAGCAATACTAGCAATGAAAACTATATCACTTTTACTATTGATCCACAATAATCTCTCAACTTGTGGAATCAGTTTTATGCAGTATGGACAGTTAATCAATGTAACAGTAAATCAACACAAGCAGTTTTTAAAGTGGTTCGGATACAGTTGATCCTACGTCCACTGTCCTGAACAAAGCAGAAGTTATTGATTACTTATACTGAGAAAGTCTCAGTCGATTTGTACGCTGAACATATACTCTAGTTTTATTCTTAGTGACTTTACAAATTTCAAACACGATGTTTGATTTTCTCCAACTAAGAAGGAGTTCTTACAATAAGAACAGTTCAAAAAGCTGAACTCCTTCAAGTTTTTCTAAGCTTAAGATATTACAATAATTTGCTTAAAATAGCGAATGAGAACTATGAATCTCTAGAGTGAAGAACTTTCAAAGGATCTCTCAAGTGTTATGAGTTCTTCGCTGTGTTTGGCTTTAAGATTGCCAGAGAGTATGAATGCTTGAATGCTTGGTTCCCGTCGATGTTCTTCTCTATATGAAGACTCTTCTCTATTTATAGTCTCGACTCATGAATAGATCTGTTGGAAGAAGGTCTAGACACGTGTTAAAAACGACAAGAAAAACTACCATCTTCAATTGAATGTCACTATAGGGATTTCCTCTTCTTCAATCTAGGAAGCAGCTTTATGGCAGAGCAGGTACAATGATGGCAGCTCCTTATTAGTCGATGTTTAGAAAGTATGTGAGGTTTGTTCAAACTCCAAGAGCATACTGAGTTGACTTTCCTTGATTCCTCGGACTTTTTACTGAATTGTCTTCTTGTGACAAGCTTCTGAGATATTTAGTGCTTAGCTCGATTTTCTTTGCAGATTCAGTGGGTTCTGAAATACCCAACTGAGTTCCAAAGCACTGAGTTCCTTCGGCTGACACAAGATGTTCTACAGAACCTATCAGCTACTGAATTTTAGCTAGCCTACTGAGTTCCTAACATGTTGAACTAAACTAAGCTATTATATTATAAGGCACATCATTCTGCTAGGGGTTTTGGGATCTTCAAATCTTATCATACTGAATCTCATACCCAACAATTTTTCCCTATTTGATGATGCCAAAGCCTTTATATTCCAAAAAGTCTATAACACAAATTCCCTCTAAGAGTAGGAAAAAGAAATCAATAATGAACTAAGGGAAAAACACACAGAAGGATAAGTAACAGGTGAGTGTGTTCTGATTCACTGAGGTGGTCAGTAGTGTTAAAAGATAAACATAGCCATGTGACAATGAGTAGTTGCCTAAGGCCAAAAGATAGCATTTCATATATGATGAAGAGTTACATGTACAATGAAATTCTATTCTATCAGAGCAAAAATAATGAAAGACAATCAGCTGGCCTTCCTGAATTGTTGTAATCTGGCCTTTAAGTTAGCTGACTTCTTCTCCGGAAGACCAAGACCGCATGATGAGTAAACTCTATTTCTCAACTTCTTGGTCTCTTCCTTCTCTTTTGGGTCATTCAGTTCAAGTCCCCTCCTAACCATAGCAAATTTAATCTCGTCCTTAATCTTCTTAGTGCATATATTTCCTTCTAGAGTGCAAGGAGGAGGGAGTTCTGAATTCAGGTGCCTTGAGGGTTAGACCTGATTGTTCGAGAGCGATCAGTATTTCTGCATACACTTCTGGATCTGAAATCATCAAGAATTCTCTGAACTGCACGTCTGGCAATGAATCTTCATTCGTCGACTTCCAGATGTAGTGACTCTTGATGAAGTCTGATGAACAAATTATAATTTTCGCAAGTGCACGAATCGGTATAGTATCTAATCTAGCAACTCCCGAGGTCGATCTCACAAGGACTCAGCTGGGTTTTAATTACTCTAATTATTTAACTATCTACTTGGTCCTAAACTGGGTTTGGTGTATTCTAAACTACGGAATTAAAATAGCAAGAAAGTAAATGAAAGTAAAAGAAGTGGATTAATGGGTGTGGTTTGTAGATTGATGAAGAGTGCAAAGGTTTAACAATCACTATGCCTAAGATGATCGATTCATTCCCATTCTCTAGCTAGCATTTATGAATTTCTTTTGTTGGTTCATCCACTAAGGCTCTAGGGATTCCGTATGATGGCGGGAGATCTCTAATTTATAATCCTAAGTGTCAATCAAGTGATCATATCATGAACTTAAGGATCGTATCATGCTCAAGGATTTAAGGAACCATCTAAACTATCCCAAACCAATGGTGACAATCTAGACACTTAATTGCAGGTCTAAATAAATAACCAGGTATGATGCGCCGTATTATCTATTACATATATTCTCTATAATTATCTAAGATGATGGTCAGTCACATTAAAGAATCATAGATAAATCAAAAGCAGGGTCAACAATTAAGAAACAAAATAATTCATTCATTGAAAAACTAGGATTTGAATCAATTCATAAAAAACATAGATCCTGCTAAACCCTCACACAAGAGGATTTAGTTACTCAAATTCGTAGGAAAACAATCACAAGATATGCAAAAAGAATCCATAGAATTCGAGTATCAAAAACCCTAAACAAAACTGAGAAGAAATAATACAACCTAGAATTTAGCGGATTGATCCTCGCACTTGGTTCTTCGGTTGTAGTCTTCGTTCTTCGCCTTGAATCTTCAACGGAGGGATGCCTTGGGTGTTTCTCTTCTTTGGAGGGTGAAAAAAGTCGGAATTATGGTGTGTCGTCCGAAGGAAAGAAGTCCGGAAGGGTTTATATAGGTTTCGGGCCGAAAAAAATGTTTTTGGGCTGTAAAAGACGCGGACCGCGGTCCAGCACAAAATGCGGACCGCGGACCGCGGTCCGACCCCCATTACTTTTTTAATTTTGAGACAGAACGGTACAGACCGCGGTCCAGCACAAAATGCGGACCGCGGTCCACATGCTTCAGCAGAGCCCAATTTTCTATACTGCCGTGTTTTGGGAAAAACGCGATATCTCCTTCGTTATCCGTTGGATCGCCACGAAACATTGCCACAATGTTCCTAACTCATAGAACTACGATGTAGACGGTGGAGATTGGATTCTAAGATCGTTAGGTCCGCCTTCCACGCGATTTCCCAACTGCCTTATTACACGAGTTCCGAAACACAGTTTCTTCAACATCCGGCTGCAAATCCTCTTTATTCTTCATCCAAACAACTCCATCTTTGCCAACAATGTCTCAACGGTCATGGTTTCTTTCATTTAGGTGCTAAATACCACCAAATATGCTTGAAACGCCCGAGAAATCTTCAAAACCAAAAACCAGAAATCCTCAGGCTGATCAGGGCTAAGATTGTGATGATAAGCAGCTGCCTCGATATCATCTTCTATCTCTTTTGTGCAAAGCACGCCGCGAGCAGTCATAGGAGGAGGGATTCTTCTGAAGGTTGTAGCTCTGATGGGTATCTTCTCTTTCTCCATGATTGGCAGAAGTTCTGCGAGCTGGGGAAAGTTATGATGAAGACATTCTTCGAATAGTTGATCAGCAGGTATCCCAGACGGATAGAAGTTCCATACATAGTATCCCTTGATGAAAGATTATTTTAGTTCCTCCCATAGCTCGTTCAGTTCGGCTGGTACCCATTTGTCTATGTGAGGAGTAGGCACCTTCTTAATATAAGGTGCTCTGGGCGCTCTCCTGTAATATTTTGAAGATCTGGGTATCTGCCTTTTCAAGTCAGCTGCTGGCTTGTCAGATAGACTAATCATTTTAGCCATGTCAGCCAATCTTTTCTTCTCTTTGAGGGCCACTGATCTAGCATCTCCTCTCCTGAGACTAAGTCCCTTCAGCGTTGCCTCCCAGGTAGCTCTGTCTTCGGCCTCCTGCTCAGGTGTAAGAGTTGTTGGCTGGATTCAGGTAGAAATTCGAAAGGGAGGGGATGATCTCCAACTAAGAAGGAGTTCTTATAATAAGAACAATTCACAGAAAGTGAACCCCTTCGAAATTTCTAAGCTATAGATATGGCAATGAGCTTAGCTAGAGAAGAAAGGGATCTAAATAACTCTAGAGAGAAGAACTAGAAATATTCTATGAAGGCAAGTTCTTCGCTGGATGATCTTTCAAGTTTGCTAGAGTGTTCTTGAGTTTGAGTGTTTTTCCCTTGTGTATCCCGTGCGTGGAGCTCGGTTTTCTTCTCTATTTATAGTTGTGAGCAGGCATATATCCGTTGGAGAAGACAATGCCACGTGTCACAAGTTTCCAAAGAAAACGGCCATATTTTTCGAATTGTTGTAGCAGGGCAGTTGACACTGTACATGAGAGCAGTTTTAGTTGGTCAGAGCAAGTAAAGCGTTGTCGGCTTCTCATTGGTCGAGGTTTGTGGTAGGTGAGAATGTGTCAGTGTTCAGAGTTGACTATTCCACATCCTCGTATGATCTTCTGCTGAACTTCGAAATGACTTTTACGACTGAGTCGTTTTCTGTCGGATACAGTAGATTCAAGACAATCTCTGTCTTCTTCGACTTAGTCGGCTGACAAACTGATAAGACTTTGGTGGGTCAGCTGATGACAGTGAAGGTACTGAGCTTTGCATTATGTTCTTCTGCTGTTAACTATCAGCTGATGGTTGTCTTCTACTGAAGGTAAAGATCAGCTGCTAGCTGAAGAACGCAAGCTCTTACACTGATGACTTGGGGTTCTGGAAAGTAACTTCGACAGAAGATCAATCCAACATTTTACCCCGTATAGGACATAGACAAAAAGATAATCAATTACAAAAAGTCTAACCTACACATCATCTAATCCTATCGAGACACTACACTACTGATATCAGCTGTGTTTTGAGATCTTCAATTCCATAGTACTACTATGATTTCCCCCAATATTATTTTAACCACAAACAGCTGACTACCATATACTGACTCATAACCGAACAGGTATTTTTGACAACGGTTTGTAACTGTTGTCGTTCCGTTATTTTAACCGTTGTCAAAGATACAATTTACAATTTACCACCATCAATAAAACTAATAAAATCCTGTAATATTTCCATAAAATACTTATCAATAAATTCCGTAGTGTAATAATAATTCATTCTTCTACGACTAAAATCTCAAATACGTACAACTATAACAAAACTAGTTCATTACAAAACAAACTACCCATTCTTCGACAACGATTGAAAAATTTACCATGAAGTTTGTTGCATTCGGACTCCAGTACTTGAGCCCAAATCATACACGCAGCCTTGGTCTTTCTTGTCATATCCCCTGCAAATGAGAGCGTATATGTCCTTCTTTACTACAATGAAAAATAAAAACTAACAGACAATTCAAACAAAATAAAGGTATTAGTTATGAAAGAAACTAGCTAGTGCTTCGGAAATTATCACAATTGGAACAGGATCTTCGCTCCTGCTCCCAGAATCCACCTCATCAACTTTTGCTTTCTTGGAGTTTTGAGTTGGCTGTTCTGCAAAATACAACACCGTAACGAAAGATAATCATAAGCATCAAAATCACCAGAAGGCAAACACGAAAACAAAACACATGTCCATACTTGTAGGGTCAAGCATAATAATATGCTTAGCCAGCAATTTGTTTTTCTTTATGTAAGCCCATAACTGCTTCACGATCTGCAAACCAAATGGACAATTTTCCCAGCTAATTCTTGAATTATGGTAGATCGTTCGTGTGGCTTTCCGTGCTCCAGTACATGCTATAGCAGCAATACAAAATGCAGTAAATGAAAAAGAACTTAGGCGTTCAATTTAATTTTTATAAGTAATATAAGAAACACAACATTAAGCGGAAAATCATGTAGAATTAGACTTCCTTATAAAGGATGCCTACAGACCACAACGAACACAAGGTGATAATAACCATTTAAATGTGCAAGGGAAATGACAAACCTGAACAACGTAATTCCCATACTGATCCTGTGCCAGCATACTCACAGATCCCAAAATTTCTTCCATAACTTTGCTCTGGGTCTGTTCATCCTCGCAGTGCTATAAAACTCGCTGTGAAATTGGAAGCATCTTATATTATGTATTAACTCTTTCAAAAAGCACGCAAGGGCTTCATTAAAACAAGGTTATGCGAAAAAGCCCTTTCGATAAGATGATGCATAAATCCAAAGCTGAGGTTACCTTTTGTATCACTCTACAACCATACATTTGGAGGCTTAATGTAAGTACATGACCAAAGAGCTTTCCAGCTAGTTCTCTTTTCTGAGAAGCCATGCCGTGTTCGAAAAACTGGGAAATTGTACAATTTAGTAAAGAGTAGACTTAGAAAGTCAAAATACAATAAAACCGATTCGAATCAACAAAATTAAGAATCTTTGAACACACTGTCAAAAAGATCAGCCAGAATCATCAGTTACCAAAATACCAATCATCAAGAGATTCAGGAAGTCTAGAGATGATTTCCTGATCAACCAGTAATCACATTCACAATCTGGCAATGCAATTGAACCCTAAGTCCTACTAAATCTAAATTCAAAGCCAGAAATTTGGAAACAAGAAGGTATGTGAATTGCAAATCACCTTCAGCCTGTGATTAACAGCAGGATGTATATCAATTTGCCCATCATCCCCGGCCTCGGTACCGCCAGCGCCGCCGCCGGCCTCCTTCTCCCCCTCCCTCTTCACATACTTCTCGTGAGGCGACATTAAAATCAAACGCCTCATTCCTCTCATAAAACCCTAGACCTATTAAGGCGTACTTCCCGCGGCCATCCTCGACCCGGAGCACGAAGTAGCGCGATGAATCAAGCACCGGCTCGACGTCGGCTCCCGCTGGCCGGGATTGACGAAGCAGGCGGCGAAGAGCTCGGCAGAATTGGGGTCCTCCATTTCTATCTGTTCTCTAAAAGAAAAAGAGAAAAAGGGTATTATTTTGAATTATATTATTTTTTATATATTATATATATGCAATATTATTATATTATATATAAATATAAATATAAATAATATTATATAAGTATATATACATAAGTGTTGTGTTATTAAAAAATATATATAAGTATAGCATTTTTAATTTTTATATTATAAAGTATTTTTAAATTATATGTAAAAATGTGTATTTATAGATTTTTATAAAAAAGAATTTTATTTAATTCTTATTATGATTTTTAAAAATATAAAAAATTATAATTAATTAATATATATAAATATCTAGGTAAAAGACAATGTATAAACAACAACGGTTATGAACATCGCTGTCTATCGTGCATACGACATCATATAAACGACAACGGTTATCAGAACCGTTGTCTATGAGCGCTTATTTACACATACGACAACGGGTTAACGACAACGGTTGTTAAAAACCGTTGTCAATGAGCGCATCCATATACTACGACAACGCTTAAATGACAACGGTAGACACTACCGTTGTCTATGAACGCCTTTTTGACATACGACAACGGGTCAATGACAACGGTAGTAAAAAACCGTTGTTTATGAGCGCACTTTTGCTATAAATGACAACGATTTTAGCTACGACAACGGTTTTTTGAGCTAGTACAACGGTTTTATACGAAAAACGTTGTCTTTCAAGTGTTGTCATAGGCCAAATTTGTAGTAGTGGATTAAAGTCTTAACCTAACTAACTATTAGGCACATTAACACATCTCACGAGGTTTAGAGATGGTACCTCATTACCTCAGTCAGATCTCAGACTTAGCTACTCATACTAAAGCAAGAAATTGAAATAATCATATTTAAACCAAGCATAGTGCAGATGTGGAATATAAAAGTAGAATAACAAAGGATCTGAGAGTAGTATGAAACAAACATAAACTAACAACTTAGAATATAGGGAATAATAACTACAAGTTTAAGAACATATAGATCTAAAGGCATGGAATGTGAAAAGCATGGAAGTACAACATTATAATTCTTCTAAACAAAATTAAGTAGAAAGGTAACAAGAACAAGGCCAAAAGAAGCATGCGAAACATCAAGCGAAATAGTAAAAGAAGTTATGAGATACATAAATGCAATAATAAAAGCTTGAACATAACATAATTAAACTAACCAATACTTGCACTAAAGATTATTCTCTTCCAAGCAGAGCTCACAACTACACTAGGCAGGATGTAAGCTTGCTAAACTAGACAGAAAATAGGAGAGTTTTTTAGCTACACTAATGGCGGTTTGTTACAGAACTTTAGAGAGAGTTGTCTACACTAAGGAGCTAAAGATAATTTTTTTTTCTATCTAATGGATTAGGATGATAATGAAGATGAAGATAGAGACAAAATAAATATCTTGCTCCTTTTTCCCGTCCAGAAAATATATGCCCTTGATTACCGCAAATGTGCAGAGAGTTGCTACATCCGCTGGGTAAAGGCATGGTCCGTTCGATAATAGCCTGCTAGCGTATACTTCAATACTGTTGCAGATTTTTCTTTTCCCGTCAGGATCAACAATCAGGAGTAATGGGCTAGGTACTTGAGCTTTAGTAATTCTTTCAACATCGCTTGCTCAGCCTAGGCCCAATCAACACTCTGCAGTCCAATTTTCTTCATCTTTGGGCAGAGAACAACTTTGAGGTCCAGATTTCTCATTTCTTCAACCTTCTTTGAATTTCTTCTATTTTCCTCCATTTTATGTAGAAAATCTGAACTTTCACCACCAACAATACACATATTAAATGAAAAAAAAGAGCTTCAAATCTAGGCTTATCATATATATTGTATGAGATGCGATTACATATGATAATCATATTTTCTAAGAAGTCAAAAGAAAATCACCGCGCTCTAATTCTCATTCATCTCTTCACTGGAAATCTCAAACACTTGGACTGTGTAATCAAACCGTGATCCTTGTGATCATCGGTGATCTGGAGCATCACGTTTAAAGTAAGAATTCCACTTTTACTTAATTCCGCTACAGGTGTGTACTCTATCACCAATTTTCGTCTTGCCCTTTATGTTTCTGAATCAAATGACTCAACAAAGAAACATACTAAGCATAATGAAGCATCAATGATTATCCTTCTCCATCCAAATATGCAATGCAAGTACAACTTTCAACAAACAAGTCAAAAGCCATAACTCGGACCATGAATATAATATCAGCTTGATCAAAAGATAAGCATAGTTGAACTAGCTCACTGATTCATCATCTCTCTCTAGTTTAGTTCGGATATGCCACTCCAGAAAAATCAGTTAGTTAGTCACGCGGCCACGATAGCAAAGCAGTCAATTTTGTAACTTGAGGAGGACTTCTCTTTTGGTTTCAATGGGGCCTCAAAGACTGATTAAATCAAGGTTAGGGATCATAAGCTTTCAGCGACGTAAGATCAATGTGCAACATGCAAAATTCTATGGTATCTGTTCTGGTAAGCAAAACAGTAGGCTCAAGAGATCTACAAGTCAAAATAAATGGAGACTTCTTAATGTTCCTGCTTAGGTTTGATATAAATTCTTGTCATTTATGTTTATTTATCTTTGTCTCCGGGTGCATGCAAAATATAATCAAAATAAGAACTGAAAATAGTAGTTTTGATGTAAATTAATTATTGTCATTATGTTACCTTTATCTCCCGGTGCGTACAGAACTTATAATATAGTTTCCAAAGATGTAATGATTATATAAAAATACAAAAAAGTTGCCACGTAGAAGTAAGGGACTTCTTTTCTTGGTACATTATTAAGGTATGAATAGTAATGGATATGAGTCATTACTTTTGAGTGCTTGGTATTCACCAATTAATGAGTATAATACAAAATACGATGTTGGATATATTTATAGGTAAATGAGAATAAATTATTTTTCATATAAAGAAAACTTATTTATGTATATTTTATAATTTGTGTATGATATTTGTACAAGTCAACCATTTAGTTTTGTAAATATTTTAGTATTTTAAAAAAAAATATTATTAGTATTCTTAAAATATTAAAAGGAAGAGCCCTAAATGTAATATAATTATTTTTATTGTCAAAAATAAGATTTTTTTATAGAAAGAATTAAATAATTTATAAAAATAATTTATGTTCTTAAAATTATATATAATATTTGAAAATTAATTAAATATTCAGTTATTTATAAAAATACTAAAATATTTTTTAAAAAGTTCCATTTAACTAAATTGTTTAATAATAAAAATATTATTTTTGCTCTCATACCCAAATGAATTGTTTTTTAGTGTAACAATGAGCATAAGGAATTCAAAAGTACAATTTATAAAAGCAACAAAAAAAAACGAGTCCAAAACGAAATACAAAAAATTACCAGATTACAATATCTTCTTAGGCATTTGACGGCGTTCTTGAATAGCTCGCCGGTGGGGTCGATTTCGTCCGACGACGGCGAACTCGCATCCTTCCCCTTTCTCGCTCTCTCATCAATCGTCGGACGGGCAGAGTGTTGCAAAAGAAGATGAACAAGATATATGTAGATCCAAAATTTGGATCTAGATATGAAGGATGCAAGGAAGAAATAAAACTTTTAACTTTATTAGAAGCAAAACCGACTCAAGATAAAGAGCAACTCATCTTAATATATGAGCAAAAAACGTAAACCGCAACAGGAAGAAAAAACGTGATAATGAGAAACACGATTTTATAAGTGATTTACAAAACATATATGAAATGACGAGACATATACGTAGTGTATTTAAACATAATCCAAAATATGGGCAATAAATGCGGAATAAATTGAGCAAATTAACACCGAGAATTTTACGTGGAAAACCCCTCAAATTTAGGGTAAAAATCACGGAACTCTTGTCCGAAAATCTCCACTATGTAATGTCAATTACACAATTTTCTCCCTATCACAAGTAGGGGAACCACCAAACAATAGCAACAAGCAAACAACAATAATCCTCTAAGAATTTCGAATCGTTCTTCGCTCCGTTTTCGATTTTAGCTTCGACTCAACTTATGCCTTCGACTCAATTTAAGTCTCTCACGTCTGACTTCTCTTTGTTAACAAAAGATATTAACAAAACATCAAATGAGCCATTTCTTTTAATTCTTGATGGGCTAAATTAATAACAACCATTATGGGCCAATTTTTCGAGCCCAAATCCCAACAATATCTTCATCTTCTTCATTGGTTGCTTTGATTTTGCAACACAGAGTTCCGCTCTTCCGGCGACAAGCCGATCAATTTGATCAACTCGGATCCCAACTGTGTTGGAAGCTCGATATTGTCGGGCAACGCCGCCGATTTGCTTGCGTGGCCTCTCGAAGAAAGTCCGGGGGGGCGGATTCCGATCAATTGGACGGCCGACGAGGCGAGGAGGAGGGAGACGTGCGAGAAACTCGAAGAAAGTCCGGGGGGGCGGTCGCCCCCACGCGCCCCCCCCTGTCTCCGCCATTGTGTATGGTTATGGATCGCAAGTCAAAAGAAAGATTCTAATCAATATTCCTTTTGACAACAAGGAAGTTTCACCACAATATGATTCTTCCTTAATTTTCTTGATTTTCTCCTTGCGTTCCCACTGTTAGTGATACCCCCCATATTGTAAATGAGAGCTATATAAATCTAGTTGGATATTATAATTTTTAGCAACAAGCATGGCAAATTCTACCCTACTTTGTCTCCCAACTGTTTATCATTTTTTTCGTCTTCCTTCCCACAGCATCATCATTCAATAGTATAACTGATTCAGTTTCATTGCTAGCCTTCAAGTCCGGTCTTAATGATCCACGACAATCTCTTAGCTCGTGGAACCAATCAACGCATTTCTGTAACTGGAGTGGCATAGTTTGTGGCCGCAAACACCCCGACAGAGTTGTTCGTATAAACCTGAAGTCTCGAGGCTTGGCCGGAGACGTTTCTCCTCATATAGGTAATCTCTCTTTTCTTAGGTCCATTACTCTCAAAAACAACACCTTTCACGGACAAATTCCTCCGGAAATCAGCCTCTTAAGAAGATTAAGGTATGTCGAGTTAAGTAATAACTCTTTCACTGGCACAATACCGAGAAACCTATCCCGATGTCCGAACCTTGTTTATCTTAACTTGATCGACAACCATCTCTCGGGTACCATACCACCTGAGTTTGGAATCTTTTCCAAACTCAAGAAACTAGGATTAACTGAAAACAAACTATCTGGCTTTATCCCTCCATTCATTGGAAATATTACTTCATTGACAGATATTTCTTTCGGCTCTTGCGGTTTGGAAGGAGAAATTCCTGCATCCTTTACCCAACTTCACAGACTGGAATTTCTCCAGTTAAGTGACAACAATTTAACCGGCATCATTCCTTCTGGTCTCTTTAACTTATCTGCAATGCAATATTTTGATGTTGATGAAAATCAACTTTATGGAGTCCTACCTCCCACAATAGGCTTCCAACTTCCCAAACTTTGGTTTCTTGGGTTGTCTGCTAATAATTTCAATGGATCAATTCCAACTTCCATATCAAATGCCTCTGAGCTGGAACACTTATTTTTTGACTTTAACCATTTCACTGGCCAAGTACCAAAAACACTTGGAAGCCTCACCAATCTTCAAAGTATCAGTTTTGAATCAAACTTGATTGAAGATGATACAGATTTCATATCAACGTTTGTTAATTCCACCAACATGATAAGATTTTTTTTTGATAGCAACCTAATAACTGGCTCACTCCCAAACTCCATCGGTAATTTGTCCCGTCAACTTCTTCGTTTAACATTAAACAGTAACAAGATACATGGGAAAATTCCTTCAACCATTGGAAACCTTATCAGTCTAAACACACTTTTACTTCATAAGAATGATCTCGAGGGTCCAATTCCAGATGGTATTTCAAAGCTTTCTAATTTGCACTACTTTGCCTTGGCGGAAAATAGATTTGCCGATGAACTACCATCTTTTTTTGGAAATTTAACTTCACTCAATTACTTGTACTTGGGTGGCAACAACTTTGTTGGAAACTTGCCTCCAAGTATTGGCAATTGCACCAACTTGCTCGATTCAGATTTCTCTAACAATTACTTCAGTGGCCTCATACCTCAAGAAATTTTGAGTATTTCCTCTCTTTCTATTGGATTGAATCTTTCCAACAATCTCTTTAAGGGTTCGATCCCAAATGAAGTTGGTTCCTTGAAAAACCTTGGAACATTGGACTTATCTTACAATAGACTGTCTGGATCTATTCCACACTCTTTAAGCAGCTGCTTGAGCTTAGAAGGACTCAATCTAAGAGGCAATTTACTTGAAGGAGAAATACCTGCATCTTGGAGTCCTCATATGGGATTACAATACTTGGATCTCTCACTAAACAATCTATCCGGTCCAATCCCAACTTTTCTCACTAAGCTCAAACTTGAATATTTGAACTTGTCTTTCAATAGGCTGCAAGGGGAGGTTCCAACAATAGGAATATTCAAGAACATAACTTCAGTTTCACTTGATGGAAACAAAGAATTGTGTGGAGGGATTCTTGAATTGAAGCTTCCTCCTTGTATTCGAGCAAAACCTCAGAAGAAAAGCTTGTCCACCTTTTTTAAAATCTTGGTCCCAGTCCTTGTTGTCGGAGGCATATTTCTTGTACTTGTGGGCGCTGCTATCATTTGTAATCAAAGAAAGTCTCGAAAACATGCGACTGACTCCTTGCCATCACTCACTGGCGTCCAAATTATGAGACTTTCTTATGCGGATCTCTTGAAAGCCACCGGTGGATTTTCTGAGGCTAACTTGCTTGGCCTCGGACGATTTGGATCTGTTTACAAGGGCCTTATAAATGATGCTCAAACAACAATTGCAGTTAAGGTTCTTAATCTATCTGTTAGAGGAGCCTCCAAAAGCCTGATGGCAGAATGCAATGCACTTCGAAATGTAAGGCACAGAAACTTGGTGAAAATCTTGAGCGTTTGTGATAGCGTAGACTTTCAAGGAAATGAGTTCAAATCACTGGTTTATGAGTTTAAGGATAATGGAAGTCTAGAAAAGTGGTTGCACAATAGCACAGAAGAAGGTGAAGAAAATTCAGAAAGAAACAATCTAAGCATGATTCAATGCGTGAATATTGCAACTGATATAGCTGAGGCTATAGAATACCTTCATTCTGGTACAGAGTCTTCTATTGTTCACGGTGATTTGAAGCCTAGCAACATTCTGTTGGATCATGATATGACTGCATATGTTGGTGACTTTGGATTAGCTAAGTTCGTTTCAGATGTAGACCAGCCACAAGAAAGCAACAGCTCAACAGTTATTAGAGGCACCATAGGCTATGTCCCTCCAGGTAAGCTTCCAATCTTTCATATTGGATACACTCTATAAGTCGAAAAAATTAAAACATGACCATTTCTTGATTTTCTGGTCTGCTTGGATGTAGAATATGGCACAAGTCGTCTGGTATCAAGACAAGGCGATGTGTACAGTTATGGAATCGTGTTGTTGGAGATGCTCACAAACAAACGACCAACAAATGATATGTTTGGTGATGGTGTAAATCTTCACACTTTGGTTAGTGCTGCTCTCCCGGATCGAGTAATGGAAGTTGTGGATCCACAATTTCATACTCGAATGAACAGTGACAAGATAAGGAAGTGTATGGCTTCTATTCTGAGTATTGGTGTGTCGTGCTCGAAGGAGATGGCAAGAGAGAGAATGACAATGACAGACGTTGTAAATGAAATGCATAAGATTCAAAAACTGTTATCCAGGACTAGATGAAGAAATCAAGTATCATCAGTTCCTCTATCCAAGTTTTTTGTTAGGTGCAGCATTTTGTTGTTCTGTGTTTGAGATATTGTACGCTTTCATGTTTGAAATTACCTATGCTTTGTGTAATCTTATTGGCTCAAGGAAATTTAAATAAGCAAATAATCGAGATGTAAACATGTAAAGAAAGACAGACTCGGCTCAAGCAAACTCACACTAATCACTACTTCACTTCAATCATAGATGCAATGATTAATTTATTCATATGAGACAATCAGTTATAGGATAGAATGTTGAACACACGTGCATAACTCAATTCCTACTTGTTTGGTCGATAACTAGCATGTTCATTGAACTAATTATTTGTCTCGCCTATCCACAACATAGCTTGTTGAACAATCCTAGATGTAATGTCTAGACCGCATTAAATGGAAGGAACTCGATTTTAATAACTTACTATTGTTGAACAATCTGACATAAGTTATTGACCAAATTATCCCGACTACCGTTATGATAGTTAGACCACCTAAGTTGTTGAAGTATCTGAAAATGATCCTTATTAACCTAAGATGGCCAATTTAAGTAGTTCTGAGTAAATCCTTTTAGTCTAAGATAATATGAGTCACAAGGTTTCAATATTATTGACTGATTAGATCTCACAAAGATTGGACCAATGTGTGTTTACTCTCGCCAAACCCATAGAAGTTTTGCTGGACAATTAATTTAATGGAATTAAACATACAATATACGAAAGCAAACATAGCTAAAATACGTGAATTAAAGTGTTAATTATATAGTATAATATTTATCTTTAACCCGAATTTGCTTTGAAATCTTTCCTTGTCTTCTAAAATCTTCCTCTTATATCCAAGTCCTTATTTAGCTCCAGATCGTGCCAAAGTAAGCCCAAAGTCGATCAACTCTTCACAACCCGATCCAGCCACGAACTTGCCACATTTCCTGCATTTCTGAACAGAAAAGGGCTTCGCTAGGCGAAGCAGAGCTTAAAAATGCGGTTAAATTGAGCAGCATAAAATGGATTTTAAAGCATTGGTTAATGAGTTTATGGTTTACAAAAGTCTAGAAAAGTTGTTGCAGCGTAGGGAAGTGAAGAAAATTCAGAAAGAAACCATCTCAACATGATCTAGTGGGTGAATATTGCAACTGATACTTCTGAGGCCATTGAATACCTTCATTCCGGTACCGAGTTGTGTATTATTCATGGCGATTTGAAGTTGAGCAACATATTGTTCAATGATGATATGACTACATATGTTGGCGACTTTGGATTAGTAAAGTTCATTTCAGTCGTAAACCCGTCACAAGAAATCAAAAGTTCAATTGGGATCAAAGGCACCATAGGCTATATCCCTCAAGGTATGCTTCCAATCTTCCATCTCCAATCATCTCTACGTGCAAGAAATGTTTCTTGATCTTCTTGTCTGCTTGGATGTACGTAGAATATGGCACAAGTTGTACGGTATCAAGACAAGGCGATGTGTATAGTTTTGGAATCTTGTTATTGGAGATGTTCACAGACAAAAGACCCACAATTGAGGTGCTCGATGATCATGTAAATCTTCACAGTTTGGTTACTGATGCTTTGCCAAATCGCAGAACGGAAGTTATGGATCCACAGTTACATACGGGATGAACAAGGACAATATAAAGAGATGTGTGGCTTCTATTATGAGTGAGCATTGGTGTGTCGTGCTCGAAGGAGATGGCCAGAGAAAGATTGCCAATGGCAGATGTTGTAAATGAATTGCACAACATACAAAGTTGCTATCTCGGACTAGGTGAAGAATCAAGTATTATAAATTCCTTTTTCCATGCTTTTTTTTCTTGTGCTTTGAGATATTGTACTCTTTTGTACTCAAACTTTACATGCATTATCATTTGGAAAAGATATAATCAAGTGATAGAGTGGGGTTGTTGCTCATTTCATTACTATTGCAATTATGGTTAATTTAAATGTACTTCATTCTCACATTTTTAATATTTCTATATTATGACCTCTATAGATATTACACTTTGCTTTGAAATGCCCCCGAATAGTTTCTTTGTATTAAAGAATTGTAATGTGAAAAATCGTTTTGCTTACAATTTGTGGGATAGATGAGTATCTTTGTTTTTGTCATGACGATGACATTATTTATTTATTGTATTTCAGAATTACTTAATATTTTCTTCTTCTTCGCAAAGTATAATGAATTGCGAGTTTGAATGACTTAATGACATTTTAGTAAAATTGACTTACGCCAATAAATGCGCTCCAAGATAGTGATCCCGACCTTTTTTTTTCCTCCTCACTTCGAATAACGACCATTGTTTCTCCGTTTTACAAAAGAAAATATATCTATATATATCCCAACCAGGGGCGAATCCAAAGGGGTACGTAAGTGCGACCCCCCCCCCCACACCCCCCAACTTTCTTGTATTATTACAACTAGTTCTCTATTTTTTATATTTTAAATGCTTGTTCCACTTTGAAATTTATCACTATACTCTTAAATTAAAATAAAAAAATAGTGTGAATATGACAACTATCTTTGAAAAATATTAAAAATTATATATTAAGTACACTAACTTTAATGGAGATATAAAACTTGAAGTTTGAACATCTATTTTGGTAGAGTTGCATATGTAATTTAACATATATAACTTTATACAATTCATATATTATGCTTGTGCTTTCTTTTCTCGATACTTATTGATATTTGAATAAAATCTTGAATCTCCTCCGGTTACATATAGTGCGCTGTTCAAATAGGGTATTATATTATAGTATTTTTCGAATAAATTACAAGGAATATAGCAGAAGAATTTATAAAAACTTATTTTAATGTATTCTAAATAATAAGTATTTTAAGCACGTTTGGGGAGAGTTTATCAAAATAATTTAATCTAAATAATACGTTACTTTTAATTTATTTGCATAAATAATTTATATGACAACTTATAAGGAACTTTTAATTATGTTCTCATATCAAATATGAGCAACTACACATTTTTTAATTTTATTTGTTCCTATCTAAACTGTTATTATTATTGCATTCACCAAACACAAGTAAATTCTTATACCATAAGTTCTTATAGGATATGTTCAATCGTCAAAATCCTTAATTATTTTATTTTCCCAAACGAGGCTTAAAAATCATTCTATACTCCCGTTTTTGAAAAGTTAAATATATTTTGGTAAGGATCAGATACGAAGACAGAGTTATATCGGAATATAAGAAGTATGGACACTCCTTATATGTTTTATGCGGGCTGCCCAATAAATTCTTGTTCAATTGGTGTATGATTCAAACGTAAGTAATTTTGAATTAAAAACAGCAATCTTTAATTATTTATTTTATCCTCACTCTTTACGGCTTTACCATTAGTAAATCAAGCGGATAAAAATGAATCCCTTTTTTCAATTTTCTCCTTTCAATCAATAGTTTTTTTTATTCAAAACTACGTTGTTTTGAATCAGACACTAATTAGATAGTGATTTATTGGACGGGTGATCTCATCCCGTTTTATGCATATTCCTTATTTTTTTTCATGCGTTTATACACTTTTACTCTTGTGCATAAAATATATAAGAAATATGCATAAGAACTATTTCAAAGCATATTCAATACGAATCATGCAATGATGAAATAAATAGTGCAGATTTCTTCTTATTTTTGTTATATTAAAAATGGTTATTTGCCTCAAAATACATTAACTTTTGTCAAATTCTCATTTTACACACGAACTTTAAAATCTGTCTATAAATACATGAACTTTCAATTTATTTGAAATGGCACATGAGTAAAAAATCCGACAAAATCAAACCTTACATGACATTTTCCGGCATGATGTGTTTGCACACGTGGTAGTACAGTCAACATCGAATCAAAAGTTTGAAATTTTTATTCTTGTAAATACATAAACTTTGTAAAAAATCTCATTTTGCACATAAACTTTAAATTTTATTTAAATTTGTGTATGACTTATAATTTTATTTTAATTTGTAAATAAAGTTTGAATTTTATTTAAGTTTGTTATGGGAATAAATGTACTTTTAATATAGGGTGTTTGACTCTAATAAATTTGTAGAACTAACTGATATAGTTATCGAGTTTAATTTTTTTTATTTTTTTATTTTTTGTGGGGTATGTTGAGATTGGTTTTTTACGAAAATACCCCACATAAATATCTTCTTGGACTCGATAACTGGTTCCACAAATTTCTTGGAAACGACATACCCCACATAAAAAATACAATTGCTTCCATCACAAAATTTAAATAAAATTCAATTTTTTTTACAAATTAAAATGAAATCATAAGTTTATATGAAAATTTAAATGAAATTCAAAATTTATGTGCAAAATGAGAATTATTATAAAGTTTTTGTGTTTACAAGAATAAAAAATTTTAGACTTTTGGTTCGATGCTAACTGGACTACCACGTACATAGACATGTCACGTCGGGAAATACCATGTAAGCTTTTATTTGCCTGATTTTTTACTCATGTTTAATTTCAAATAAATTAAAAGTTCATATATTTATAAGCAGATTTTAAATTTAGTGTACAAAACAGGAATTTGACAAGTTTGTGTATTTTGAGGAAAAAAACCATTTAAAAAAGGCAAATTGGCAAAAATAGTCCTCAAACTTTACGTTTTTGCGAATTTTGTCCTCAAACATTTTTTTTTTGTTTTTTGACCCTCAACTCATTGTTTTTGCGATTTTAGTCCTACCGTTAGATTTTTCGTCCATTTTAAAGGTAATTCAATTTTAATTTTAAAAAATAAAAAATTAAAAGGGCAAAATCGGAATTTTTATTTATATGGACCAAAATTGCAAATGAATAATTATTTGGGACCTATTTAGCAAAATTAAATAGTTTAAGGACTGATTTCACAAATTTTAGACAAATAAGCTAATTGCTTCGTATCGACAAGATTTTGCATTAAATTTTCGGTTTTTCATATAACTTTATTGATTCGTATCAAATATAAGCTAATGAAGACTTTGTACCAATATAAACAACATTTAATTCGAAATGCAAAATATATACTGTGAATTAACCATTAAAAAATAAAGCTATGATCAACCAATTTTTTTACTTCAAAATAACAATTTATAGCATAATATTTACTTCAAAATAACATGAATACGAGGAAAATATATGTCAGTTCGTAATTTACGATGAATAATATGTTATAAAAAACACTTAATTCGTAATTTTTCATTAATAATAGAATACGAGAAAAATATGTATCAGTTCGCAAATTACAGAAAATATTAGTTTTATTTGCAAATATTATAATAAGCCAAAAAAACTATTGCAAACAAGGTTAGTCTCGTATTCACATTCTCTGCATATAACTGCCATGACAAATCCCAAACACCACCACCCGCCATTGAAGGCCGTAACCATAACTCATGTCCAGGGGCAGATCCAGGATTTTCGGTTAGGGGGGGCGAAATTTATTGGGGCTTGAGTTTTCTTTGTACGGGGTTCGGGGGCGGAGCCCCCGAAAAAAAAAAATTTAGCACATTTTTCTACTTAAATCTAATTATATTTATTCTTTATGGCTTATTTAAGGATTATATTCTTCTTTCATGAATAACTCATATATTTTTTTTATATTTATTCGAAAAATATAGTACAAAATCCTATTTTGACATCATTCTAAATTTAGTTAGAGGAAATTAAGAAGAATAACAATATCTAACTCAGGAATTAATAAGTATTTAAATGATAGTTTATTTATACTTCAAATGTTCTTAATTTTATATCAGTAAGTACATGAAAAAAGAAAACACAAACATAGTATATTAATTGCATTAAACAAAAAACATAGTATATTAATTGCATCAAGTTATATAAGTTGACTCTACCAAACTAGGTATCCAAAACTCAAAATCTACACCTCCACTAAAATATGTGACACTTAATATACGTTTTTAAAAATTTTCAAAGTTAGGATAACAAATTTAAAAATTTCGGGGGGGCGAATTCGAAAATTTAATTGGAACAAGTATAAAAATTACTAGATATAAAAGATAACTCGTAGTATTGCACAAAAATTCGGGGGGGCGGTCGCACCCACCCGTCCCCCCTTGGATCCGCCCCTGCTCATGTCCGCTACCAGCGCGACGATCAACTCGGTCATTTTCTCGCCTGGATCTACCTCGTCCCCGTGTTCATCAGCTTCGGCAGATTCGTCTCCCACTTCCTCTTCCGCTGCGAGCTCCAGGGAATGTTCTTCGCCGTCGGCCTCCTCCACAATTCGTCAGCGAGCTCATCAATTGCGGATTCGCAATTCTCCTCGTATTCTGGTTATTTTGAAGTAAATATTATGCACTAAATGATTATTTTGAAGTAAAAATTATAGGTGATAATAACTTTATTTTTTAATGATTAATTCACAGTACATATTTTGCATTTCGAATTAAATGTTGTTTATATTGATCCGAAATCTTCGTTAGCTTATATTTGATACGAAACAATAAAGTTATATGAAAAATCGAAAATTTAATGCAAAATCTCGTCGATACGAAGCAATTAGCTTATTTGTTTAAAATTTGTGAAATCAGTCCTTAAACTGTTTTATTTTGCTAAATAGGTCCCAAATAATTCTTCATTTGCAATTTTGGTCTATATTAATAAAAATTCTGATTTTGCCCTTTTAATTTTATTTTTTAAAATCAAAATTGAATTACCGTTAAAATGGACGGAAAATCTAACGGTATGACTAAAATCGCAAAAACAAGGAGTTGAGGGTCAAAAAAAAAAAAAAAAAAATTTGAGGACAAAATTCGCAAAAACACGAAGTTTGAGGACTATTTTTGTCAATTTGCCTTTAAAAATCATCATCCATTCCTTTTTTAGTTGTTTAAGATTTGGGCCCTGCAAAAATTGCTAACACACTCCAAAATAATTTAGGGTCCAAACCTTTTCGCAGTATCTTCGACACTGCGGCGAAATCACAACAATATCAGTCTCTCTCGTCACTTCAACCGATTTCAGCAAACTTCAATCTTTCAATTTCTACAACATTTAATCTCCCAGTCTGCTCTCTCTCTCTCCCTCGTCACCGTGAACACTTGATTTCACGAACCGAAGCAGAAAGAGGTAAGTTGTTACTTCCTAGGGTTTAAGTTTTCCTGAATGATTGCTTGATTTCCTGTAGAAGTATAAATCTTTTTCAACTTTTCGAATGCTTCGGTAAGTTCACGTAGTTTCCATTGGAGGTGCCCCCCCCCGGGGGGAGTGGAAGGTTTATTTGGGATTGATGATGATCGTTGTCTTAGTGATACTTTTGAAATGGTTGTGATGAAATTGGAGTTCTCTATTTGAGAATGGACGTATAGATACGAGAGTTTGTCAAAAAAAAAAAAAAAAAAGTTTGGCGATAAAACTGATAATTGGGTTCCTTGCTGCTTCATCACTACAAACTGTTTTTGCTGTTGTGTATAAATCAGTAGAAGAAGCCCTTTTCCTTGATAATCGTAGGTTATAATCGGCTACGTTTTCATTTTAAGTGAATAAAAAGTATATGCATTCATTTTTCTTTATTTTCCTTCTATTTGTTAATTTTGTGATTGGTTTGAGAAATTGGACTTCTCTTGCTTTGGATTATTGAGTTGTAGCTAAACTAGCATGAATTTCATGCGAAACTGAGTTTGATTGGAAGCTCAGTTCCAACATTGATCGATGGAAATTAATCACTTCCAGTTTGTGTAGGAAAATAATATTCTTTCCTTGATTACTTTTCTATCCTTTTTGTTTATTTAAATTTTGAGAAATTTTGTGATTGTAGGAAACTTACTTATCTGTGTTTGATTTTGTGTAGAGATGTGTTTATTTTTCATTGAGAAATCGAGTGTTTTGATTGCTATGTATTTGCTATAATACTCGATCACAGATATAACTAACAATTCCCACTTTTACAGCATTTAATGGTGTATTTTTGAGTCTAATGTTTATTTGCTTTATTTTTTAGATTCAGCTTCTTCATTGGTGCTATAAACATGGTGGAGACACTTTTTGAAGATATATTTCGAATTGATGCAGTAGACCCAGATGGGAAAAAGTTCGATAAGGGTATGATTATTTGAAGTTCACCCTTTTCCAGCTCTTATTGTAGTTTCTCTTTTTTAGTGTGTATTTCTGAGCAAATGCTTCAAGGATCCTTCATAAATAGTGTATGATCTACATGCAGAATACACACACCTACACAAACAAAAAAAAAAAAAAGATCTGTAGCGAAATACAGGGGAGATCAAGGGGAACTCAAACACCAATACCACAACTTTTTCTCTAGTTGCATACTGTCGTCGTGTCAATGAAATATGACTGCATTTGTAATTGCATTTTACTTTCCAACTATTGACATGCAGTGTGGAGCATCACTTGTTTAAACTTTCTATGAGCATTCTCAAGGATTTACCTGGTGGTGGTTCCTGTGCGTGTGCTAGTTGTTCTAATGCTAAAGCTAACATTTTTTTTTCTCAATGAACGATAAATATTGAATATAGAGATTGCTTATTGAATAGAGGAATTTAATTCAAAACATGGTAAACTGCTGGTTGAGTACTATCTATGGATGCTCTTGTTCTCATATAGAGATTGCTTATTGCATATAGAGATTGCTTATTGAATATAGAGATTGCTTATTGAATAGACGTATTGTTGCTTTTAGGCGTGATTTATTTTCTCCTTGCAGTCCTTAAATGTGACATATAGTTTAATTTTTCAACCTTGGACATATTCCGACTCTTATATGTTGACGGGTTTTTCCTTAGTCTCTCGCATTTCTGCTAGGAGTGAGCAGTTTGACATGCTGATGCACCTTGATGTCAACACTGAGATATATCCGATGCGTCTCGGTGAGAAGTTCATGATGGTATTAGCACCCACTCTGAACTTGGACGGAACACCGGATACTGGCTACTTCACTCCGGTAAAATGATGATCTGATCGATCTTGTAGGAGTTCATGATTTCTGTTATTTTTTGATGATTTATATGTCTTTTTGTTTGTTCAACCACAGGAAGAACCAACTAGTTTTAAGAAAGAACATCAGATACAAATTGCACACTCTTCCATATGTTTATGCTTCTTTTTTTATCTCAATCATTTGTGCTATCTTTTGAGGCTATTTCAGCTGAACATCAGGAAGAAGTGGTGGAAATGTTATTGTTGTAGTATAGTTAGCTTTGTGCCTCTGTTGTTGTTGGCCGTAACTTCAGTCTCCTTGAGTCTAATCTGAAGAATTGATTAATAATGGCATAGGTTTTCACTTTTCCCAATTATTGGTGGTTAGAGATTTTGAAATGCAGATTATGACTTGTTCATCCTTCAAGCATTGTAGATTCACAAACTTCCTTGTTCAGTTGTAACATTTGTGTTGAATTGTTACTTAGTTTGATAGAAGAAGATATCTTAATTGTTATGTTATCTGCGGATGATTATGGATGAGTTAGAATTCTCCAAATCTTTATGGTTGTTAAATTTTTATTTTCTGTTTGATTTCAGGGTAACAAGAAATCACTTGCAGATAAGTTTGACTATGTCATGCAAGGAAAATTGTACAGAATCTCAGAAGAATCTAGAGAGAAGCAAGTTAAAGCGTATGTTTCCATGTTATGTCCTGTATTCATCTTAATATCACACTCCTTATATCCATGTGTCTTTCGTTTTGCCTAAATAAACTGTCACTTCACCTCAACGAGGTTGGGAGTTCGGTGACTGTTACTGAGAGGTGTCTGTGTTTCAAATGGTAAAAAAAACAGCCTCTTTCTCACTGCTCGGGGGAGCAAAAAAATCAGTAGTTTTTATGTTGGCGTGCATTCAAACCCACATTATCATAATGAAGGATCACTAGTCATTTTACGTGCATCTTCTGTTTGTTGTGCGGATTTTGTGGCTGGCTGTTTAGTCATTGTTGTTACTTTCACTCTCGCTGTCTAATATAGTTTGGGTTCAGGGATATATATGTTTCATTCGGTGGACTTCTGATGATGCTTAAGGGGGACCCTTCCATTGCTGCTAGATTTGAGCTTGACCAGAGGCTGTTTATTCTCATGAGGAAGGTCTGAGTTACTGATGCTACTGAACAACGATAATACCTCGAATTTCATGCTTCTCTACTAACTGTACTGGAGATGAATTGGCATTCGTGTTTTGTATGAAAAGCTAACGAAATGAATGCATGTAATATTGGCCTATTGGTAGTGGCATGTCAACATAACTTGTTGAACACGCATGGAAGTAAGTTTCTCTCTTTCTTGAACATCGAATAATATGTTTCAAATAAATTGTCTTGGGAGTTTTATGCTGGTATGTGTTCGGTGAATTTTCTTATACAGCACGAAAAATGATTGCACATAATTGCAGTATGGGATTCTTACAGACTGCTCAACAAATGCATACAACATTCACTTTATATGTGCATTTTTGGGCAATCATCTTCTCCTTTTATTTTTATGATAGATATGTACTCGTATAGGCTCGACCGATCACAAGCGTTGGAGGCGTTGTAGTGCAACCAAATCAGCCATACTTGGTCTTGATTTTGGACCAGTGCTGAGACACTTCAACGCCACCTTCGCAACTTCATACGCTGCATCATCGGAGTATCGGCCCTCTAATCTGAAGTCCATGATCTGCAACAATTTGTTCTTTTTATTGAAATAATGTTTATCCCATTTCTGGTTTGGAGTTGGAATCCCAGTTAGTAACTCTAGCAAAACAACTCCAAAAGTGTATACATTCGACTTCGTCGTTAGCTGACCTGTACATAATTCAACGACTTCAATTAGCTTGGCATTTAATTCCTGTCCACCAAATGTAAAAACATAGAAGGGGTTGATGGTAGAGAGCTAGAATATATCAAAAGGAGGGTGAAACTGTAACTCATTGCAGATATGATCATCTTTTGATGAATCCTACTTACATACGGCTAGAAACAAATGACTGAAAGACATGAACAGATGCAGATTTCTCGATAACAAATGGAGTTTATTGCAGGTTGGGGAGAATGTTTATTTGTACATATCTCTGTTTCTGTCTACCGAGTAACCAATATAATCAGCATTAAAACTGTATAGAGGAATTTTAGCAGTCCAAACGGGTTGTTTCCCGTAATGCAAGTCGGATAGTCTTCTAGCAGCATCCAGAGCCACTATCACTCTACTCGAAAAGAGAGATTTGAAGGTGATGAAAAATGACAAGACCCGGCATAAAGATAGCTGAGAAGGAAATCAAGGAGGTAGCAAAGAAGAAATGCAGACCACTTGGAACCTTTTTTCTATAATAACTTGAATATGGAAGGATAGCTGTTCTTCCACTTGCAATTTCTGACGGAATCCCTTTCAACTCCTTTAAACAATGAAGATAAATTTCCTTAAGGACCGGAAAGTGGGAGCACTCCGACACCCACTCTTTCAGAACGCCACACTCATCCAATGTCAAGATCTCGAGTATATGGAATTTGCCTTCAACTGTTACCCATTCGCCTGTTCCAAAGAATCCACCCCTCATGTTGAGATTCTGAAGAAGGGGCAATGAACCTATCTTCTTCAACATTTCTTCCAACTCAAAGTCCTCCCTAAAAGCAAACCTCAATTTCTTGAGCGATTGTGGGAAGGTAAACTCATTCATACAGTCATGAACTTTCAGATAATGGCTAAAGCATTGAAAGGATTCCAATTTGCTTAGTCACTCAAGATAGTTGAGACAATAGTAATCCGCATTTGTCTCAATTTGATCATATTTTATCGTTAGTGTCTTGATATTTGCAATTCTTTTAACCACTTCTTGACTCATGAAAACAGAGTAATTTTGGTTTCCTTCCCAAAGAATCCATGATCAGAAACCATAGAAACAAAATGAGAGAAACTTTGCAAAACTTACTTCATCCAAAAGAATGCTACTACTCTTAATATGTTCATCTATGAATGTTATTGCCAAGTCATGGCAGAAAGAGAGGCCTTTGGCAGGACCAATACCCACTTTCACCCTTGTTTCCCAGGAAAGCAATTGATTCCCTCCTATCAAACATACCATAAACAATTGTGATGTTTCAAATTCTAATTCTAAATAGTCAAGCACAAATTCTCAAAATTGCTCATGTATTTTGTTGCTAACAAAATAATATTTCACAAAACTTGAAATAAAGAAGTTCAATAAGAGGATAATTCACTTAAAATGAGAAAAAGAGCATAACTTTCTATCAAGGGTGTGATTACTTCCGAATAAATGATTGTCCAGGCTCCCATTGGGCACGAACTCATATATCAAAATCATGTTGCCTTCCTCGAAGCTATACCCGATAAGTTTAACCAAGTTTGGTTGACGACGTGGTAGATTCAAACATAAGGTACGTCCCTGCAGAAAAGTCTTTTTAATTGTTGGAAAAGGATTCCACCATATGCTGAGTAAAACTAAAAATAAAAAAAAGTTAAGCTCTCGAGTTACTTCCTCATTCAGCTTCCAGATAGCAAACAGCAACTCCAGATCCAGGCTTGACAGCAGTAAGTAAATGCTCGTGAATCCAACCCTTGAATATGGGACCGAATCTTCCTTCCCCTAACAACGTAGATGGATGAAAGTTTTGGGTTGATAATTTGATTTCTTCAAATGGTATGGCTGTTATATCATGGAAAACGGAAATGTTCTGTCTAGATGGATCTGCTTGATCGAAAGTAGCGCCATAATTTCCTTAGTCCAAGAGAAAATGAGCATGACATAAGTGGTTATGCTCGATACAGAGATATTTGCAAGCATGAATGCTAAACAAAATAGTCGAAGCTCATCTAGTATTATGATGAAAACAATTTTCAATTGATCAAGATAAATAATGATAAATCATTCTCATTGATGATGAAAGTCCATAACCAATTATGGCTTTATATTATTTTTACTAGCAAACATTCAAGAGCACAAGTTAAATCTTCACAAAGTTTTATGTATCGCTAAGCGTACGTTAGTGAAGATGAGTGTAACTGATGATCAGACAATGTTTATTGAAGACAGCACTTCTTGATTCATAGAACACTTAAGAAATATAAAGTAAGCTTGATTGAGAATTTTGTATGCAATCAGCATTCAATGTTACTAGTAAATAGTAGCACCATTATCCATGAATTTCGGTCACACCATGCTACTTTAAATGATACTCCCTCCGTCCCGGCTCATGTGACACAATTGTTTTCGGCATGGGAATTAAGAAAGTGGATGATAAAGTATGAGAGAGAAATAGATGATAAAGTAAGAGAGAGAAGATGAGTGAGATTATGAGAGTAATTGATAAATTAGGGAAGATAAATAATAAAATAAGAGGGATAAATGATTAAAGTAGGAAATAGAAATGATAAGGTATGATAGAGAATTGATAAAGTAGGAGAAAATTTATGATTTTTTTAAAAAGTTATTTTCATTTTTTGAAGTGTGTCACTTGAGACGGGACGCCCGAAATGAAAAGTGTGTCACTTGAGGGGAATTATTTTCCAGAATTTTCACTTTATCTCGTCTTCTACTGGACAACTACCCAAAAAAGAAAAATTAAACTGCAGAAATTAGTCAAATACCGGCAAAACTAGGGCGCGAACTGCCATCAACTAAACTGAAGCTGCTGAAGCTTTGAGAAAGCGCAAGTTGGCGGTCTTTCTCTCTCCTCAAAACTGCTCCGACCAGCTTCTCCCAGTTATCATAATTCCTCGACATTTTATTTCAAAAAAAAAAACCCCAATTATCTTTTCAAACATAATTGTTATGCAAGTGATGAACGCCGATTGACAAGAAAAGTACTCCCGTCACTTCGGTCAGCAGTAGGTAAAGAGTGAGCAATTGACAACGATTTCTTTATCATCAGTTGAATTTTTTTGGAAAATACTCTTACAAATTTAGATAAACTACTCCAATTTGATTTTGTAATTTAGGGTTTACTATAGTGGTAATATATCAATATAGTCAAAAGACTTATATTAAGCACACAAGTAGTTATAACTAAACTTTTATTCACAAATTAAATAGTCAAGTTACCTTAAGCACCTTTACTTTTTCATCATTAGAGAATGAAAAATTTAGCACCACTCAATGTTACAGGAAATTGACTTTCAGTGCCGATGACTTTCAGACACATCAATAAAAAAACATATTAATCCCATTTCCTTATGCACACCCTAGCATAATCAATGTTATAGAAATATGGTTGCCGATGACCATAGGCACACCCTCGACACACAGACACATCAATAAAAAGATATTAATCTCATTTCTTTACCCTTTGTTTGGTTGCGTGAAGAAAATGAGAGGAAAGAAATATGAGAGAAAGAAAAATTGTAAGAAATAGTAGATATTATATGTTGTTTGGTTTGAGAGAAATAAAGAAGAAAGAGAAGAGAAAGAGGTATTATTTTCTTATCTCTCTTTCTTGTTTGGTTGTGTCGAAAGTGAGAAGAGAGAAATAATGTTTAACGGGAAGAAAAAAATCATGTGGGGCCCACCATTTTTTTTCATTCTCTCCTATTTCTACCCAACAAAAAAGAGAGAAAATTAGCATTTGTCTCCAAATTCTTTCTTCTCTATTTCTTTCCTCTCTAATTCTCTCCAACCCAACACAATGTTAGGCACTCGAGTTCATTCGAGAGCTGCTGCAACAATTCTCAACGACACTCAACAATGAATAACAATAGCAAAATTGTATGAGTTAAAATCATGGAGCATGAGTCGTTTGGCATCATACCTCATCTAGAAGAATGTTAGAAGGCTTAAATTCTTGGTGTATAACTGGTATTTCGCGTGCGACCATGCTAGTAGGCTAGTCCTCTAGCAGCATCCAGAGCCACTTTCATTCTGCTCCCCCAAAGGAAGCGATTGATTTCGCGCGCGGCCATGCTATGGAACAAAACATACAAGGCGAAATCAGCGTAATTACAATTTTACATATGCTAAACAATAAAACTATAAGAGATTTCTACAGGAGTCTGCTAATAAATTTTCAACAACTATTTTAGAAATATATAAAAGTAAAAAAAATATAACTAGAGATGGTGGTGCATAATTATAGTGTTATGTCGTGTCGTGTTAGAGTATTCGTAAATGTCGAGCCTCCCACTAGGGTAGCACCTTATAGGACCTATATATTTTTACACATTGTTCTTATGTTTACCTCAAGCTAGTGCGGATTTAGATCATGATAATACATACTCCCTCCGTCCCAATTATCTTATCTATTTTGGTTATAATGCAGTTTTTAAGGAAATTTGTTAGTTATATGTGGAATGGAGTAAAGTTGTGGGTCCACAAAAAAGTTAAGTGTAACAATTTGCTTTAAAAAAAACTAGACAACATATATGGAACGGGATAGAATGGAATATTGGGCAAGATAATTAGGACGAAATGAGCATTTTGTATTTACCAAGATATGTCATTGTTCCCTTCCTGTCTGGGCTCTTATTCCCTTACATTAACGTAATTAACCTAAGGTTGTTTTTTGATGAGTAATCACACAAATTATAAGTAAAAGACTTCAGCTTCCAAATAGAAAAAGACAAAGTACTAATGACATGGAAAGACGATCGAAAATACCAAGATGGCATCTGGAAAATTTGATGTTCGAGGAAAATCATTGCTCCCTCCACCCAAAAAAATCTAAAATTGTATAATTTATTTAGTAAAATCTCAGATGATAGAATATAACTGTAAAAACCTAAAAATGTATAATTACTTATGGGTATAAAAACTGCCCACATATTCAAAATGGGCATATAAAGTTTTCTCCCAATAGTCTCAACATATATTAAAGTTGGCAGAATTAATTATTATTTGCACCATCTGAACTTTTCTTCTTTAAACTGATCTCATGCATCTTATTGTATTTAGGGGAGAATATTCCTTAAATTAAACCCGCTTGAACTGGTTTGTTATCGTAGGGATAATCATCTACTACTACGTGCTACGAACTCGCAAATAGACAGTTGAACGTTTAATAAAAACAGACCAACGTACAACATGTTTAACATCCTAAATAAAACAGACAGCCGCAGAGGATTCCCTTCTCACCCATTTAAAACACCGAGATTATGTTAATCCCCCCTTAAACTACGTCGAAAATCTGGATGGGTCGGTGAATGATAGCAAACTGTATGATCTGTTCAGCCAGGTGGTGCCGGTCGTTTCCCTCTGGATTTGTGCGGATTTGACGCACCGCCCGCTCGGATATGCCTACGTCAATTTCAACAGTCATATGGATGGCAATCACAATTGATCTTATTCTCTTTTTCCATATTTTAGTGTATGAATTTTGTTGTTTCGACGCATGCAGAAAAGATTACGTTTATTAATTTTGTGATTTTAATCTTAACTGGATTAAAAGAAAACTGAAAGGGAGGCGGAATTGAAGAAGCAATTCGAACAAGAAATGAATAGTAGATTGGAGAAATTAATTGGAGGCGGAATTGAAGAAGCAATTCGAAAAAGAAAGTAGTAGGCTGGAGAAATAGGATTGGTTGGAGAAATAGGAATAGTAGGTTGGAGAAATTAAAGTTGCTAACCTCTACCCTTAATGACACCATTGATGAGAAGCTGAAAGAAATATTCTCATGAGTTAGGAACTATTACATTATGCAAGGTATTCCCTTAGTACCTTTTTATGCCTCTATTTTTGTATCTCTCATATTATATGCCTATTATCCTATTTTTTGTGCCTAACTAAATGTTTTAGACTAACTTTAATAGACCTAGTTAAAGTGATAAAAGGTTAAAACACTATTTCATTCAACTTTTCTAATGCCAAACATAATTATGTCACACGACATTTTAGTAATTTATTTATAGAATAAGAGATCTTTCTCGACCAATCCCATTGCCCCTCATTTTTCGAGAATCATAAATTTTCAAGTTTGAATTTGTTCATTTGGAATCTGGGTTCTTCTACTTCATTTTTAATTTGCTCAAATTCCAGTACTAACATCTATCTTCACATTAAGGAGAATATGAAACTTTTATATCTTAATATATGTGAAACAAGAAATGGACATATAAAAAAGGGACGAACAATATTTAACTGTAGTTTGTATAAGTTTTATTACATTGTTTCCACATGTTGCTATTACAATACTGCTTTTTTCAGCTCCTGCCTGATCCGAATGGAGCAAGCAAGGGTTCAAGTTTTGTGGCATTTTCCAGTCCGAAAGAAGCTACAAAAGCAGTAAGATTATTACAATTCTGTTTTAAATTTGAGATTTTTTCTTTTACCTAAAGTATACTCCCTTCGTCCCATAATTCTTTCTCTAAAACTTTTTGCTACGGTTTTCAAGGAGAGTTGTTGGTTGTGTGTAAAGATGTGAGACCCTCAAATAAAGTGTTGTAATAATTTACTATTTTTGAAAATGGAGCAACAATTGTGGGACAACCCGAAAAGAAAAGTGGAGCAACAATTGTGGGACGGAGGGAGTATTATATATCAATTGAATGAAATGAATGGGAAGATAATTGGGGGAAAACCTTTGTATGTTGTTGTGGCTCAAATAAAAGAAGAATGGAAAGCTTTGCTCTAGGTAATCACAATCTACGTCTGAAGTTGTGATTGTATTTTGCAGTTGTATCTTCAGTCACATTTTGCTCAGGTGATGCCAGAATATCATGCTGGAGCGCCTAGGGTTGCTTAGCAACAACTTTATTTTGGTCAAATAGGTCCCAACGTATGGATATCAGCAGCAGCAGCTGCCCGAACTACCGCTATCCAATTTCATCATGCCATACCAACTTCCACAACAAACTCAGCTTGGCCAAATATTGAATCCCAGGAGAGGTCCAACAATTCCCCCTTTGATTTTTTTTTTTCACAATATAGGGAGTAGGAAATATAATAAATTGAAAAAAAAATACTAGGTTTCAATTTGTATGCAAAACACAACAAATTATGCGACACGTACAAAATTTCCCAGCAATACAAAATTTGACGATATACTACCTCGGCTTCTCATACCACTCTTAGGATCTCGTTTCGTGGAATCGTCTCTTGCTTAGTGTCCTGGTCTCGGGATTATGGTCACACCACCAAGGTTGGACCACAAAGGTCTCGGTTTCGGCCACAAAGCAATCTGGTTACACCACTAAGTTGGAAGGGAGTTCCACACAAAGGAACAAATATCTCTTAAAGATTACTCAAGCATAATCACTCAAAAACAGCGCACACACACACTTACTATATAGAGGGGATCAAGCACACACAAACGAGCTAGGTTAATTTAGTAGGTCGTCCTATGATTTGGGGCCACGAACCAATTGAGATTTGGTCTACTAAATCCCAACAACACTTTTCTCTGCTTTTTGCGCCATTGAGTTTAGACTATTATTATGAAATGTCTTCAATATTATAGGATTGAATGTGGGTTCAAACTATTATACAAATCTATGATTTGTGCTTTTTGTTTGAGTAGTAAGTAAAGTCTGCACAATTACTCGATTTCTGATGAAAGTTTTTGCGGATTTATTTGCACTATTACACAATTTTGATAAGTTGTGCTTGTTTGTTTAAGTGGTAACTAGTAAGTAAAGAATGCACAATTAAACCATTTTTTGTGCACGTTTTTGCGATTTTATTTGCACTATTACAAGGTTTCTATGATTTGTGCATTTTGTTTAAGTAATAACTAAAGATTGCACAATTAATATTTTTATGCAATGTTTCATTGATTTTATATACACTATCACATAGGTTTTATGATTTGTGCATTTTTTTTTGTGTAATAAGTAAATTCTGCACAATAGAAATTCAAAATTTGCACAATTTCGGGGAAAAAAGAATGCACAATTATAGGAGAAAATATGCACAAATAATGAGAAAAAACATGCACAATTACTAGGGAAAATATTCACAAGTAATGGGGAAAGAAATGCACAATTACAGTGGAAAATATGTACAAGTAATGGAAAAAAATATGCACAAGTAATAGCAAAAATATGCACAATTAATGAGAAATGAAGAAAAGATGAAGTTATTACCGAAAATCTGGGATGAGACTTAGTGAAAGTATGAAACCATTGTTGTCGTAAAACCTGGGACGAGACTTAGTGATATTAAAACCTGAAAGGGAATTAACGAAAATAGCGGTTACAATAAAAGGTAAGAAGATATAAAAAAATAATAGATTTTGCAAGATTGCAAAAATAAATTAGAGCAAACTTTTTGCCTTAAATATGTATTTCAAAATTGTAAGTGATGCCAAGATCTTGAGCGTCCAATAACTCGATCCAACGGTAATGTTATGTTCGTAGTTTCACTATAAAGACTAATCTCATATGATATCTCCTCTAGGGAGAACCACCATACAAAGGAGATATAAGAACCCATCCATACCCTTTATTCTTTCCAAATCAATGGCCTAGATTAGATCACTAATTCACATTAAAAAAAGGGAGGAAAGGGCAAAATTGGAAAGAAATTACATAGCAATTAGAAGAAAGGGGAAAGGGAATATTTTCTCTCATTTGGTTTTCTTCCAATTGCAGTCAGGCGACGGGGGAAGAAGGTGTGACACACGATTTCAGCCAGAACTAGAGCATCTACTTTGAAAATCAGTAGATTAACACGTATCGCCTGCAAAATTCGGGAGATTTCGGGACGAAGTGGAGATTCGACTTCAATTTCGTAGTGGGCGCAGTTTCCCTCGCAGAAGGATTTAGGTTTCTTCTTGAATTTCTCGAGTTTTGGTCTTCAATTTTCTTAGTATACTTCTGACAAACATGGATTTTTCCTAGTTTATAGCGAGTTTAGATGTCGATTTTAGATGGAAAATCATGTTTGGAACAAGTATTTGGATTGAATTTGCTTAATCTTGTGAAACGTGATACTTGTTTGCCTTTTTGTTGAAATTGCAGAAAAATGGGTAAATGGACGAAGACGGCTCGAGATTTGGATTTGAAACGAGTGAGAACGAGTCAAAAGAAGTTGCATCTGGGTCGTCACAGCTTACAACTCCAACTTCTTTTGACTCGTTCTCACTCGTCAAAAGAAGTTGGAGTTGTAAGTTGTGACGACCCAGATGCGACTTCGTGAGGGTCATCACAGTGGAGATTAAAGAAAGTAGGACGCGACCCAGACACAACCGCGTTTGGGGCGTTACAGAATGAACGAAAAAGATGTGTCTGCTACCCCGACGCGACCGTGTCAGGGTCATTTTCAACTGCTGTTTTAATCCGCGGGAATTACATAAAAGCCCTTAATCCAAAGGGGGCCGCTAAGAGGATCTTTCTCATATCTTTTACTTTCAAAAATCCTACAACCTTTGGGAGAGCTTTTGAGGAGAAGAGAAGAAGGAAGAAGATCAAGAAATCAAGTTCAACACAATCAAGACTTTATTTTTCTTCTACGCTTTCTTTTGCCTGCGAACATGAATTCTTGTGATTTTGTTGGTTTTGTTACTTTGTCTATGAGTAACTAAATCTCTTTATTCTAGGGTTAGAAAGTAGGTGGATGATTTAATTACGGATATTTTGCAAATCAATTACGCTATTTATTCCTCCTTCTTGTGTTCATGTTTTGATTGCTTGATCACCAATTAAACATAATTTGTTGTGTCGATTCGAGATTCGAGAGAGGAGAATTGATGCTTGATCTAGGATACAAGACATGTTAATCATTCAACGCCTAAAATGTTTGATGTTAATGTGAGAACAATAGATCCTAGGAGCTTTTAGGAATAACATGCTAGTAATTACTTGGAGACAATTTTACGAGCATGTTATCTATGGTCTAGGTACGTCCAAAAGGTTATTTATGCTAATTTGTGATAGTTTTAGGAGAGAATAAGTCTTGTTAGTGATTGATTGGGTAAAGCGAAGTTTGATAAATCATCTACTGAAATCGAATTCCTAGAATAAGCTTCCCCATATTTTCTTCTAAGTTTATTTATTTAGTTATTTAAATTGTTATTTTTAGGTTTAGAAACTCATCAATTTTCAAAGTCTAAATAGAGGATAACAATAGGAATTAGTATTCACTAGTTTAATTAGTCTCTATGGGATCGACCTTGCTTCTCTATCTACAATTGCACCCGTACACTTGCGGCGTGTCAATAAATTAGCGAACAACTTCTTCGATTTAGGGCTTACTTGTTAGCTCAGCAAAGACATACTAAATTCAATTATAGCTAGGAACCTATTTTCAATGTCCTCAAATTGCACGGGATCCTTACTTGTTAGCGCTAGAAATCCTCTGTCCCAACATTTCGTATCTCATTCGGTGGCCCACCAATCACGCCCCGCCACGCGTGCATTGGTGGGCCACCCTTTTATAATTAAAATAGTTTTTTATTGCTAACATGGCCCACCAATGCATGCGTGGCGCCGCGTGATTGGTGGGCCACCGAGTGGGATACGCATTTTGGGCCAGAGGATCCGGATTGACTTGTTAGCTCAGCAAAGACATACTAAATTTGGTGTCTCAATTGGCTGCAATATATCAGGTAAATAACATATATCACTTTGTGCTCCGATACAATAGCATAAGAAAATAGTAATTCAGATTCTCCTATGCATATTGCGTAAATTCATTAAGCGGCAAAGGACCAGGCACAAATAGAGCAAATTTGCATAATTGAACATAAGGATACCGTTGTTATTTGTCAACCAAAACAACACTCTTCAAACCTCTACAGCCTGCCCCCTCAACTCATAATATCTACCCTACATAGTTAGCACTTGATCTCGGCCATGTCCGAGAAGTGGACGTAAACACATAAAAAACATAGCCATAATTCGTTTCAAGTAACTTAAAATCATTGAAAACATCAACAATATTTCTAATAAAAGCATGACTGCATTCGCTACTGTGATAAACTGTTGATTTAATAGATTCACTACATATGCGGAAGGATTATGAAGAGGCAAACAGGTATGACAACAAGTAATACCGTATTTTGAAAACATAATTGTTACTGGCTGGGGAAGAAATTCCAAAAATCAAATCGTGTAGAAATTAAACGGTTTCGAACATATGAAACAGACCTGCTCTCAGTCTCCTCGTGCCAAAGGTTTATATCCTGCACAAACAACCCCAAGAAGAGAAAACATATTTACACGTGGTCTCTTATAAAAACTGGATCAGAGATCGTATCATGCCACATCATGCATACTTCCCTACACGACTATATATAGTTCCTCGACAGATAACCTACCAAGTGTATTACTGATCTCCATACCAGTAGTTGATCATATTTAAAATTATTTGCCTCAAGAAATACGCTTACAAGTGATTCAATTTTTTGTATCCCGAACTGCCTTTTTGATATACTGGCCGCTTAAAAGTTAATATCCCAAGTTATTGCACGTCCACGTCCTAAACTCATAAGACTCATAAGATAGGTTAACAAGAATAGAGGATAACAATTGTTTTAATGGACATATAATTTAGTTAAGTCTTCTATAGTTATTGTAATTATCAATTGCTAGATTTAAAAATGAAACAATCTCTATATATAATATAAAATAATGAATCATACAATAACAAATGATTATTATGATATGATTATTATGATTTGTTACAAAATAGTCATAATCAGAGGGTATTTCTTATTGATAATATTGAATACTTAATGTTTAAATCAGGGATAATCATTATCAGTGTTTTACTTAATTAATTCGTTCAATAAATCCATACACTAGTGTCATCTCAGTTCTTTAATTTCAATAACAAAATGAAATGACACGCTTACTTCAATTCCGAATCATTGCACCAGAGTATTTGTTATAATAGTAGCGCATCTTTGAATCGTGTTGGGCACGAAGTTATAGATTTTGCACCACAAATAACTTTTGAGTCATCTTATTTAAAAACTATATATCTTCTAGAATATTAATGGGAAATTAAGCACGTAACTTGTAATTAAAAAATGTAAGCATACCATGTTGTTGGACAAGACCTAACTCTCATTACACATGACTAGTTTTTAAATACTTGTTAGAAAACATCTCACAAACTTGTAATTAAAAAAAATGTAAGCATAGCATGTTGTTGGGCACAACTTAATGACCTAACTCTAATAACGACAAATCGACGCATAGTATATATACACACACATCCCATGCAAATCATCAACATTCAACACAATTACTCCACAAACATGGCTTGCAAATCCATCTCCACCACAATCTTCATCTATCTCCTGATGACCGATGTGGCGGTGCACGCCTCCACTATGGAGCTTGCGCTGGCACCGGCGCCGGCGCCGGTGCTCGACGGCCCAATGTTTGTAGCAGCGATAAATGGGTACACAGTAAACATAGTCAATATGAACATGATCGACTACAACAACCCGCTTATATGCCACTGCAACTCAGTGGACGACGATCTCGGGGACCACAACCTGAGACCGACTGAGTCTTTCGAGTGGAAGTTTCGGGCGGACTTGTTCGGGCGCACGGTGTATTCTTGCTCCTTTAGGTGGGGCGGGAATACGAAGGCTTTCGAGGTGTTCAATTCCGATTTAGCTTCAAAGTGTGTTCCTTCTGGTTTTTTCAGCCCGATAGATGCGTTTGGGTTGTACTACCGACGGGCTTTTATTTGAATGGGGAAAAGTTGTATAATTGGTGAAATTTGAATGTAATTTGCTTTCAACTTGGTTTGAAAGAATGAAATATTAAGTAAAAACTATGGCGCAAGTACCCCTCTTAACTACGGTCATTTTGACTTTTGCTCTTCGCCTTTTCAATTATGGAGTGATGAGTCTAATTCATATTATGCAATTCTGTCTGTTTTGGCGCCACCTGGGTAGTTAGACCGTATTTTCTGAGCTGTAATCCAGATTTTCGGACAGATTTGGCGAATGACAAGGTGCTGAGGTGGCATACGCATTTTGAAGGCTTAAGGAGTGTTTTTAGACAAAAATATCAAGGAAGGAAGGTTGAGGATAAGGGAAGAGAAGATAAGGAAAGATTTAGATATGATATATCTAATTAAAATATTTCCATAATGGAGGACAAAACCCTACTTCTACAAGGATTAAGAGAGCAACCATATATAAGCCAAGGGGGGAACGAAAATTACATCCATCATCATCTTTATTCACTTTTTTACCACAAAATCGCAGTAGCAGCAGCCGAGAAGGAAGACCGATTCAGTTTTAGTTTTAGAGATTGGAAATTAAAACACTTGATCTTCATTTCCATTGTTCGTAGTCGGAGATTTCGTAATCGGTTTCGAGTTTGGATTTGGATGTTATCATTCGGTACTTTTTAATATTTTAGATTTCATTTTCGTATTTCGTCGTGTTTCAGTTTTGTCTCAGTTTGTCGATTTTAATTCGTGCATGTTATTTCTGAGTTCAAGTATGTTTTATTTTCTGCCCAATTTAGTCGTCCGCATGCTCAGTCGGACCAGTATGCGTTGCTAAATTCTTAAGGGCCGGCGAGATGTGAAGCACACATTTTAATATTTTCGTGAGACTTAGGTTTTAAATATCAATCACTTAGGTTTCAAATTAATCTTGGTTAATTAATCGGGTTAGTTAATTTAGACTTGATCACCTTAGGTTAGTTTAATTCGTAGCTAATTTAGTACTTCCATCGTTTCTCGTGGGATTAGGTTAAATAAGAAGCACAATTGTTCTTAGAACAATGAAATTAATTTGGTAGGAGACTATTAGATGCCCACCATACGAGTAGGCTCCTAAATTGGTTTCCCCTCAGTTTAATTACGACGTCCTACAACTAATTGATTTATTGAGATTAATTAATTTTTAGTATCGATGATCAATTTCGTGTGTGTGAATCATCTTGCTGGACCCATTTATTTGCATATTTTTTATTCGAATATTTATTCCTGCTTTTTACTTTTTTGTTTTAGGATTTAGATAATCCCGAAATTTGCGTGGTCGCTAACCAATCCCATATATTAATATGAATTTAATGTTTAAAATCTTCATTCCCTATAACCACTACTGAGCAACATGGGAGGCAGCCAACCCGAAGATGAACTCAAGTTTGAGAAACATGGGAGAGGACTTTCCCGGACCAATTCATATAACCACTACTGAGCAGATCGACGTGAAATTGAATTTGGCCGCGGCATGTCCAAAATTCTATGGGAAGTTGAACGAGAATCCTTTCTCTTTCTTGGAGGGATTGAGTCAGGTTTGCGACTTGCATAGGCAGGGCCACTTGGATGCTTTAAAACTTAAAGCATTTTCCTTCACTCTTCAAGACGGAGCTCATGCATGGTTTTCTGGTCTTCGACCTAGGTCGATTACTACATGGGCTCTGATGCATCAGATCTTCTTGGACAAGTACTTCTCTCAATCAAAGACCAATGTTCTCAAAAAGGATATATCAGGAATTGCTCAAGAACTTGATGAATCCTTCGGAGCTTATTGGGAGCGCTTTGGGAAGCTAGTTGATAGCTGCCTAAATCATAGCCTTTCTGATGTGGATTTGTTGCAGTGCTTCTATCAAGGCATGACAGACGAGTCAAAAACTATGGTGAACATCGGTTTGAAGGGTAATTTTGCTAATAGTTACTATAATGATGTCAAAGCTATCATTGAAGGCCTTTACTGAGTCCACATCACAATATAAAGGTCCAAGGATGCAAAGAAGATCTGTCAACCTGTCGAGTGGAAACTTTCTTATCGATCTTGATACGAATGTTGGGCTAAAAATGGAAGAGAAGTTCAGCCAACTCGATGACCTGTTAGATCGTTTGTTCAAGGAGAAGAGCTCCTCTTCTTCTTCATCATCACACACGATGGCTGACCACACATGTGGAGCATGAGGTCAGAAAGGGTATGCTTCATTGCAATGTCATGGTGAGGATGGTAATGCAGCAGGTAATTGGAACGGACAACAAATGAATCATCCAAACCTAAGGTAGAGACAAGAGGATCAAATACCGCAACCGTCAATAATTCCTCCACCACAATCATACCAACAACCAGCATATCAGCACCAACAATCTCAGTCATCGCCACATCAAGGGTATCAACAACCCTACAAGCCCCTGCATCAAAGGCAATTTCAGCAGCAGAGTCAGCCATCTGGCCAGACCGACCAGAGCAGTTCATTGGAGAAAATGATGGCAGATATGATTTCTTCTCAAAAGTACTCTATTGCCTATCAACAACAAATGCAAGAAGAGATTAATCAGTCCAAGGGGGATAATCAAAGTACCTTTGTGAACTTGTCAAAGCGAATCTCCAAGTTGAATTCTTCAATCCACGAAATGAAGGCAAATCAAGGGCAATTACCGTCGCAACTCCAGCCCTATCCGAATGTTATGGCTAATGTAAGTCAAATTAGTATATACGGTAAAAAGAAATCCATAGAGGAGACACCGATTGTAACCTATATGCCACTATCTGAAGTGTGCATCGACCTGGCCTAGAAGACCCTTTAATCAGAATCTAGACATAAGGGAAATAAGTTCAAGCAAGAAACTGATGGACAGCAAGGTGCCCATACACACAAGCACGTAGAATTTCCACAAATTCAAGTACAACAACTAATCCATCGCTATGATAATTTATACCGGATGTCTACCCTTGGTACAGAGAAATCCTACAGAGCTTCGCATCAGATGACTTCACAGTCGAATATGTCAGTCACGCCTCCACCTAGCCAAGCCGACCAGGGATCCTCTTCGCTTGAAGAATTAACGAGCGAGATGATTGCTTCTCAAAAGTTTGCAATCTCTTATTAGAAGCAGATGCAGAAGGAAGTAAGTTCAAATCTTGATGAGATCCTATCCATGAAGAGAGAAATGCAACAATCGAAGTCGGAGCAACAAAATATCTTGGAAAATCTGACCAAGCAAATTTCTAACTTGACCACTTCGCTTAATGAAATGAAGGTAAATCAAAGGCAATTACCCTCTCAAACCCAGCCTAATCCGAACTCCCACAATTGCAGTCACATCATGTTGAGGAGTGGAAAGGAGTTGCCCGAACCAACTCCGAAGGCAAGCCCTTAAAAGAATCAATCTAAAATAGGGCAGACCGACAGATAGGCCAAGCAGAGCATTCTGGCAGAATCTGCAGCAAGGCAGAATGTTGATGTTGAAGAGCAGACTGACAGAGAAGGTCGAACTGTCCAGTCAGAGCCTGAAAATGTGATTCTTCCACCATTTCCCGAGGCGTTGGAGAGGAACCGGACAACGAACAAAGAATACATGGATTATATGAAGTTGTTCGGAAAGCTGGAAATTAACATTCCTTTCTTAGAGTCCGTGAAAATTCCTCAATTTGGGAAATTTGTCAAAGACTTCATAGCGGGTAAAATCCAACAGTCCGTGAAGGTGTTGATGGATACTTCTGTATCTGCCATTATACAGAGGATGTTACCAACCAAGGGCATGGACCCAGGTATGTTTACTTTACCTTGGTCTTATGGGTAATGTGATGGTTAAGCAAGCTATGTGTGATTTGGGTGCATCTATCAATGTTATGTCACTTTTTGTGTAAAATCAATTAGCTGGAGTGGAGTTCGTGGCTACTAGGGTGATTATACAACTTGCTGATAGGTCATGCATTTCTCCAATAGGTTTACTAGTCAGATTTTTGAAGACTGTTAGAGCAGTAATTAATGTTGATGAAGTTTCCATGAGTGTTAAGTATCATAATGAAATTTATGTTCATGATATTGCTAATGCACATATGAAGCCTTATAATCACGAGAATGAAGATGCCCTTTCTACTGAAGTTATTGAGAGCTTTGTCCAAGAATATCTTGAGACGCATTTGTTGCAAGATAAGATGCAACTCAATCTCACGCATGGATTTGCTGATTTGGATGCCAAAGATATGAGGGATGAAGAGATTAAGGAGAGCATCATGACACTCTATGCCTCACTCGAAACTGACGACAGTATCGCCCACTTGCCCAAGCAGGTTGATTCTGACAGAAATTCACCATCTAAAGGAAAACCACCAGATAAAGCTTGTTATTTTGCATCAGTACAGAATGTGCTTCACCTGCCCATGTAGAGCGTTTACAGCAGACTGTTATCTTCTGATGATCAACCATGCATTTCAAAACTGAAACCCCAACCTCAAAGGGAAAGAACGGGGCAGAAAAAAAATAGACTACTATTGTTTGGCAAGTGGATGGGCGGTCAACCAAGTGTGAGAAAGAGTTTTGGAGAGAGGCCTATGATGATTCCATAAGGTATAAAGACCGTGGGAAGAGATTGAACTGGGTGATCAAGGTAGTGGATGGGACTCCACTATACACATTATCACAAAGTTGATCTTGGAAGACAGTCGAGCCAAAGACTGTAAAGAGAGGCACTATCGGGAGGCAACCCGAGTTTAATTTTGGTTTATTTCCTTTGATTTTATCATTATTTGGTCTTTGTTTTTATTGTTAGTCCCGGGTCAAACGTTCAGGTGTAGAGGGGGGGGGTGAATACACATGAAAACCTTTTTCTCAAACTAGAACTCGAACAGTCCGATTAACGGAGATTGCCTACTGAATGAATTCAGTAGACCAGACAAGTTGTTCTTGATCGCGTGGATAGAGTGACTGAAGGTGCTGAGCTCTGTTAGCTGACTGATGTCAGAATTCAGACGCTTTCAGCAATGTTAGTAGCGTGCGGAAAGTGTAGGCCCAATTCAGTTTGGTTTTAAAACGTTTGTTTATAAAACTATTTCAGTAGATTAGTGCAGTCAGTTAAGCTTGTTACTGAAAGTCAGTTGAATGATTTTGTAAATGGTTTTCAGTATGAACAGTTAAATCAATGCAACAGTTATAAACACAGAGATTTTTAAAGTGGTTTGGATACGCAAGATCCTACGTCCACTGTCCTGAATAAGGCAGGAGGCTATTTTATTATGCTGAGTTAGTCTCAGTCGGTTTGTGCACTGGACAAACACCGTCTTGTGATTATACTGAGCAAGTCTCAGTTTACAGGGTCAAACAAAAATACGTTTGAATGTATCTCCAACGATGAACGAGTTCTTAACACTAAGAATGGTTCAATAAATTGAACTCCTTCGGTCTAAGCTATATATAAATACAATTGAGCTTAGGTTAGAGGGAAAGGGAACAAGAAAGGCTTCTAGAGTGAAGAACAATGAGGAATAATCTCTCTGGATTCGTGTTATTCTCTTGGATGCTGGAGGCTTGAGTTCTATGTAAGGTTGTGTTCCCTTAGAGCAAGTTGTATGCTTTTCACGCTAGAATTGATCTCTGAAATTCGTCGCATATAGCTTGTGTTCTTGTTTGCTTGATGCTCCGTTCGTTGTTATATCGTTAATCCTCAATTTGATTTTCCCTCTATTTATAGACGTGAGGTATGGATAGATCCGACGAACTGTCCACGTGTCACTCAATTTGATTTTCCCTCTATTTCCCTCTTTTTCAGGAAAGTGGTTGACTTGCAGCTTTTGTAAGATACTTTTCCAGCTGGCTGTCTGTCATTGGTCGAGGTACGGAAAGTGGTTGAGACACTTGCAGACTTTAAGGTTGATACTGAAGCTGACTTCTCTTAGTTGGACGACCTCGTACCACTCTACTGGAATGACATTAAAGTCCACTGTCAGTCAAGGAAACTGACAGGCTGTTACTGAGTCTGACCCATAGGTTCAGTTGTACACTCCTGTTGAGTTCAACTCTACTGAAGGTCAAGACCCTGAGTTCAGTAAACTGCTCCTGCTGAGTCCAGTTTGAAGGAAATAGGAGGTTAAGAATGATATACCTTACTCCTACGTATGTTGTTGCAGCTCTGATTGTTGCTCGTGTGTCAGATCTTCTGATCTGTGTCCCGAACTTTTTATTCCTCTCGTTGGTCAGAGAACTGAAGAAAATAAAATTTTTGTCTCTCTCCCTCAAACGCGTGTGTGTGAGTAATTATGTGTGTGTGTTCTGTTTATGAACAAAATACTAATATATATAGGCTTCAAAAGCCAATAAAATATTAATATTTGTAGCCCATTAATTTAATTATATTCCTAATGGACTTCCACATAATTAGCCCATAATATAATTAATTAATCCATTGGGCTACTAATATTTATCAATTAATTGGTCTGGCCAATTAATTCTAGATAAATAACATTATTAAATAATGTAAAATCACATTAATCTATTAATAATGTTTTCTGAGAGACAATAAATAACTAGACAACTAATTGGGTCAGATCAGGGATCTAATACAAGAAATAAAGTAGGGCCTCAAATTAATTAATTATCTATGCTCAGCCCAGAGCAAAATTAATTAAAAAACACAGATTCATTCCACTAGAGAATCTGTGCTGATTTACCCTTTATCCCAAATTGAGCAAGGGCTTGTATTTTAGACTTAATCGATCTCTCTATTTAAGATAGAAATATCCGTTAATTAATTAAGCTCACTGACAGCTTAAATTAATTAACATCTTATATTCCTGAGTAGTACCACTCGACCTTATTAACACACCTGAACTTAATCAACCGGCCGGGTTTTGTGTGCTAATTCTTTCGAGTTTCTAAGGGGATATTATCAACCCATTTTACTAGGATACGGTTGCAAGATACAAACAACCAGCCTGAGCCACAAATAACTATTAACACCCAAGATACATAGATCCGGTCGCGATGACGTTCACCATAGTAGGTCAAAGTGATAGATAGCCAAATGCACTCAGCTGAAGTCTTACCACGCTTAAGACCAGCTAAGTCACCGAGATCTTAGTTTTCCACTAAGGTCAGTTAGGAGAACACATCTCACTGTGATCCATCAATACACCACCTTAAGTGTACAAGTAAAGACAAGCAGCTAAGACAAACCACTTCTTATCTAAACTGCAGCTTAAACCAACAACTTATCCTTAAGTTGTCTCAGCTGTGATAACTGTTTATATCTTGTCAGTTCAACCAATTTTTGTTGTCTTCTATTACTATGGCGATGCGTGTACCTTTCAATTTTGCCTTGAAGTCAGGACATTCAGTCTTCCAATGTCCAACCTTACCATATTTGAAACACTTCCCCTTAGGTTTTTGAACCCCTCCGGTTGGTGCTAACTTCGTGCTCCCACTTTTCTTCTTAACGTTCGTAGCCTTCATGCCCTTTTTTTGGAATCCACCTTTCGGAGGGTTCCTTGAGCTGCTAGTAGTGTTCTAGATTTGGGTTCCCTTACCTTTAGTCTGACCCATGATTCCTTCTGCAGTAAATAACTCACTCAAAAAGTTCATTCAGAGTGTAGCTCTTCTTTGACATCACTACATTTAGGCGAAAAATTCTCATATGACTTAGGTAGTGAATGTAAAATGATATCTATCTTGATGCCAAGATCCAAGACACCACTAACATTTGCAAGTCGATCTAGCAGCTCGATCATATATAAAACATGATCCTACACGGATGCACCTTCAACCATTTTCCAGGTAGTAATCTGCCTCAGGAGATGAAATCTCTGAGATCTATCGGTTTCACCGAACTTTTCATCCATGGAATCCCATATCACTCCCGCATGGGACGTGTTTTCATACTGTGAAGCAAGAGAATCAACCATAGTGGATAGAATGACAAAACGAGTCTTGTCATTATCCTCTACCCACTTTTCAGATTCCCTTATCTGCTCCTCAGTCGCCCCTTCTTCGGGGAATTCAGGCTCTGGGGTACTGAGAACATACAAGATTTTCTCATTTTGGAACATTAGTGTAAGGTTTCTCCTCCACTCTTTATAGTTGCAAGACCCTTTAAGGGTCGACTCAAAAGACCGTTAACAACTGCTTGAACAGACATATCTGAAAAATATTTAAAAATATAGCATGTAAGAAAAAATTTAAATTTGCACATAATTCGTAATTAACGATCATTGTAACCTTTTGAAAAATAATGATGTTAAAAACCTCGAACAACTCTAGGAATTCCACAAGCAAGCTACGCAGGTGGATGTTTACTAGCGTAACCCTAAACAAAGCTATTTACCTAGTTCTTTAATTCCAATCCACGTCTAGGTTCTTAAGACGAATGGAATTATAAGTTCGATATTCTGGACCATGTCACTATTAAAACGCGGGAAGGGACTTCGAGGGAATTGAATTATACCTGCGGTGACATCTAAGCATTGACCATTAATTTGACCAAAATAGAATCAAATTCTCGAAATTGACATACTTACTCGAACTATGCCGCATTCAATTTGATCTAATTACCCATCCTATTTAATTATTATCTTCTAGAGTACTCGTGTTTACTAGGCACGCAAGCTGTTGGTCCCGAGAGTAAACGTTCAGGTGTAGAGAGGGGGGGGGTGAATACACCTGAAAACCGATTTCTCAACTTTAAACGCGAACAGTCCTTTTTAGGAGAGTGCCGTACTGGACAAATTCAGCAGACCAAATAAGTTGTTCTGAATCGCGTGGCAGAGTGACTGACTTTACTGAGGCCTGCTAGCTGACTAGAGTCAGAATTCAGTACCGTTCAGATAAAGTTCAGTAGTGCGGAAATGTGTAGGCCCAAATTCAGTTGAGTTTAGAAAACGTTTCTAACAAAACAGTTTCAGTATATTAGTGCAGTCAATTAAGCTTGCTGAAACTCAGTTGAATGATTTTAAAGATATTTTCAGTATGCACAGTAATCAATGCAATAATTAAAACAGAAGAAACGAACACAAAACACATGCGATTTTTAAAGTGGTTCGGATCCAACAATCCTACGTCCACTGTCCCGAATGATGAGGAAGCTATGTATTATACTGAGATAGTCTCAGTTGGTTTGTACGCTGGACAAACACTGGTCTTGAGATTTATACTGAGCAAATCTCAGTTTACAAGGTATCAAACTAAGTGTTTGAAAAACTCTCCAACTATGAAGGAGTCCTTTACAATAAGGATCAGTTCAGACATGAACTCCTTCCTCTAAGCTATAGATATGATCAGCAGAGCTTAGGTTAGAGGGATAGGGAATGAGAAAGTGGCTTCTAGTGCGACGAACGATTAAGTATAGACTTGGGTTCGTGTTCAGTCGCTTGGATGCTAGAGACTTTCTAATTCTGGTTCAGCTTGGTTCCCTATGAGTAGGTATGTTGTCTTTCGCTGGAGATTACTTCTTCAAACTACTTGCAGAAGACTTAGGACTTTTTGAGTTGCTCTTTGAATGCTTGTGTGTTCTTCGGTTCGTTCGTTCTCTCGTGAGCTTCAATTTGAATTGTATCCCTCTATTTATAGAGTAGAGGCAAGGATAGATCCGTTGGAGAAGACGATCCTTGTGTCTCTTTCTTTTGGGTAGCTAACGGCTCTTTCAAAGTATGGTTGCAATGTCATTTCCCTCCATTTCTGGTAAGTTGTTGACTTGCAGCTTTAATCAGAATATGGATAGCTGGCTGCTTGTCATTGGTCGAGGTTCAGGAAAGTAGGTGAGACATAACAGAGTTCAAGGAGATCTGAAGCTGACTTCTCTCTTCCTCGTATTGACGCTGCTGATTTGACTTTAGAGAATCCTGACAGTCAGAAGACTCGTCCGGCCCGTTGCTCGAGTCGATCTCTATTCGATAGCATGCTCCCGCCGAGTCGGCTCTATTGAAGATCAACTCGAGTTCGATGAACTACTCCCGCCGAGTTCGGTTCCACCGACTCCTTTCGCATATCTTGCTCATGCCGAGTCCAAGATATCGAGTCTTCTACTTCTGGTATTGAGGCAGGTAATCTACTGAGCGCCTGAACCAAATGAAAAGTATCTACTGAGTCTGAAACCTCAGAGACAAAACAAAACAGGTTACAACTGAATGGTTCATCAGCCAAGATAGGGTTTTGGGATCTTGAAATCTTCAGCAAATATTCAGAGCACATGTCTACTGAGTTATGTCTCAACTGATAGTGAGAAGACTGAATCATCTCCCTACATTTTTCCCCTATTTGATGATGCCAAAACTTAACACTATGACTTATCAGAAACAGAGCTCCTTACAAGTATTACAAGTAGAATCAGTGGAGTTGTTCTTCAAGTCCTAGACTACTGAGGAAATCAGGGGAGAAATATCAGAACTTATACAGAAAACTAATCAGCAATTTCCCCCTTTCTAACAACATTTTCCCCCATCTAAGCAATCTAATAGATTAGAATCTAACAAAGTAAAACTGACAGAATATATAAGTTTAGTGAGTGTGTGAGTCAGTAATCACTTGAGTGATTCTGTGTGTTAAGCATAAAAGCAAACAAGGCCATATAGATAATAAGGAATTGTCAGGGCCAACAACAGTGATGTTTTATATATAAAGAATGGTCAGTACAGTTACATCGACTGCTATTCTAAGAAAAGACAGAACATAAATTACAAGAAACACAGAAGCTAACTATCATCTGAATTGCTGAATCCTGTCTTTGAAGTCCTTTGATTTAGATTCAGGAAGGGGCAGTCCATACATTCTGTAGGTGATCTTCCTCAGCTTCAGTATCTTTGAAAACTCAGCAGGATCATCTTCTTCTAAGCATTTGGCTTCAGCAGCATCTTTGATCTCTTTCTCAATCACTCCACAGTGAACAGAGCCATCTAGTTTCAGTGGGGGCGGCATGATTCTTGGAGCTGGGACTCTGACATCGATCTTGTCTGCTATGGCCTTCTGAACTCTGGCAAACATCTCTGGGTCGGTCCTCAGAAGCCATTTAGCAAACGCGATGGATTTGTGCTTTTCAGGCCAGTACCTCCAAAAGTAATATCTCTTTACGTAATCAGCCTTCAGTGACTCCCACCTTTGAGTTCTTTCCCATGGCATCCATTCATCAACTCTTGGCCACCTGTGGAGTTTGAGGTCAGTAGGCTTCCTGAATCTTCTATATCTGTAAGGAATGTCTGCCTTTTCAGGAATCCTCTGGCTTGTTTCTTTCTCAGCTTTCAGCCTTAGATCTTCGAAGTCTGCTAGTCTAAGTCTTTCTCAAGCTGCTTCTATCTGCATTGCTTCTCCTCCTCTGTATAAATACCTCTCCATCTGAGCCCAAATTTCTTGCATTTCAAGATCTTGTTCCTTCGAGGGGACATAGGAGGGTACATGAGGTTCTTCTTCTGAATCAACAGGAGTTGTTGATTTTTCTTTTGAAGTGCCCTGCTGACTAGTTGTCTGCTGCTGTTCTTTTTCCTTTTCTTTATCTGCCTCATCACTCAGTTTCAGAGTTCTGGGAGGCAGTCTGGGTCTAGTCTTTCTTCCACCTGCTGGAGCCTTGGTTTTTCCTTTGGCTGGCTTCTTCTTTAGCTTTTTTGCAGCCTCAGCCTCGGCAATTTCTCTGGCTAATTTTTCGTCCGTAGCAATTTGAGCTTCTTCCTCCGGAGTAATATACCATTTAGATCCTTTCTTTTTAGAAGGAGGGGTTGGAAGCTTCAGAATCTTCTTACCTTTTCCGACAACTGGAGGAGGCAGAGGAACCTCTTCCTCTTCTGACTCCTCTTCTGCGTACTCAGCAATCTCCTTGATTATGTCAGATGGAGTTTGAGTTGCCTGAGTAGCAGAGTCTTTGGGTCCTGAGCCACTTGGGCAAGTCTCAGCAGACACTACATCGCCTGCTGCTGAGACACCCTGGGCCTCGCCAGACTAAGTTGAGGGACTAGTGGGAGCAGTTTACTGACTATGAGTTGCTCCTGCCACTGTCCTCACTCCTCTCGATACTTTCAGTACCTTTCCTTCTTGTATCTTCCCTTTTCCTTCTGCCTTTTTGGCATCAACAAATACGCCAGGGGTGGGAACAGATACCTTCTTGTCCAAACTCTTGTATGCTGCTGATAATGCGTCCAAGGCATACTGCAGCTTAGTTAGTCGTTCATGCAGCTCGTTCCTCTCTTCAGTGAGTTGTTCGCTGTATTTCTTGTGAGAGGCGTCTGCTGCTGTCTCGATATCCTGCAACTGTTTATCCACTTTCTCTTCTATTGCCTTCTGAATAGATTGGAGCCTGAGATCAGAGGCCTGAGAGATGGAGGAGACTGAAAATATTTCAGTTTTCAAAAGATGGTATAAAAACATGTTTTATACTCCCTCCGTCCCATTCCACTTGTCTTGTTTCTTTTGGGCACGGAGATTAAGAAGAGTGGGTGGTTGTGTGTAGATGAGTGTGTGATTGTGTGTAAAGAGGTAGGCCCCACAAAGAAAAAGTGGTATGTTGTGTAATGATTAGACTTCCTTTTTTGGAAACTAGACAAGTCGAGCGGGACAGCCCAAAAAGGAAAACTAGACAAGTCGAATGGGACGGAGGGAGTAATATTTTCCCGTAGCGACTCGACCTCTATGATCCTTCATGGGGATCGGGGCGTTACAGCCTCCAACCTTGCGACTGGAGCGAAAGTTTCATCGAAGTCTATTCCTTCAGTTTGACAGTAGCCTTTTTGCCACGAGTCTTGATTTGTTCCTTACTATAACGTTGTTTTCATCTCACTTGTTCTTGAAGACCCATTTTGTGCCAATCACATGTTGATTCCGGGGTCTATCAACAAGCTCCCAAACTTCGTTTCTTGTGAACTGATTCAGCTCCTCCTGCATGGCTATGATCCAATCAGCGTCCTCAAGTGCATCCTCAACTAACTAAGGTTCTTCAGTAGACAAGAAGCAGGAATATAAAGCGCTTTCTCCCAGACAGAATCTGGATCTTGCCTTTATGCTTGCTGAAGGATCTCCAATAATTAAATCAGTCGTACTATTCTGAGATTGAAGCAATTCAGTTACAAGAGTATGATCTACTGAGTCACCAGGTTCAGGGGCATTTAGCTCAGGAACATCATTTGTTCCCCCTGAATTATTATCCTCAATAGAGGTCTCAGTTACCACTTGGGTTTCTTCATCGACCTGAGTTACCTGGGATTGACTCTGTTCAGTAGAGTCAATCCGTTCAGCTACTTCTGCTGCTGGCTAAGATTCAGTAGACTTATCTTCAGTTTCTTCATCTGAATCATCATCCCAACATAGCTGGATCTTTTCAACTTTATCTTTCAGGCTCAGATCCTATAGGTGCTTACTGATGTCCTCAGATTCAAGTTTAGAGTTCCTGCTCCAGTATTCAGTAGCAAACTCATTAAAAACAACATGAGGGCTTTCCTCCACGCAAAGGGTCCGATAGTTAAAGACTCTGAAGGCTTTGCTGACCCGGGAGTATCCTAAGAAGACTCCCTGGTCTGACTTGCTATCAAAAGTCTTCAACTGATCCTTCCCATTATTGTGGATAAAGCACGAACACCCAAAAATATGGAAATAAGATAAAGAAGGCTTCCTGCCGTTCCATAATTCATATGGTGTCTTATTATGCTGCTTTGTCAGTAGAGATCTGTTCTGAGTATAACATGCAGTGTCAGTAGCTTCTGCCCAGAATTTGGTTTGGAGTCTTGAGTCTGCGAGCAGGGTTCTTGCTGCTTCTTTGAGTGTTGTATTCTTCCTTTCAGCAACCCCATTTTGTTGAGGCGTGCGCGTAACAGATGTCTCATGCTCTATGCCTTCTGCTTTGCAGAACTCCTCCACCATAGAATTCAGGAACTCAGTTCCTCTGTCTGAACGTATCTTGATAATCTTGGTGTTCTTCTCGACACTAAGCTTTTTCAGAAGCGTTGGTAACTCTGTTTTGACGTCAGACTTGTTGGTAATAAATATGATCCATGTATAGCGCGAGTAGTCATCAATGACCACTAAAGCATACTTCTTGCCTCTGATCGTCACTGCAGAGAATGGACCGAACAAATCCATATGTAGCAGCTGAAGGATTCCATCAGTGGAAGGAGATGGAACAAGAGGATTTTGATTCCTTGTTTGCTTTCCCTTCAGACATGCTTCACACTGAGTGTCTTTGCTGAATACTTCATTCGACAGTCCTCTTGCTACAGTGTTTCTAGCTAGTTTGTTGAGCGTCTTGAAATTGAGATGGCTGAGTCTTCTGTGCCAGAGCCACCCCATTCTGTTGTCGTTCTTTGCCAACAAAAAAGCTTCAGGTTCAACTGAGTTCCAGTCAGCTATATAGATATTCTTTTTGCGCAAGCCTGATAATACTGTTTTCCCTGTAGATTTATCAATGATATCACAAAAACCAGCGTAAAAAATAACTGTATTCGAGTTATCACAAAATTGACTAATAGAGAGAAGATTATGTTGAAGTCCTTCAACATATGATACTCTTGGAACTGTTGCGGTTCTAATGCTGAGTGTTCCATAGCCTCTGGTATAGCCTTTTGCGTTGTCTCCAAACTCGATTCTGGGTCCTTCTTTAGTAGTATAATTCTTCAGTAGGTCCTTTTGGTATGTCATATGTCTTGAGCATCCGCTGTCCACATACCAAGGGTCCTTGTGCACCTACAAAACAGAATTATATTTATGTACCCTTTATTTTTGATTTTGGGTCCTTAGATGTTAGGTTTGGAAACCCAGATCTGTCTTACGACCCTGGTGGTCTCAGACAATTTCTTCCCACTTTGATCAACATATTTGACCACTGGACTAGTCGATGCTGACTTCTGAGGCTTTACAGGTTCAGGAGTCCTGATCTTCTGAGTAGATGGACTGCTGACCTTTGCCTTTTGTACGACTTTCTTTTTCTTCTTCTGACTCTTAGGTCCTCTCCTGACTATAGGATCATAGTAGTATGACCCATACTGAGATGAATGTGTCAGCTGCGGAGGTCCATACTGATCAGCCCACTTAACTTTGCTGGTTCCCCTTGACTGAACTGGGGTGATTTGGTATTGATCTTCTTGTCAGAATGCTGATAGCTAGGATGAGGTGCCTTCATCTTTTGTTTGTTCTTGGCTAGGGGATTCAGAATCTCTGCGTTGATGGTCTCCCCTTGATCAAACCTATCAGCTAGCCGGTTTTCTGAGCGTACAGGGGCAGATGACGAGGCTCCATGGCTGAATCCAAGTCTTTCCTTGCAATGCTTAGGCTTGTTGCTTGCTAGCATCGTCTCAAGCTTCTTTTCAGCGCCCATGTACCGCTCTGTCATCAGGTTCCTCCAGACATCATCACTCTTCTTCAGCAATTCATGCTCAGTCTGAAGTCCTGATAAATCTTGCTTCAGTAGACTCAGTTTCAGTATCTTTCTGAGTCAAGTCATTGGTCAGTACTGAGATCTGATCTTCTTAATGCTGAGAGTTGGCCATCAGAGAGTTTATCTCCTCCCTGAGTCTCAACATAAGTCCTTCTGACTCAGTAGCAACCTGACTCTCCTGAGAAAGTCTCTGATTCTCCGCTTTCAGGGTATCCAACTCCTGAAGAGTCTTACTGAGCTGCAGACTCATCTAAATCTTCTCGTTGGTAGTTCTTCGTATGCAATCGCGACGTCCAGATTCTCATCTGCACCTGAAATAGTGTCTTGTGTACAGTGTGAAGAGGAATTAAATGGAGCGTGAGAGTTTACCTCATCCTCTTCTCCTGCCATGAGACCCTTTTCAGCGTCTTCTTCAGCTTCAAGCTCTACGGCTATGAATGCCGCTTCATCATCTGATGAATCCATGAAGGAGTCAACTTCATCTGAGTCGTCTGAGAGTTCATCGGCAATATATGCTTGTCGCTTCTTGATGAACTTCTCCCTTCGAGCTTTGCGTGCTGCTCTTTCAGCAGTGTTGAGCTCAGAACAGTCATACTGATAGTGTCCTGGCTTCTTGCAGTTATAACAGGTTGTGACTCTTTCTTCTTTGCTTTTGCTGTTTTTCGACTGAGCTGAGTCCTCCTGTTTCCTGCATTCAGAAGTATATGAGTCAGGAGTGCGCTTAGATGTGTATTCAGTTTTACCCTTGGAGTCTCTGACGACTCTTGAGAGCTTCCTGCGCCTCTCCTTCTCTTTCTGATACTTCACAACAAGCAGCGCGTACTTTTTGGTCAGGTTTCCTTCTTGTAGATCGCTAAGTGAAGGTTCAGCCTTGCTAAACGCCAAACCTGCTATGCTGACTGATGCTTTATAGGCATGGTCGACTTGGGTGTCAGCTTCAGCTCGCTGCTTCCTTTGAGGTAGGCCAAACTTGAACTCCTCAGCTTTAAGTTCTGAAAAGATATGGTCAGGAGTAACAATATCTAAATCAGAATGTAGCATTAAAGTAGCAAAGGTAGTCCAGTGACCGTCTGGCAATGCCCTCAAAATCTTGAGATTCATCTCTCGGTTGGAGAATGTCTTTCCCAGCCAGCCTGTTGATAGAGTTCATCAGATCCGTGAATCTGACGTTGAGATCTCCAATGGAGTCACCAGGCATGAGAGATAGTCTCTCTAGCTTCTAAAGTTCCAGCGCCAGCTTGTTCGCTTTGATCTTCTGAGTCCCCCGACTCAGTAGTGCTAGAGCATCCCAGAGTTCCTTCGTGAACTTGCAGTCCTGAACTCTCTCGAGATAAGAATCGCTCAGAGTGGTCAGTATAGCGTTTCCGGCGACTCGGTCTAAGTTGTGAAGCTTCTTCTCCTCAGGGGTGAAGAGACTTCTATCTTTGGGGATCTTCTTCCCGGTCACCATTCCTCCTCCTTGTGATGGTTCCTGAGCTACAACGCTATCAACCATTGGAACGATAGGTACGTCCTCTAGAACTTCTGTCATGCTGTTGTGGAGGGAGATTAGATGTGCCTCCATTCTGACCCGCCATACTCCATAGTTCTCTACTGAGAACATGGGTACCATCCTGATTCCTGACATATCAGACATAGTGAATAATGATGTGAATGAAGAATGATATGCAATGAAAATGTTTTCCGGATCCGTTCAAGTAGACCAGTTTCAGAATAACACGAGTCTTAGAGAACCCCTACGCTGATACCAATTGTTGGTCCCGAGAGTAAACGTTCAGGTGTAGAGGGGGGGGTTAATACACCTGAAAACCGATTTCTCAACTTTAAACGCGAACAGTCCTTTTCAGGAGAGTGCCGTACTGAACAAATTCAGCAGACCAAATAAGCTGTTCTGAATCGCGTGGCAGAGTCACTGACTTTACTGAGGCCTGCTAGCTGACTAGAGTCAGAATTCAGTACCGTTCAGATAAAGTTCAGTAGTGCGGAAATGTGTAGGTCCAAATTCAGTATATTAGTGCAGTCGATTAAGCTTGCTGAAACTCAGTTGAATGATTTTAAAGATATTTTCAGTATGCACAGTAATCAATGCAACAGTTAAAATAGAATAAACGAACACAGAACACAGGCAATTTTTAAAGTGGTCGGATCCAACAATGCTACGTCCACTGTCCCGAATGATCAGGAAGCTATGTATTATACTGAGATAGTCTCAATTGGTTTGTACGCTGGACAAACACTGGTCTTGAGATTTATACTAAGTGTTTGAAAAACTCTCCAACTATGAAGGAGTCCTTTACAACAAGGATCAGTTCAGATATGAACTCCTTCGTCTAAGCTATAGATATGATCAGCTGAGCTTAGATTAGAGGGATAGGGAACAAGAAAGTGGCTTCTAGTGCGACGAACGACTAAGTATAGACTTGGGTTTGTGTTCAGTTGCTTGGATGCTAGAGGCTTTCTAATTCTGGTTCAGCTTAGTTCCCTATGAGCAGGTATGTCGTGTTTCACCGGAGATTACTTCTTCGAACTACTTGCGGAAGACTTAGGACTTTTTGAGTTGCTCTTTGAATGCTCGTGTGTTCTTCGGTTCGTTCATTCTCTCGTGAGCTTCAATTTGAATTGTATCCCTCTATTTATAGAGTAGAGGCAAGGATAGATCCGTTGGAGACGACGATCCTTGTGTCTCTTTCTTTTGGGTAGCTAACGGCTCTTTCAAAGTATGGTTGCAGTGTCTTTTCCCTCCATTTCTAGAAAGTTGTCGACTTGCATCTTTAATCAGAATATGGACAGCTGGCTGCTTGTCATTGGTCGAGGTTCAGGAAAGTAGGTGAGATAGAACAGACTTCAAGGAGATCTGAAGCTGACTTCTCTCTTCCTCGTATTGACTTTGCTGATTTGACTTTAGAGAATCCTGACAGTCAGAAGACTGTCCAGCCGTTGCTGAGTCTGATCTCTATTCAGTAGCATGCTCCTGCTGAGTCGGCTCTACTAAAGATCAACTCTGAGTTTAGTGAACTACTCCTGCTGAGTTCAGTTCGACTGACTCCTTTCGATATCTTGCTCTCCGCCGAGTCCAAGATTACCGAGTGTTCTAATCGCATCCGAGGCAGGTAATCTACTGAGCGCCTGAACCAGATGAAGAGTGTCTACTGAGTCTGAAACCTCAGAGACAAAACAAAACAGGTTACAACTGAATGGTTCATCAACCAAGATAGGGTTTTGGGATCTTGAAATCTTCAGCAAATATTCAGAGCATAGGGCTACTGAGTTATGTCTCAACTGATTGTGAGAAGACTGAATCATCTCCCAACACAAGCCACACAGGTGGACGTTTACGTTTTCGCTCCCACTACTCAATAATAATCAAATATTGTTTTGGAAAACTCATCTCACAAAACTTGAGCTCAAAGATGCAAGCAAGCCACGCAGGTGGACGTTTACTCACAAAATCTTACTACTTTTGTGTAGAGTCCAATTAATGGAGGTCAAATTAAGTGTTTAATATCCAAATTAATGGAATCTAATTAAACATTTAATTTAAAGTTGCTTAGTCTTTTTATTCAAAAGGTTGGTTATGAATCATGCATCATCACATAATTCCTAAAGCATGCAATTTCTAAACACACATAATAAAACGTGCTCGTGAAAATTAAAATTTCTTAATCTCCGTGCCGAAGTCAACTGAGACGTTTTTAGCGGGACGGAGGGAGTACAAGATAAAGGATAACATGTGTAAATATATATATTTATCAGATAGGAGAATAAAATAGTGGTAAGGACAAAAACACATTGTATACAAGCATAAAAAACTGCTTCCAGTATACAAAATCCCAACACAGTTCTACTGACTCCTTAACACCTTTCAGTAGGTTGCTCCTGCTGAGTCCAGCACTACTTAATCTTCACTCAATGGCGCTGCGGCGGGCATTCTTCTGAAGGGCAGCAGACAGAACTACTGAGTCGGAACCATGCTGAAGGCTAGTCTACTGAGCCTGAAACACTCAGAGACAACGGTGTTAACTTTTACAAAGGAATGATTCACCAATCAACATAGGGTTTTGGGATCAGCCAAATGACTAATAACTAAGCAACTGATCTACTGCTGAATCATCTCCCAACATTTGTGTTATTTTTCCAAATCTTGGCTAAGAAGGACATTGTGGACTTAAGTGTAAGGAGGAAGCTTCGTTGCCGGTTTGATGAGCTAGTGCAGACTGTCCTGCCTCGTCTGCCCAGGTGGGGCGATAGGTGATGTCGTTTCCCCATTGTTTTTTTTTTTTTTTTTCCGTGTTTTATGTGTTTTTGTCTTCTTCGTTGAGTCTTCACTTGATATTTGGTAAAGATCAAGTGTAAGGAGGGTCGTTGTTGTTCTTCGTTTCGTACTTTTGTCATGTTTCTCCTTCTTTGTTTTTGTCCTTTATTGCATGAGGGCACACAAGGTTCTCAGTGTAAGGAGGGAGGTCTTTATGTCGTTTCACTTTGTGTTGTCCTTTCTATTGTGTCGTCGAAGCATGCCAAAATTTGAAGTTTTTGATGCACTCTTGTTCTTGGTTAAGCATGTTTGATTTCTGCTTTATGTTTCAATATGCAAGCATGTTAGTTGTTGTAAAGAGTAGGACTTGGTGCACATTCGAATGTAATTTGGGATGACGAATAATACGTTAATTGTGGATCGAAATTTTACACACATTCCGTATATTAGACTTGAACCTTTAAAGTAGGACACTTCCTACTAATTTCATTGAGAGTGTTTGTCCACGAAGTTGCAATAAAGCTGAGTCACTTGCGATACATGATAGGAGGCATTAGGGATCAAGCCATTTAGCCGCGACAATACTTCCCAACCCTACATTATCGCCTAATGAGCCCAATTGAGCCTTGACCGATTCCTTGATTTAGTCAGAAATATTAGCCGAGCCCATTTTAGCTTTTTTTTGTCCCATATCATTGCATGTTTTACACGGTTTCTTGGGGTTTATCTTATTTTATATGTTAGGACAATAGTTGCAGTCCTCTGCATGCCCAGTTGATGCATGCTACAGAATGGTATTTGGCCGAAATTATGCAAGAAAAACTGCACTTAAATAGCAGAAAATATGGTTTGCCTGCCCAGACAGATGAGTCGTACCCAATGTGTTTTACAAAAAAAAAAAAAAACCTTAGTAAAGTTGAATAAAAAGAAGGGTACTTGTGTATGATTTGGTAGCATTTGCTGTTTGATTCTCAAGTGGTGGGTGATGTTTATGTTTCTTTGATTATCTCATAGTAAGCAAGTATAACATGCATGAGATTGATTTACATTTGTTGGAGCTTAGAACCCCTAGGACCCTTACCAACGAAAATTTGTCTAAGTCATAAGTCCCATTACAACCAAAAGAGAAAGACCTCCTTGATGTTGTAGTTGTGACAATCTTTTATCGTGATAGAGTGGATTATGTTCTTTGAGTGGCTTGACCGGACCTAGATTAGAGAGTGTTGAGTGAACCGTGAGGATGATCTTAGGTTTTTGACCAAGTTGATATTAGGGTGCCTTGTCTAAAATTTGCAACTCTACTTGTTTGTTGAGACTCATACTTGCACGGGTTGGCATGTTTGGCTAGTTCTCGTCTTTGTTTCGAGTCTTTGTCTTTGTCTTCTCTTTTCTTTTCTTGTCTTGTGTCTTTTTATTTTTGAGTTTTGAGTCTTGGAGAGTGACTGAATTTGTCTAGTACTCATGGAGATATGCACTTTGCTCGAAAAACTGTTTAATTTGTTGCGAATAACAATTTCGGCCAAACTTCCAGTCATAATCAAATTCGGGATGGTTTATATAAATTTTAACGGGTTTCTCTATATATAGTTGTCGCTTCTTCAACCTCCATTTTGCATGCATGCACAGAGAAGAAAAGGAAACTATATGTTGGAGATATCATTTCTTTGAGTGGAAATAAGTGTGGTGGAGTTATTGGACAAGTCAAATTGATGCACAAGTTGGTGTTTGATTTTGATATATGTATATATATTTTTAAAAATTATTGTCCCAAAATTGTAAATTTTAGAATCTGACCCCTCGTCCTTTAAATTGGGGTGCAAATATCATAATAATCTGCACTAAATATTTTCCAAGTTTATTAGTCTATCTCTAATATCGATAAAACGACGTACAGTAAATAAACACACACACATCCCTTGCAAATCATCAACATTCAACACAATCACTCCAAAAACATGACTTCCAAATCCTCCGCCACCATAATCATAGTCTATCTCCTCATAACCGAAGTCGCGGTGCACGCCTCCACTCTGGAGCCGGTGCTGGCACAATGTTTTTGGGTGCAATTAATGGCTACATTGTCAACATACTCAATATGGACATCGACTACAACAATCCGGTTATATGTCACTGCTCCTCCGACGATCTCCTTTTTAATGTAGAATGATTTGGTTAAAAAGTTGGGCTCCTTTTGTCCAACCAATAGTGCTCTTGTGTGAGAAAAGTATATATTTTTTAATATTAATTTCTCATTTTACTAGCGTATGATTTGGTAATGAACTTTATAGTCGGTGGGTTATGGTTATTATAATCTTATTATATTAATAAATTAAAGTAGCAATCACCTTATCAAATAGCGATCATTGTTTGATTTTAATCCTATATGATATTTAATATTCAATAAATTTTGTATGATTTTCAGTTTTCAATGATTTTATTATCTTTGGAGATAAATGGCCAAGTTCAGGTCAAAAACACTTTAGAGAATATGAATAAACTTGAATTATTGATCTAATCAAATGGACGATCGAATTTTGCGGTTGCATTTTCGTGTTAGGTGAATATATAATATAATCTGCAGTATAATGTTATTCACTTATATATATAGTAGAAGGTAATATACATTACTATAGCATATATGATATATTATATATATATATATATATATATATATAGATATATATATAAGACAATCAGCTTCGTTCTTTTGTTACTGGAAATATTGTACAACCTCTATAATTTAATACTCAATATATTAATAATAACGTCTCTAAGATGGTAGCGTAAAATATCATCAAATTCAAAAAGATAATAAGATAATAATGTTCAGGAAAGTCGACTGTAAATATATGGTATCGTTAATATCATAAATTAATTAATATGACACTTTCTTGTCCACTAGATGGAGAGTTTATCTGCAAATTTGGCAAAATCAATTGTTACATGATGAGTGGCACCGCTATCAACATACCAATTCCCATCCCTACGAGTGTTGGAGTGGGTAGATTGCAACTCGTCAAGGTCAGATAAATAGACATGAGAAGAGAAGAAGATGAATTTGAATTATTAGCACTCCCAGTGAAGCTAACATCAAAGCGCTTGAAGCACTTAAGCGCAATTTGATTTGTTTTGCCACAAAGTTGGCACACCATTCGATTTGTAGATCGACCATAGCTACGTCCACCTCTTGAATGGCGATGCCCACGACAAGAATAACCACCCTTAGAGAAGAATGAAGAAGAAGGGGCATTGGAGTGAGAATATGTATTTGGAGAAAGTCGTGAGCTGGTCGGAGGAAGGCGAGGGGTAGGGGTGGCAGTGGGCCCCCTGAATTTATTGGATTCTATGCATTTTTATTAATTGATGTTATCTTTCAAATTGCAGCTTCTAATGCAAGGGATGCTTTTAATTGTACTTATGTCGAAGGAAAGCCAATTAGGATCATGTTCTCTCATAGTGATCTTAGCTTCTGAAAAAGTGGAATCCGCCAGTTTATATCATGAATCTTGATCCAACAATCGACTCATAGCAATTGTACCAAGCCTTTTCCCACCTTCGGAACTGTGCTTTTTTGCAAAGTAGCTCAAGACCACAACGAACTGTCGAAGGGATTCGGATTTGTGCAGTTCGATAAGGAGGAAGGCCCACAGGCCGCAATCAAACAGTTGAACGGGATGCTGATGAACGATAAGAAAGTCTATGTAGGACCATTTGTACGACAACAGGAGGTAATCCGAGCCGAAATTCACGAACGTTTGTGTAAAAAACTTGTTTGAGAGTGCCACAGATGAAATCCAAACAAAAATGTTCGAGAAGTTTGGAACCATCACTAGTGTGACTGCAGTAAATGATACAGATGGGAAATCCAAATGTTTTGGCTTTGTCAATTTCGAAAGCCCTACTTCTGCAGTTGCCGCGGTTGAGTATTTGAATGGGTTCTCAGTTGATGACAAACTGTGGTATGTTGGAAGAGCATAAAAGAAAACTAAAAGGGAGGCAAAATTGAAGAAACAATTCAAACAATAAATGAATAGTAGATTGGAGGAATTAATTGGAGGCGGAATTGAAGAAGCAATTCGAACAAGAAAGAAATAGTAGGTTGGAGGAATAGGACAGTAGGTTGGAGAAATTAAAGGTTGCTAACCTCTACCTGAATGACACCATTGATGAAGAGCTGAAAGAAATATTCCCATGAGTTCGGAACTATTACATCATGCAAGCTACTTCGTTAGTACCTTTTTTATATGCTTCTCTTTTGTATCTCTCATATTATATGCCAATTATCCTATTTTTTGTTCCTAACTAAATGTTTTAAACTAACTTTAATAGACCTAGTTAATGTGATAATATGTCAAAACACTATTTCATTCAACTTTTCTAATACCAAGCATAATTATGTCCAGTCCGAAAGAAGCTAAAAAAAGTAGTAAGATTATTACAATTCTGTTTTAAATTTGAGTTTTTTTCTTTTACCTAAATTAAACTCCCTCCGTTCCACAATTCTTGCTCCAAACTTTTCGCTACGATTTTTAAGGAGAGTTGTTGGTTGTGTGAAAAGATGTGAGACCCTCGAATAAAGTGTTTGTAATAATTTACTATTTTTGAAAATGGAGCAACAATTGTGGGACAACCCGAAAAGAAAAGTGGAGCAACAATTGTGGGATGGAGGGACTATTATATATCAATTGAATGAAATGAATGGGAAGATCAATGGGGAAAACCTTTGTATGTTGTGGCTAAAATAAAAGAAGAATGGAAAGCTTTGCTCCTGGTAATCACAATCTACGTCGGAAGTTGTGATTGTATTTTGTGGTTGTATCTTCAGTCACATTTTACTCACGTGATGCCAGAATATCATGTTGGCGCGCCTAGGGTTGCTCAGCAACAGCTTTATTTTGGTCAAATAGGTCCCGACGTACGGATATTAGTAGCAGCACCTGCCCAGACTACCGCCATCCAATTTCGTCATGCTATACCAACTTTCATAACAAACTCAGCCTGGCCACATATTGAATCCCAGGAGAGGTCCAACAATTCCCCCTTTGATTTTGGTTTTCAACTCTTTATCTTTTTTTTTTCAAAAAATAGGGAGTAGGAAATATAATAAATTGAAAAAAAATACTAGGTTTCAATTAGTATGCAAAACGTAGCAAAATTTCTTAGCAACACAAATTCGACGATATACTACCTCAGCTTCTGATACCACAAAGGTTGGACCACAAAGTTCTCGGTTCCAGCCACAAAGCAATCAGGTTACACCACTAAGTTGGAAGAGAGTTCCACACGAAGGAACAAATATCTCTTGATGATCACTCATGCATAATCACTCAAAAACAGCGCATACACACACACTTACTATATAGAGAGGATCAAGAACACACAAATGGGCTAGGTTAATTTAGTGGGTCGTCCTATAATTTTGGGCCACGAAGCAATTGAGATTTGGGACAATAAATTCCAGCAACACTTTTCTCTGCTTTTTGCGCCATTGAGTTTGAACTATTATTATGAAATGTCTTCAAGATTATAGGATTGAATGTGGGTTCAAACTATTATTATACAGATCTATGATTTGTGCTTTTTGTTTGAGTAGAAAGTAAAGTTTGAACAATTACTCGATTTATGATGAAAGTTTTTGCAGATTTATTTGCACTATTACACAGTTTTGCTGAGTTGTGCTTGTTTGTTTGAGTAGTAACTAGTAAGTAAAGAATGCACAATTAAACCATTTTTTGTGCACGTTTTTGCGATTTTATTTGTACTATTACAAGATTTCTATGATTTGTGCATTTTGTTTAAGTAATAACTAAAGATTGCACAATTAATATTTTTATGCAATGTTTCATTGATTTTATATACACTATTACACGAGTTTTATGATTTGTGCATTTTTTTTTTGAGTAATAAGTAAATTATGCACAATAGAAATTCACAATTTGCACAATTTTGGGGAAAAAAGAATGCACAATTACAGGAGAAAATATGCACAAATAATGTGAAAAAACATGCACAATTACTAGGGAAAATATTCACAAGTAATGGGGGGGAAATGCACAATTATTGGGAAAAATATGCACAAGTAATGGGAAAAAATATGCACAATAACTGGAAAAATATGCACAAGTAATCGGGAAAATATGCATAATTAATGAGAAATGAAGAAAAGATGAAACTATTAACGAAAATCTGGGATTAGACTTAGTGAAAGAATGAAACCATTGTTCTCGTAAAACCTGGGACGAGACTTAGTGATATTAAAACCTGAAAGAGAATTAACGACAATGGCGGTTACAACAAAAGGTAAGATGATATAAAAAAAATAATTGATTCTGCAAGATTACAAAAATAAATTAGAGCAAACTTTTTGCCTTAAAGGTGCATTTCAAAATTGTAAGTGATGCCAAGATCTGGAGCGTCCAATAAGTCGATTCAATAGTAATGTTATGTTCTTAGTTTTACTATAAAGACTAATCTCATATGATCTCTCCTCTCTCTCTCTCTCTCTCTCTCTCTCTCTCTCTCTCTATATATATATATATATATATATATATATATATATATATATATATATATATTTATTTATTTATTTACGTGTTAGCAATAATACTTCAAATGATACTATGAGATATATATATATATATATATATATATATATTTATTTATTTATTTACGTGTTAGCAATAATACTTCAAATGATACTATGAGATATATATATATATATATATATATATATATATATATATATATATATATTTACGTGTTAGCAATAATACTTCAAATGATACTACTGTGTATCATAGTAATAAATTATACATTTTCATATTATATACTCCCTGCGTCCAATTATATATGTGTCATTGGGATTGGACATAGAAATTAAGGTAGTGAGTTTAAAAATATAAAGAAATATGGTCCAGTTGTTTAGATTAATTATGGTCTACTTATTTGTGTCCATTTTATAAAAGAGATATAATTAGCAAACATACTAAAAATGCAAATGAGACATTAATAATTGGACGGAGAGAGTACTAAAATGTACTCCCTCCGTCCCATTAGTAGTGTCCCATTCCTTTTCGGCACGGTTATTAAGAAAATAGTATTTTGTGGTGTATATTGTTTGACTTTTGAGTGGTTGATTCTTGTCCACATATTTCTTACCTTTTTTAGAAACGGGACACTTCTAATGGGACAACCAAAAAGGGGAAATGAGACACTACTAATGGGACGGAGGGAGTATATTTATTAAAACTTGAATAGGTTTTAAGAAATTCTAATTTCTTTGCATTAAACCCTTCCTCCAAGATTAACTAAAAACAAAAATTAAAACTCAAATATAATTAATTGTGAACTCTAATGAATTTAACAAATAAATAAATACAGTACCCTAATTAAATCGAGAATTTAAAATTAAAAGCTAAAAATATTTGCGGTAATGCGGGTGGCTAGCTTGTTATCCCAATCCTCCAACCTTTTTTATTGGTAAGAAAGAGAAAGAGGAGAGAAATAGCAACCATCCATGTAAAACTCTCGCTATATTATATATATATCTTCAATTAACATTGAATGTGGAATTTCTCTCTATTCCAATGGCCGTGAAAAGTAGGATTTTATTGGCGGTGGTCGTGGTGGGGCTGTTGTTCGCTCAGGACGCGGTAGCGCGAACCGATGTTGAGGTGGCGCCTGAGCAGGCGAGGGTTAAAGAGTCGCTTGAGGGGAAGGCGGATAACTCGAATACTGTTATGTTAGAGAAGCCTGCGGTGAAGAAGGCTAACTCGACTCCGTTAGAGATTTTACAGGAGTCGATGGGGAAGGAAAAGGGTAAAGAGACGTATGAGCAGCTGATCAAGGATGTAGTAGAGAAGGAGAAGCAGGCCAAAAAGAAGGGTACATTAGAGGAGTATCAGCAGAAGTTGGGAAAGGATATGGGTAAAGAGGTGTATGAGCAGTTGGCCAAGGAGAAGGCCGCTTGATTGGCTTTTCTTGTTTATTATACGTTGTTAGTTATAGTTACAATAATATGTTTTTTTATTACAAATGTTTTCTATTATGACTCGGCTAAATCATTCATGTATTCATGCTGATATGGATGTAAATAATTTTGTGAAGTAAAAATAAATAAGAAATAATTATGATAAACATTTGCAATAAAACACTAGAAATATACATGTTGGTCTGGAAATTTGTTATTATATATGTTGGCAGGCATAGGGAGATTTAATGGTGTTCATTTTGTTATTGTATTTCTACACCTAATTTATTAATTATTCTTATATTTTTAAAATGTTAGCACTCTTAAAATTGCAAAAGTAACTGAAACTATAGATTTCGATCCTTGTTATTCTAAAAGATCCGCTCTAATCGTAGGAATGTCATAGTTGGGAAGTAAAAGCAATTTATCATCACTTCTGATCACATAATTAATATATGTGTGTATATAGTATGTATTATGTGCCTGTATCATAGCTATATGCAGTGCCGTAGCCATAGATTTACGTCAGTGGGCCCGAAGGTTGATCTTAGAAAAAATGGGATGATAAAAAAAAGAAAAAAGAAGTAGAGAATGAAACAAGAATAAAAATAAGGACAAGCAACATAAAGAAAAAAAAAGAGTGGTAAATGAAGCAACTCCGCCGTCGATCTCCGGGAAAGTATTTTCGAACTCGTCTCTCTATGTCAGAGATCTGGATGCGTCGGTGAATGATAGCAAACTGTACGATCTGTTCAGCCAGGTGGCGCCGGTCGTTTCCATGACAATTTGTTCGTTTTCGATGCACTGCCCGCTCGGATATGCCTACGTCAATTTCAACAATCATATGGATGCTAATCACAATTGATCTTATTCACTTTTTCCATATCTTTGTGTATGAATTTTGTAATTTCGATTATCATGCATGCGATAAAGATTATGTTTATTAATTTTGTGATTTTAATCTTAATTGGATTGAAGTGATGGTGATAATAATATGATTCTAATCCCAATATGGATTCTGTGTGTAATTCGTAATGTTCTTAATGTTTATGGAATAAGAAATTAAGTTTTGAAATCCTAAAATATTGTTGCGTTGATTAGAAAAATTCCATAGAAAAAAAAGGAAAAGAGTCTAGGTTTTCAATAATTGAATCTTTAATTTATGCTGAAATATTGCTAAAACCCGTTTCAAATAGTGATGTTCTTCATAGAAAAATGAAAGAGTCGAGGTTTTCAATAATTGAATTTTGATTTAATCTTAATTGGATAGAAGTGATGCTGATAATATGAGTATAAACCAAATATGAATTCTGTGCATAAGTTAAGATGTTCTTCGAATATTTTTAATTTTGTTGCATTAACTATATTTTTCTCTAGGAATTATGAAGAAAAATGGAGAGCCTAGGTTAATTTTGAATTTTAATTTATGCCCAAAAATAAATATCACTTTGAAAATTTATTTATTCTATGCATTTTGTCACGGGCCGCATGACTTAAAGGATGCTTTCTCGCATAACTTGGGTCATTCTACACAACATTGGGCTACCCACGGGCGTAGCCCACATTCCGGAGGATTATAGAAGATTTTTATAATATCGTAGATTTGTACAAATTGTGTAGATAGCTCTAGATTAGTGTGGAAGGATCTAGAAGCTTGATAGAAGTCAAATTGATTTAAGTCGTTCATTATAGGAGTGGGGGTTATAAATACCCAAGTCATTTATTTGTATTCACCAAGTATTCAAGCAATACAAAGGCATTCTTCAAGAGCTTCTCTCTCTAAACTTTCTCCCGAAGTGTGTTCAAGTTCAAGGACATGCGAACTTTCTCTCTAAGTGTGTTCAAACATCAAGGCAGGCTTGTATGTTCTCTCATAGAGATCATAGCTTCAGAAAAAGTGGAATCAACAACGTTTACATCAAGAATCTCGATCCAACAATCGATGCTAAGCAATTGTACGAAGCCTTTTCTGCCTTTGGAACTGTGCTTTCTTGCAAAGTAGCTCTCAACCACAACGAACAGTCGAATAGATTCGGGTTTGTGCAGTTCGACAAGGAGGAAGCCGCATAAGCCACAATCAAACAGTTGAATGGCATGCTGATGATCGATGAGAAAGTCTACGTCGGACCATTTGTATGATAACAGGAGAGAAACCGAGCGATTGAATCACCGAAATTCACTAATGTTTAAGTAAAGAACTTGTCTCAGAGTGCAATAGAAGAAACCATAAAAAAAATGTTTGAGAAGTTTGAAACCATCACTAGTGCGATTGCGGTAAAAGATACTAGGAAATCCAAAAACATGCTTCTGCAGTTGCCACGGTTGAGCAATAGAATGGGTCCTCGATTGATGAAAAAAAATGTTGTATGTTGGAAGAGTGGAAAAGAAAACTAAAAGGGCGGCGGAATTGAAGAAACAATTCAAACAAGAAAGGAATAATATGATGGAGAAATTAAAGGATGCTAACCTCTACTTGAAGAAGCTCGATGACACCACTATTGATGAGAAGCTAAAAGAAATATTCTCAAAGGGAGGCGAGGTGAGGGAGGCCGAGAGCTGGTCGGAGGGAGGCGAGGGGTAGGGGTGGCAGTGGGCCCTCTGGAACATATTACAAAAATTCAATATATAGTTTTGTAAGTTATTAAATGTGGTAGAGTGGTATATATTCACTCCAAAATTTAAGAGAGGTTATGTTCAAGTACTTTAAAAAACAAAAAAACAAACCCTTTTGCAATTCCCTTTTGTTTTATTTATTTTCATCTCTTCCATAGATTATCAATATAAAACTACTACTACGAAATACATTTATAAACATGTAACTCGGACGCCCCCGAACCAAGTTTCTGGCTCCGTCCGTGGTCGTGAGCATGTTGTATGAACTGTAGCAGGAATAGAGGCGGCAACATGATGTTGCTGGAGACGGAACTCATGTGCTTGAAGGAGGAATTGATCCTCTTACAAAGTAATAGAATTTGATCGTGTAGTAAGACTTACCACAACAGAATCATGCATATTCAATGCCAAATCCGCCAAGCACTGGAAGAACGAGGTCTTCTTCAGTGACAACTTGCCCGATTGCACTCAATTGACCTACAATTGTGCGCATCTTGAAGATAAATTCATCGACAGTCAAATCACCCTTCTTTTGTGTTTGTAAAGCGAGCCGCAATTGCTTGATGCAAGCAACTCTTGATTTGTTTCAAATTAAATTAAATTTCGACTGTGTCGAAATTAAAAAAAAAAACTCAAAATTCATGTGGAAAAAAGAAAGCTGTAAAGAGTTTGTGTATTTAGAGGATACGGTCGATGCTGACTCACCCGACTTGTCAGCATCCACGTCACGCCTGAAAATCTCATGTCAGCTTTGATTTTTAACCCGTGTGCAATTTGAAACAAAACAAAAGTCGATTTTTGACCTGTGTGCAATTTGAAACAAATCAATTTCAGGCGCATGGTGTATTCTTGCTCCTTTAGGTGGGGTGGGAATACGAAGGCTTTCGAGGTGTTCAATTCCGATTTAGCTTCAAAGTGTGTTCCTTCTGGTTTTTTCAGCCCCGATAGATGCGTTTGGGTTGTACTACCTACGAGCTTTTATTTGAATGAGGAAAAGTTGTATGATTGGTGAAATTGGAATGTAATTTGCTTTCAACTTGGTTTGAAAGAATGACATATTAAGTAAAAACTATGGAGCAAGTACCCCTCTTAACTACGGTCATTTTGACTTTTGCTCTTCGCCTTTTCAATTATGGAGTGATGAGTCTAATTCATATTATGCAATTTTGTCTGTTTTGGCGCCACCGTATTTTCTGAGCTGTAATCCAGATTTTCAGACAGATTTGGCAAATGACAAGGTGCTGAGGTGGCATACGCATTTTGAAGGCTTAAGGAGTGTTTTTGGACGAAAATATCAAAGAAGGAAGGTTGAGGATAAGGGAAGAGAAGATAAGAAAATATTTAGATATGATATATCTAATTAAAATATTTCCATAATGGAGGACAAAACCCTACTTCTACAAGGATTAAGAGAGCAGCCATATATAAGCCAAGGGGGGAACGGAAATTACATCCATCATCATCTTTATTCACTTTTTTACCACAAAATCGAAGTAGCAGCAGCCGAGAAGGAAGATCGATTCAGTTTTAGTTTTAGAGATTGAAAATTAAAACACTTGATCTTCGTTTCCATTGTTCGTAGTCGGAGATTTCGTAATCGGTTTCGAATTTGGATTTGGATGTTATCATTCGGTACTTTTTAATATTTTAGATTTCATTTTCGTATTTCGTCGTGTTTCAGTTTTGTTTCAGTTTGTCGATTTTAATTCGTGCATGTTATTTCCGAGTTCAAGTATGTTTTATTTTCTGCCCAATTTAGTCGTCCGCCTGCTTAGTCGGACCAGTATGCGTTGCTAAATTCTTAAGGGCCGACGAGATGTGAAGCACACACTTTAATATTTTCGTGAGACTTAGGTTTTAAATATTAATCACTTAGGTTTCAAATTAATCTTGGTTAATTAATCGGGTTAGTTAATTTAGACTTGATCACCCTAGGTTAGTTTAATTCGTAGCTAATTTAGTACTTCCATCGTTTCTCGTGGGATTAGGTTAAATAAGAAGCACCATTGTTCTTAGAACAATGAAATTAATTTGGTAGGAGACTATTAGATGTCCACCATACGAGTAGGCTCCTAAATTGGTTTCCCGTCAGTTTAATTACAGCGGCCTACAACTAATTGATTTATAGGGATTAATTAATCTTTAGTGTCGATGATCAATTTCGTGTGTGTGAATCATCTTGCTGGACCCATTTATTTGTATATTTTTATTCGAATATTTATTCCTGCTTTTTACTTTTTTGTTTTAGGATTTAGATAATCCCGAAATTTGCGTGGTCGCTAACCAACCCCATATATTAATATGAATTTAATGTTTAAAATCTTCATTCCCTTTATTTGATACATGTTTGCTATACATATTTAAGTTCTAACATATTTGCAGGATTTATTTGATGAAAACAACGATCACCAAATTGGTACCTTTGTCGGAGAACGGTGTTATTTTTAGCTTATTTTCCTATTGATCTTTTGTGCTTTGTGAGTGTTGCATGAGCAGGTCTTCTCACCCTATCCTAGAATTTGACCTGGTGATCGAAAAGACAACAAAAAGGCAAAGGAAGGAGGCAAAGCAGTGACAGCAACGAGTTCTGTCGCAGGCAGTAACTGCTTCAAGTGCCCAGACGGGACAAAACATAGTCCGGTGACGGAACTAGTGAAACAGAATCCGAAAATGCTCTGACTGGCCAAGCAGAGCACTTTTCTGTCGAAAACAATTTAGAACCTGAAGAAGGAATCATGGCCAACGAAGAGGCAGCCAACCCGAAGATGAACTCAAGTTCGAGAAACATGGGAGAGGACTTTCCCGGACCAATTCATATAACCACTACTGAGCAGATCGACGTGAAATTGAATTTGGCCGCGGCATGTCCAAAATTCTATGGGAAGTTGAATGAGAATCCTTTCTCTTTCTTGGAGGGATTGAATCAGGTTTGCGACTTGCATAGGCAGGGCCATTTGGATGCTTTAAAACTTAAATCATGTTCCTTCACTCTTCAAGACGGAGCTCGTGCATGGTTTTCTGGTCTTCGACCTAGGTCGATTCCTACATGGGCTCTGATGCATCAGACCTTCTTGGACAAGAACTTCCCTCAATCAAAGACCAATGTTCTCAAAAAGGATATATCAGGAATTGCTCAAGAACTTGATGAATCCTTCGGAGCTTATTGGGAGCGCTTTGGGAAGCTAGTTGATAGCTACCTAAATCATAGATTTTCTATGTGGATTTGTTGCAGTGCCTCTATCAAGGCATGACAGACGATAAAAAAACCATGGTGAACATCGGTTTGAAGGGTAATTTTGCTAATAGTTACTATAATGATGCCAAAGCTATCATTAAAGGCCTTTGCCGAGTCCACATCACAATATAAAGGTCCAAGGATGCAAAGAAGATCAGTCAACCTGTCGAGTGGAGACTTTCTGATACGAATGTTGGGCTAAAAATGGAAGAAAAGTTCAGCCAACTCGATGACAAGTTAGATCGTTTGTTCAAGGAGAAGAACTCCTCTTCTTCTTCATCATCACACACGATGGCTGACCACACATGTGGAGCATGCGGTCAGAAAGGGTATGCTTCATTGCAATGTCATGGTGAGGATGCTAATGCAGCAGGTAATTGGAACGGACAACAAATGAATCATCCAAACCTACGGTAGAGATAAGAGGATCAAATACCGCAACCGTCAATAATTCCTCCACCACAATCATACCAACAACCAGCATATCAGCACCAACAATTTCAGTCATCGCTACATCAAGGGTATCAACAACCCTACAAGCCCCCGCATCAAAGACAATTTCAGCAGCAGAGTCAGCCATCTGGCCAAACCGACCAGAGCAGTTCATTGGAGAAAATGATGGCATATATGATTTCTTCTCAAAAGAAGTCTATTGCCTATCAACAACAGATGCAAGAAGAGATTAATCAGTCCAAGGGGGATAATCAAAGTACCTTTGTGAACTTGTCAAAGGAAATCTCCAAGTTGAATTCTTCAATCCACGAAATGAAGGCAAGTCAAAGGCAATTACCGTCGCAAGTCCAGCCCAATCCGAATGTTATGGCTATTGTAAGTCAAATTAGTATATACGGTAAAAAGAAATCCATAGAGGAGACGCCGATTGTAATCTATATGCCACTATTTAAAGTGTGCATCGACCTGGCCTAGCAGACCCTTTAATCAGAATATGGACATAAGGGAAATAAGTTTGAGCAAGAAACTGATGGAGAGCAAGGTGCCCATACACACAAGAACGTGGAATTTCCACAAATTCAAGTACAACAACTAATCCATCGCTATGAAAATTTATACCAGATGCCTACCTTTGGTACAGAGAAACCCTACAGAGCTTCGCATCAGATGACTTCATAGTCGAATATGTCAGTCACGCCTCAACCTAGCCAAGCCGACCAGGGATCCTCTTTGCTTGAAGAATTAACGAGCGAGATGATTGCTTCTCAAAAAGGCTGCAATCTCTTATTAGAAGCAGAAGCAGAAGGAAGTAAGTTCAAATCATGATGAGATCATATCCATGAAGAGAGAAATGTAACAATCGAAGTCGGAGCAACAAAATATCTTGGAAAATCTGACCAAGCAAATTTCTAAGTTGACCACTTCGCTTAATGAAATGAAGGTAAATCAAAGGCAATTACCCTCTCAAACCCAGCCTAATCCGTACTCCCGCAATTGCAGTCACATCATGTTAAGGAGTGGAAAGGAGTTGCCCTAACCAACACCGAAGGCAAGCCCTCAAAAGAATCAATCTAAAATAGGGCAGACCGACAGACAGGCCAAGCAGAGCATTCTGGCAGAATCTGCAGCAAGGCAGAATGTTGAAGTTGAAGAGCAGATTGACAAAGAAGGTTGAACTGCCCAGTCAGAGCCTGGAAATGTGATTCTTCCACCATTTCCCGAGGCGTTGGAGAGGAACCGGACAACGAACAAAGAATACATGCATTATATGAAGTTGTTCGGAAAGCTGGAAATCAACATACCTTTCTTAGAGTCCATGAAAATTCCTCAATCTGGGAAATTTGTCAAAGACATCATAGCGGGTAAAATCCAACAGTCCGTGAAGGTGTTGATGGATACTTCTGTATCTGCCATTATACAGAGGATGTTACCAACCAAGTGCATGGACCCAAGTATGTTTACTTTACCTTGTCTTATGGATAATGTGATGGTTAAGCAAGCTATGTGTGATTTGGGTGCATCTATCAATGTTAGGTCACTTTTTGTGTAAAATCAATTAGCTGGAGTGGAGTTAGTGGCTACTAGGGTGATTATACAACTTGCTGATAGGTCATGCATTTCTCCAATAGGTTTACTAGTAAGATTTTTAAAGACTGTTAGAGCAGTAATTGATGTTGATGAAGTTTTCATGAGTGGTAAGTATCATAAGGAAATTTATGTTCATCATATTGCTAATGCACATAGGAAGCCTTATAATCACAAGAATGAAGATGCCCTTTCTACTGAAGTTATTGAGAGCTTTGTCAAAGAATATCTTGAGACGCATTTGTTGCAAGATAAGATGCAACTCACTCTCACGCATGGATTTGCTGATTTGGATGCCAAGACATGAGGGATGAAGAGATTAAGGAGAGCATCATGGCACTCTATGCCTCTCTCGAAACTGACGGCAGTATCGCTCACTTGCCCAAGAAGGTTGATTCTGACAGAATTTTACCATCTAAAGGAAAACCACCAGATAAAGCTTGTTATTTTGCATCGGTACAGAATGTGCTTCACCTGACCATGCATAGCGTTTATAGCAGACTGTTATCTTCTGATGATCAACCATGCATTTCAAAACTGAAACCCCAACCTCAAAGGGGAAAGAACGGGGCAGAAAAAAAATAGACTACCATTGTTCGGCAAGTGGATAGGCGGACAACCAAGTGTGAGAAAGAGTTTTGGAGAGAGGCCTATGATGATTCTACATGGTATAAAGACCGTGGGAAGAGATTGAACCGGGTGATCAAGGTAGTGGATGGGACTCCACTATACACACTATCACAAAGTTGATCTTGGAAGACAGTCTAGCCAAAGACTGTAAAGAGAGGCGCTATCGGGAGGCAACCCGAGTTTAATTTTGGTTTATATCCTTTGATTTTATCTTTGTTTGGTCTTTGTTTTTACTGTTAGTCCCAGGTCAAACGTTCAGGTATAGGGGGGGGGGGGGCTGAATACACATGAAAACCTTTTTCTCGAACTAGAACGCGAACAGTCCGATTAACAGAGATTGCCTACTGAAAGAATTCAGTAGACCAGACAAGTTGTTCTTGATCGCATGGACAGAGTGAGTGAAGGTGCTGAGCTCTACTAGCTGACTGATATCAGAATTCAGACGCTTTCAGCAATGTTAGTAGTATGCGGAAAGTGTAGGCCCAATTCAGTTTTTTTTAAAACGTTAGTTTACAAAACTATTTCAATAGATTATTGCACTCAGTTAAGCTTGTTACTGGAAGTCAGTTGAATGATTTTGTAAATGGTTTTCAGTATGAACAGTTAAATCAATGCAACAGTTATAAACACAGAGATTTTTAAAGTGGTTTGGATACGCAAGATCCTACATCCACTGTCCTGAATAAGGCAGGAGGCTATTTTATTATGCTGAGTTAGTCTCAGTCGGTTTGTGCACTGGACAAACACCGTCTAATGATTATACTGAGCAAGTCTCAGTTTACAGGGTCAAACAAAATTACGTTTGAATGTATCTCCAACGATGAACGAGTTCTTAACACCAAGAATGGTTCAATAAATTGAACTCCTTCGGTCTAAGCTATAGATAAATACAGTTGAGCTTAGGTTAGAGGGAAAGGGAACAAGAAAGGCTTCTAGAGCGAAGAACAGTGAGGAATAATCTCTCTGGATTCGTGTTCTTCACTTGGATGCTGGAGGCTTGAGTTCTATGTAGGGTTGTGTTCCCTTGGAGCAAGTTGTATGCTTTTCACGCTAGAATTGATCTCTGAAGTTCGTCGCGTATAGCTTGTGTTCTTGTTTGCTTGATGCTCTGTTCGTTGTTATATCGTTAATCCTCAATTTGATTTTCCCTCTATTTATAGACGTGGGCTATGGATAGATCCGACGAACTGTCCACGTGTCACTCAATTTGATTTTCCTCTATTTCCCTCTTTTTCAGGAAAGTGGTTGACCTGCAGCATTTGTAAGATACTTTTCCAGCTGGCTGCTTGTCATTGGTCGAGGTACGGAAAGTGGTTGAGACACTTGCTGACTTTAAGGTTGATACTGAAGCTGACTTCTCTCAGTTGTACGACCTCGTACCACTCTACTGGAATGACATTAAAGTCCACTGTCAGTCAAGGAAACTGACACGGCGTTGCTGAGTCTAACCCATAGGTTCAGTAGTATACAACTGTTGAGTTCAACTCTACTGAAGGTCAAGACCCTGAGTTCAGTAAACTGCTCCTGCTGAGTCCAGTTTGAAGGAAATAGGAGGTTAAGAACGATATACCTTACTCCTACGTATGTTGTTGCAGCTCTGATTGTTGCTCGTGTGTCAGATCTTCTGATCTATATCCCGGACTTTTTCTTCCTCTTGGTGGTCAGAGAACTGAAGAAAATAAATTTTTTGTCTCTCTCCCTCAAACGCGTGTGTGTGAGTAATTATGTGTGTGTGTGTTCTGTTTATGAACAAAATACTAATATATATAGGCTTCAAAAGCCAATATAATATTAATATTTGTAGCCCATTAATTTAATTATATTCCTAATGGACTTCCACATAATTAGCCCATAATATAATTAATTAATCCATTGGGCTACTAATATTTATCAATTAATTGGTCTGGCCAATTAATTCCAGATAAATAATATTATTAAATAATATAAAATTACATTAATATATTAATAATGATTTCTCAGAGACAATAAATAACTAGGCAACTAATTGGGCCAGATCAGGGATCTAATACAAGAAATATAGCAGGGCCTTAAATTAATTAATTATCTATGCTCAGCCCAGAGCAAAATTAATTAATAAACACAGATTCATTCCACTAGAGAATCCACGTTGACTTACCCCTTTATCCCAAATTGAGCAAGGGCTTGTATTTTAAACTTAATCGATCTCCGTATTTAAGATAGAAATATCTGTTAATTAATTCAGCTTACTGACAGCTTAAATTAATTAACATCTTATATTTCTGAGTAGTACCACTCGACCTTATTAACACAGCTGAACTTAATCAACCGGCCGGGTTTAGTGTGCAAATCCTTTTGAGTTCCTCAGGGGATATTATCAACCCATTTTACTAGGATACGGTTGCAAGATACATACAACCAGCCTAAGCCACAAATATCTACTAACACCCAAGATACGTAGATCCGGTCGCGATGACCTTCACCATAGTAGGTCAAAGTGATAAATAGCCAAATGCGCTCACCTGAAGTCTTATCAAGCTTAAGACCAACTAAGTCACCGAGATCTTGGTTCTCCACTAAGGTCAGTTAGGAGAACACATCTCACTGTGATCCATCAATACACCACCTTAAGTGTACCAGTAAAGACAAGCAGCTAAGACAAACCACTTCTTATTTAAACTGCAGCTTAAACCAACAATTTATCCTTAAGTTGTCTCAGCTGTGATAACTGTTTATATCTTGTCAGTTCAACCAATTTGTGTTGTCTTCTGTAATACCCAACATACTACACGAATCTAACTTCTATACAAGATAAAGGATAACATGTGCAGTATACAAAATCCCAACAATTCTCCCACTTATACTAAAGCAAACTTGTAGTATACAATGTGTCAGTGTAGGAACAAACTAGTATTTCACTATATATCCTATCTATCACTCTTCTCCCACTTATACAAAAGTTTCTGCAGTCCTAAGTGGGGGGGGGGCATCTCTACCACTCTTAAGCCACGAGCATGCTTCTCGTAAGCCGGAATTGGGAAGCTCTTTGTGAATGGATCTGCTAAGTTGTCTTCAGTTCTGATCTTTTCTATGAGTACTTCGCCTCGATTTACGAATTCTCGTATAATGTGGTACTTTCTGTCTATGTGTTTAGACGCCTTGTGAGATCTAGGTTCCTTAGAATTTTCCACTACACCCGCTTTATCACAATAAATTGTGATTGCCTTAGGCAAATTCTGAACAATATCAAGATCTAGGAGAATATTCTTGAGCCAAACTGTCTCTTTCGAAGCTTCTGAAGCAGCCACATACTCTACTTCCATGGTTGAGTCCTCAATGCATTTCTGTTTTGCACTCCTCCATGAAATGGCTCCACCTCCCAAGGTAAACACATAGCCCGAGGTTGACTTCTTCTCATCTCTGCAAGCCTGGAAATCCGAGTCTGTATAACCCAAAGGCACTAGACTGTCTGACTGGTAAACAATTCTATAATCCCTAGTCCGTTTGAGGTACTTGAGAATATTTTTGACCGCAGTCAGTGCTTTTGTCCAGGATTAGACTGATATCTTGAGACCATGCCTACAGCATATGAGATATCTGGTCTCGTACAAAGCATTACATACATGAGACTACCAACAGCGGAAGCATATGGTACTAGCCTCATACTTTCTATCTCTTTAGGCGTTTTAGGGCACTGATTCTTAGATAGAAAAATGCCATGTCTGAAAGGTACTGAACCTCTCTTGGCATTTTGCATGCTAAAACGAGCAATAACAGTATCAATGTAGGACGCTTGTGACAAGCTCAACATCCTTTTCTGGCGATCTCGGATAACCTTGATCCCAAGGATGTAAGCAGCTTCACCTAAGTCCTTCATTTGAAACTGCTTGGATAACCATGTCTTTACATCTGATAACACTTCAACATTGTTTCCAATGAGAAGGATGTCATCTACGTAAAGTGCAAGAAACACCACTGATCCATTAACACAGATACAGTACACGCACACTTCGTTATGACATAATACAAAACCATAGGATTTGACTACCTCGTCAAAACGTTTGTGCCATAATCGGGAAGCTTGCTTAAGTCCATAAATAGACTTCTTAAGCTTCCAAACTATATGGTCTTCGCCCTTCTTCACATAACCATCTGGTTGTTTCATATAGATGTCTCTACCTTTTTCAAGGTGACCGTTCAGGAATGCGGTATTGACATCCATTTGCTAGATCTCTAGGTTCATGTGAGCTGATATGGCAAGGAGAATCCTAATAGACTTGATCATTGCTACGGGCGAGAAGGTCTGTTCATAATCGATACCTTCTTTCTGGGTAAAACCCCTCGCTACTAGCCTGGCCTTAAATGCCACGATCTCTCCATTCGGTCCTCTCTTTCTCTTGTATACCCACTTACTACCAATAGCCTTGCAGCCCTCAGGTAGTTCAGTGATCTCGTATACATCCATATCACTTATAGACTTAAATTCTGAGGCCATGGCGATTCGCCATGAATCTGCATCTACATCTCCCGTTGCTTCCTTGTAAGTCCAGGGATCGACGGTGTCTTGTTCATCTGCCAGGAGATGGTCAGACGTCTCCCCATTGAACATATACCGATCAAGTGTAAATATCACCCTCCCACTACGTCGAAGAGTGACAGGAGTTGTGTTAATAGATTGTGCAGATGCTCGTGGAGCTCTATCTTGCACAATTGGCTCTGTGAGTGGATCTCGATCACCTTGTAATTCCTCAAGGATGATCTCGATTCGAGACTTGTGATTACTAATATAATCCTCCTCTAAGAACCGAGCGTTGGTGCTAACAACGATCTTCTGTTCTTTAGGATCATAAAAATAACCACCCTTCGTCTCCTTTGGATATCCTATAAACAACATAACCTCTGAATGTGGATCCAACTTGTCGGCCTGTTTATTCAACACATAAGCAGAACACCCCCAAATCTTTATGTGGTGCATACTGGGCTTGTGCCCCCTCCACAACTCGACTGGAGTCATGTTAACTGACTTGGATGGCACACGGTTCAGCAAGTATGCTGCAGTCTCTAGGGCATATCCCCAAAAGGAAACTGGCAAAGTTGCATAACTCATCATGGACCGAACCATCTCTAAGAGAGTTCGGTTCCTTCTCTCTGACACACCATTCTGCTGAGGCGTGCCCGGTGCTGTCAGTTGGGATGTAATCCCACATTCTGTCAAGTAGTCCTTGAACTCATTGGATAGGTATTCCCCACCACGATCAGATCGCAGTGTTTTATTTTCTTTACCTAACATCTTCTCCACTTCTGCATTGAATTTCTTAAAGGTTTCAAAGCACTCCGACTTGTGGCGAAGAATGTAAACATATCCATACCTCGAGTAATCATCAGTAAATGTGACGAAGTACTCATACCCTCCACGAGCTTGTGTAGACATAGGCCCACACAAGTCAGAATGTATCAAACTTAATGCTTCTGTGGCTCTATAACCCGTTGCCTTAAAAGGCCTAGTCACCATCTTACCTTCCAAGCAGGATTCGCAAGTTGGAAATGGTTCAACTTGGAGAGACTCCAATGATCCATATTTCGCCAACCTTTGGATCCTCTTTAGATTGATGTGACCTAGTCTTAAGTGTCATAGATAAGTTTCTTTTACCTTAGAAGATTCTTTCCTCTTCTCAGGATTTGATGATGAGGAAGCAACATTAACAGATGTACATGGATTAGACGTAATAGTATATAGAGATCCATGTAAAGACCAATTGCAGATAAGATCTTTCCCTTTCAAAATCAAAATTTGATCATCAAAAACAGATCTATAACCATCCACAATAAAAAGTTTTGAAACGGAAATAATGTTTCGCCTAGGTCGGAGGAACCAATAAAACATCTCTCAATCCAAACCTAGAGTCTAAAACAGATAAATGTAAATCTCCTATGGCAACGGCTGGAACTCGCGATCCATTGCCCATGGAAACCACCACCTCGCCATCAGACAGAACCCTTTTCTGCAGAAACCCCTGCAAGGTGTAACAAACATGACCAGTTGCTCCGGAATCTACTACCCATTCATGGGTAGATGCGGAAACACGAACAGTTTCAGTTACTAAGGCGATGTGTGTACCTTTTTGTTTTGCCTTGAATTCAAGACATTCAGTCTTCCAATGTCCAACCTTACCACACTTGAAACACTTCCCCTTAGGTTTTTGAACCCCTCCGGTAGGTGCTAACTTCGTGCTCCCACTTTTCTTCTTGACGTCGGTAGCCTTCATGCCCTTTTTCTGGAATCCACCTTTCGGAGGGTTTTTTGAGCTTCTAGTAGTGTTCAAGATTTGGGTTCCCTTACCTTTAGTCTGACCCATGATTCCTTCTGCAGTAATTAACTAACTCGAAAGTTCATTCAGAGTGTAGCTCTTCTTTGATATCACTACATTTAGGCTGTGTTCTTAAAACCGGCCTGGTCATTGACCCGGAAATTTTTTTTTACCGGTTGAACCGGTCGAACCGGTTCAACCGGTGGGTTGACTCGGTGTGACGTCATAAATATATGATTAAATTACATAAATATATAGCTATTTTAATATATGATTAAATATAAATATATAGCTACTATTATTAATAATTTTAATGATTATTATTATTATTATTATTATTATTATTATTATTATTATTATTATTATTATTATTATTATTATTATTAATTACCGAAAAAATTTAAAGAAAAAAAGGAAGAAGTAGATAGTTATATATAGGATTATGTTGTTTCTCATTTCTCATATATATTCGATGTGGGATGGAGGAAAGAAATAAATGGGTGTTGTACACTTCTTTTGTTCTCACTTCCAAAGTGTTGTCATCCCACATCGAAAATGAATGGAAGTTGAGAGCAAAATTTTTCTATATAAACCCTATCCCCTCCTTTCATTGCTAATCCCACTTGAGTGACGTTTTGAGCTTTGGTATCGAATTCGAACTTCTATATCGAATTCGATATTTTATTTTTATATTTAATCGAGCTTTTGAACCGAGCTCGACCATTATAAAATTTTATCGAGCCGAGCTCGAACTCATATTACCGGTTCGATAACAGCCCTACATAAAATAACACATTCAAAAAAAAAAAAAACTAGTCGACCCGGTCACCGGTTCAACCGGCCGAACCGGCCGGGTCACACCGGGTCAATTGGAAAACCGAGTCAACATGTCACTCGGCCCGGATTTTTGACCGGTTCCGGGCCAAACCGGTCGAACCGGCCGGTCCGGGCCGGGTTTCAAAACACAGCATTTAGGCGGAAATTCTCATATGACTTAGGTAGTGAATGTAAAATGATATCTATCTTGATGCCAAGATCCAAGACGCCACTAACATTTCCAAGTCGATCTAGCAACTCGATCATATATAAAACATGATCCTACACGGATGCACCTTCAACCATTTTGCAGGTAGTAACTGTAACGCCCCAAAATTTTCGATATATAATGCATTGCATATCTATTCATGCATGTTACCAAGTGTTTTAGTTTTGTAAGTCGCGCCTTAGAAATTTAAATAAAAATTAAAGCATTTATCTTATTTGTTATTAAATCATTTTTATTATGTAAATTTATTTTGAACTTTAAATGTGTTTCTTTATATCATATTATGATTATATTGTTTATTGTTGAAATAGAAATAATATTATAATTATTTGGCAAGAGTAATATTTATATTGGATTTCCTAAACCAACTAGGATTCATAAAATGATATAATATTTATTATTGTATTAAGTTATTAGGAGATAATTTTATATTATATTTTATGATTAAAATAAATATTTTATGTGTGATATAAATGTTTTAGGATAAAATCTAGTTGTGGTTATCCATATCCTAATTTATCTAAAATTGAATATGGTAAGTGATATAATAAATTCTATATAAAATATATATGGACGAAAATAATTATGGATAAAATATATTTGATACCTTATTTGATTAGGAATATTTATATAATGATTTCTAGGCCTATAAATACACCCTTAGTCGTCCATAATTTAGTTTCACATTAGATTTTCGAAATTCTATCAGCACACCTACGAACTGTTTCAAGAATTATTTACACATCTTCCCGTCCTCATATCGTCATGAAAATTTAAGGTCGTCTTCCTCGGTATGTATAGTATACTCAACTATTTTTGTATAATTTTAAATTATGATAAGTATTTGTTTAAAATTGTTATTCGTAACCTGCTAGTTTTTGACAGCATGTTCATGAGCTAGGAAAATTGTTTTTCATATTTTCTTTATGTTATTTTCGACCATTATTAATATTCATAGGATATAATATATGTTAGATCATTCATGTTAAAAATATAGAACTTTTAGGATACGTTTATTATTTATTTGTTAATTTGTTTCTTGATGTGGCAGATTATTTTGTCAACATGCATGTAGATTGAAAAATAAAAGTTTCAATGTTACTATTAAATGAATTCTTGATTATGGTACATTTTATTGTGATGAATATGTAATATGTTGTTCATGTTAAAGGTATATAATTTTTTAGGACAATACTTTTATGATTTCATTAATTTATTTCATGAATTGACGAATTACTAAATGCACGAATGAATTGTCAATAAAAGTAAGATTATGTTTAATATACTTAATTTTATTATTATGTTAAACCATTAAAATTTCATGTTAGTGAGTAGAGTATGTATAATATACATTTTGGTTCGATAATTTTGGTCTATGTTTATTTATGAATTGTTGAAATTGTTGATGCATGCATGACATTCCATGTAGAGTCATTAAGATAAATTTCAATGTATAGGATCGGCACGTAGGACTTAAACATTGATATCCATTATTTTCTTCAAAGTCAAGGTTAAGGTGGGGAATGTTACGTTTATCTTTATTATATATTATATTTGATATTTCATATTTTGACGACAGGCATGTAAGAAAGTGGTCTGTGTGGCCAATACAAGTATATGTGGTCTGTGTGGCCCATACAAGTTCATGTGGTCTGTGTGGCCAATACAAGTACATGTGGTCTGTGTGGCCAATACAAGTTCAAGTGGTTTGTGTGGCCAATACAAGTTCATGTGGTCTGTGTGGCCAATACAAGTACATTGATCTGTGTGGCCAATACAAGTTCAAGTGGTCTGTGTGATCAATACAAGTTCATGTGGTCTGTGTGGCCAATATACAAGTTCATGTGGTCTGTGTGGCCAAATTACAAGTTCATGTCACATGATCTAGTTACTCATGATTATGTTTGATATAATCTATAGTTTGGATAAATGTGTTTCCCACTGAGTAGTCGTACTCATCCCTATCATTTTATCATTTTTCAGGAAATGGCTCGGCCGATGCGTAGAGGTGTTGGTGGTGATGGTCACGAGGAGGACTTATCGTATTTAAGTTATTGCTTATAGTATATGAACTTTACGTTATTTCTTTTTGAAATGTTAGACTTAGTAAATTTTTATTTAAGGCTTCCGCTGAGTATGAAAATAACCTAAGTTTTGCAACGGTTCTATTGAATGAAAATGTTTTGAAAGAATTGAAATATGCAAGTTAAGTATGAAGTAGTGTCCCTAGTAAAGTTTTGAAAATTGGGGCGTTACAGTAACCTGCCTCAAGAGATGAAATCTCTGAGATCTATCGGTTTCACCGAACTTTTCAGCCATGGAATCCCATATCACTCCCGCATGGGGCGTGTTTTCATACTGTGAACCAAGAGAATCAACCATAGTGGATAGAATGACAAAACGAGTCTTGTCATTATCCTCTACCCACTTTTCAGATTCTCATATCTGCTCCTCAGTCGCCCCTTTTTCAGGGAATTCAGGCTATGGGGTACTGAGAACATCCAAGATTTTCTCATTTTGGATCATTAGTGTAAGGTTTCTCCTCCACTCTTCATAGTTGTCAAGACCCTTTAAGGGTCGGCTCAAAAGACCGTTAACAACTGCTTGAACAGACATATCTAAAAATATTTCAAAATAAAGCATATAAGAAAAAATTTAAATTTGCACATAATTTGTAATTAATGATCATTGTAACCTTTTGAAAAATAATGATGTTAAAAACCTCGAACAACTCTAGGAATTCCTCAAGCAAGCCACGCAGGTGGATGTTTACTAGCGTAACCCTAAACCAAGTTATTTACCTAGCTCTTTAATTTCAATCCACGTCTAGGTTCTTAAGACGAATGGAATTAATAGTTCGATATTCTGGACCATGTCACTATTAAAACGCAGGAAGAGACTTCGAGGGAATTGAATTATACCTGCGGTGACATCTAAGCATTGACCATTAATTTGACCAAAATACTTACTCGAACCATGCCGCATTCAATTTGATCTAATTACCCATCCTATTAAATTATTATCTTCTAGAGTACTCGGGTTTACTAGGCATGCAAGCCACGCAGGTGGACGTTTACGTCTTCGCTCCCACTACTCAATAATAATCAAATATTGTTTTGGAAAACTCATCTCACAAAACTTGTAGCTCAAAGATGCAAGCAAGCCACGCAGGTGGACGTTTACTCACATAATCTTATTACTTTTGTGTAGAGTCCAATTAATGGAGGTCCAATTAAGTGTTTAATATCAAAATTAATGGAATCTAATTAAACATTTCATTTAAAGTTGCTTAGTCTTTTTATTCAAAAGGTTTGTCACGAATCATGCATCATCACATAATTCCTAAAGCATGCAATTTCTAAACGCACATAATAAAACGTGCTCGCGAAAATTAAAACATGCTTAATAACGACATAAATCCTATTTAAATTATTTTCTAAGCACAATTAATCACATAATCTCATGTTAAAGCATAATAATAAATAAATGCGCAAATAGGAAATGTAAAAAATTGTTATCGGGCTTTAAAATACGTAATCCCTAACTATTACATAGCCCGATCAAAATACAACTCTTCGATCTTCAAAATCTTCGAATCTGGAACTACATCGAAAACTGCATCGTTGCCACGTCATCAGGGCGTCTGCCACGTGGCAGACACCTGTCAGCAAGTGCTAACGTAGCGCGCCACGTCAGCATGCCACATCATCATCTTCTTCAGCAAGTAAAATTATCACCGCCGCCTTTCCGCCGCCGCCTCCCTGACGTTGCTGGAGGTCCGATGACACGAACCAGACAGGGCCGTGCCACCTGGAGCGATCGGAAATGACGGTCGCGCTGCCTGATCCTGTGCGCGCGACGGGCAGTCGCAGCCGCGGCACCGCGGCTCCCAGACGTCTGCCGTGAAGAACGGCTGGCGCCGTCCCTGCAAACACGGTAAAACGCGCTGTCCGTCGCCGCCGTCTTTGCTGCCTGAAATTCGTCCTCTCCGAGCCACGATTCGATCAAATGAAAGAGGGGAAACATAATTGGAACACTCACGACCACCGTGTAACGGATTCCGGCCGAGATTAATTCCTCAATTTCCCGAATTTCAAACGATTCGCCGGAATGAATTCTTGACGAGAAGCAAACTTCAGACGTCAATTTTGATCACATCCTGGATCGGATGACCCCTTACGAACTATCAACGCGAAGCTCGTAAGACAGCGAATCCAGAGGTTCAAGCCGATATTCAATCGGACACCGGACGCGCCGCGAATCGCCGCCGCAAGGTGCGGCTGAACCCTAGAAAACTAGGGTTTTCGGTGAAAAATTGGGTTTGTCTTCGTCTCGTTTTTCGTGCCTCTTGGACCAGAATACAGTACAAAAATAGTACAATCACATAACAAATAGGTCCTATCACCTACTCATGGATTTTCTCACGAGAAAAACGTTACAACGGGGTCAAAACAATGGCTCTCAGGCCGCCCCAAACACGAAATTAGCACAATAACGACGAAAATAAACCCTAATCATGCTCCTAATAGGCTCTGGTACCAATTGAAGGAAATAGGAGGTTAAGAACGATATACCTTCCTCCTATGTATGTTGTTGCAACTCTGATTGTTGCTCGTGTGTCAGATCTTCTGAATAGTGTCCCGGCCTTTTTCTTCCTCTGGGTGGTCAGAGAACTGAAGAAAATAAGATTTATGTCTCTCTCCCTCAAACGCGTCCGTGTGAGTAATTATGTGTGTGTGTTCTGTTTACGAAGATAATACTAATATATACAGGCTTCAAAAGCCAATATAATATTAATATTTGTAGCCCATTAATTTAATTATATTCCTCATGGACTTCCACATAATTAGCCCATAATATAATTAATTAATCCATTTGGCTACTAATATTTATCAATTAATTGGCATGGCCAATTAATTCCTAATAAATAACATTATTAAATAATGTAAAATTACATTAATCTATTAATAATGATTTCTGAGAGACAATCAATAACTAGGCAACTAATTGGGCCAGATCAGGGATCTAATATAAGAAATAAAGTAGGGCATCAAATTAATTAATTATCTATGCTTAACCCAGAGCAAAATTAATTAATAAACACATATTCATTCCACTAGAGAATCCGTGTTGACTTACCCCTTTATCCCAAATTGAGCAAGGGCTTGTATTTTAGACTTAATAGATCTCCGTATTTAAGATAGAAATATCCGTTAATTAATTAAGCTTACTGACAGCTTAAATTAATTAACATCTTATATTTCTAAGTAGTACCACTCGACCTTATTAACACACCTGAAATTAATCAACCGACCGGGTTTAGTGTGTTAATCCTTTCGAGTTCCTCAGGGGATATTATCAACCCATTTTACTAGTATATGGTTGCAAGATACAAACAACCAGCATGAGCCACAAATAACTACTAACACCCAAGATACGTAGATCCGGTCGCGATGATGATCACCATAGTAGGTCAAAGTGATAGATAGCCAAATGCGCTCATCTAAAGTCTTATCAAGCTTAAGACCAGCTAAGTCACCGAGATCTTGGTTCTCCACTAAAGTCAATTAGGAGAACACATCTCGCTGTGATCCATCAATACACCACCTTAAGTATACCAGTAAAGACAAACAGCTAAGACAAGCCACTTCTTATCTAAACTACAGCTTAAACCAACAACTTATCCTTAAGTTGTCTCAACTGTGATAACTGTTTATATCTTGTCAGTTCAACCAATTTGTGTTGTCTTCTGTGATACCCGACATACTACACAAATCTAACTTTTATACTCCCTCTGTCCCGCTATTTCTGTCCTACTTGCCTAATCGGGTTGTCCCGCTATTTATGTCCTCTTTCCTAAAATAGTAAAAATTACTTTTAAACATAAAATGAAGTGGGTCCCCCTTACTCACTACTCAACCCCCCACATTCTTATACTCTCTCTCTTCAAAAATCTATCTCTCACTCGATTATGTTCCGCTCCGAACTCAGAAAATTATGATTTTTATCTTTTTGAAAACTTTAGATTATTTCTTCAAATACAATATAAAAAAAATATAAAAAATAAAAATCGATTGCCTTTCACTAGCCTTGAAAAAATTTGGATAATTCTCATTTCTTTCCACCAACCACTCATCGAAAACTGTGTCATTTTCTTTATACAATTAAAACTCATAAAATACACACTAAATTAAAATTTCTTAATCTCCGTGCCGAAGTCAACTGAGACATTTTTAGCGGGACGGAGGGAGTACAAGATAAAGGATAACATGAGTAAATATATATATTTATCAGATAGGAGAATAAAAATAGTGGTAAGGACAAAAACACATTATATACAAGCATAAAAAACTGCTTCCAATATACAAAATCCCAACACAGTTCTACTGACTCCTGAACACCTTTCAGTAGGCTGCTCCTGCTGAGTCCAGCACTACTGAATCTTCACTCAATGGCGCTGCGGCGTGCATTCTACTGAAGGGCAGCAGACATAACTACTGAGTCGGAACCATGCTGAAGGCTAGTCTACTAAGCCTGAAACACTCAGAGACAACGGTGTTAACTTTTACAAAGGAATGGTTCACCAGTCAACATAGGGTTTTGGGATCAGCCAAATCACTAATAACTAAGCAACTGATCTACTGCAGAATCATCTCCCAACATTTGTGTTATTTTTTCCAAATCTTGGCTAAGAAGGACATTGTGGACTTAAGTGTAAGAAGGAAGTTTCGTCGCCGGTTTGATGAGCTAGAGCAGACTGTCCTGCCTCTTCTACCCAGGCGGGGCGATAGGTTATGTCATTTCCCCATTGTTTTTTTTTTTTGTGTGTCTTTGAGTCTGGGTTTTATTTTTCGTGTTTTATATGTTTTTGTCTTCTTTGTTGAGTCTTCACTTGATATTTGGTAAAGATCAAGTGTAAAGAGGGTCGTTGTTGTTCTTCGTTTCGTACTTTTGTCATGTTTCTCCTTCTTTGTTTTTGTCTTTTCTTGCATGAGGGCACAAAAGGTTCTAACTGTAAGTAGGGAGGTCTTTATGTCATTTCACTTTGTGTTGTCCTTTCTTTTGTGTCGTCGAAGCATGCCAAAATTTGAAGTTTTTGATGCACTCTTGTTCTTGGTTAAGCATGTTTGATTTCTATTGTATGTTTCAATATGCAAGCATGTTAGTTGTTGTGAAGAGTAGGACTTGGTGCACATTTGAATGTAATTTGGGATGACAAATAATACGTAAATTGTGGATCAAAATTTTACACACATTCCGTATATTAGACTTGAACCTTTAAAATAGGACACTTCCTACTAATTTCATTGAGAGTGTTTGTCCACGAAGTTGCAATAAAGGTGAGTCACTTGCGATACATGATAGGAGGCATTAGGGATTAAGCCATTTAGCCACGACAATACTTCCCAACCCTACATTATCGCCTAATGAGCCTAATTAAGCCTTGACCGATTCCTTGATTTAGTCAGAAATATTAGTTGAGACCATTTTAGCTTTCTTTTATCCCATATCATTGCATGTTTTACACGCTTTCTTGGGGTTTATCTTATTTTATATGTGAGGACAATAGTTGCAGTCCTCTGCATGCCCAGTTGATGCATGCTACAGAATGGTATTTGGCCGAAATTATGCAAGAAAAACTGTACTTAAATAGCAGAAAATATGGTTTGCCTGCCCAGACAGATGAGTCGTACCCAATGTGTTTAAAAAAAAAACCTTAGTAAAGTTGAATAAAAAGATGGGTACTTGTGTATGATTTGGTAGCATTTGATGTTTGATTCTCAAGTGGTGGGTGATGTTTATGTTTCTTTGATTATCTCATAGTAAGTAAGTATAACATGTATGAGATTGATTTACATTTGTTGGAGCTTAGAACCCCTAGGACCCTTACCAACGAAAATTTGTCTAAGTCATAAGTCTCATTACAACCAAAAGAGAAAGACCTCATTGATGTTGCAGTTGTGACAATCTTTTATCGTGATAGAGTGGATTATATTCTTTGAGTGACTTGACCGGACCTAGATTAGAGAGTGTTGAGTGAACCGTGAGGATGATCTTAGGTTTTTGACCAAGTTGATATTTGGGTGCCTTGTCTAAAATTTGCAACTCTACTTGTTTGTTGAGACTCATACTTGCACGGGTTGACATGTTTGGCTAGTTCTCGTCTTTGTTTCGAGTCTTTGTCTTTGTCTTCTCTTTTCTTTTCCTGTTTTGTGTCTTTTTATTTTTGAGTTTTGAGTCTTGGGGAGTGACTGAATTTGTCTAGTACTCATGGAGATATGCACTTTGCTCCAAAAACTGTTTAATTTGTTGCGAATAACAATTTCGGCCAAACTTCCAGTCATAATCAAATTCGGGATGGTTTATATAAATTTTAACGGGTTTCTCTATATATAGTTGTCGCTTCTTCAACCTCCATTTTGCATGCATGCACAGAGAAGAAAAGGAAACTATAAACTTGAATATGAATAAACTTGAATTATTGATCTAATCAAATGGACGATCGAATTTTGCGGTTGCATTTTCATGTTAGGTGAATATATAATATAATCTGCAGTATAATGTTATTCACCTATATATATAGTAGAATGTAATATACATTACTATAGCATATATGATATATATATATATATATATATATATATATATATATATATATATATATATATATATATAAGACAATCAGCTTCATTCTTTTGTTACTGGAAATAATGTACAACCTCTATAATTTAATACTCAATATGTTAATAACGTCTCTAAGATGGTAGCATAAAATATCATCAAATTCAAAAAGATAATAAGATGATAATGTTCAGGAAACTCGACTGTAAATATATGGTCTCGTTAATATCATAAATTAATTAATACGACACTTTCTTGTCCACTAGATGGAGAGTTTATCTGCAAATTTGGCAAAATCAATTGTTACATGATGAGTGGCACCGCTATCAATGTACCAATTCCCATCCCTACGAGTGTTGTAGTGGGTAGATTGCAACTCGTCAAGGTCAGATAAATAGACATGAGAAGAAGAAGATGAATTTGAATTATTAGCACTCCCAGGGAAGCTAACATCAAAGCGCTTGAAGCACTTAAGCGCAATTTGATTTGTTTTGCCACAAAGTTGGCACACCATTCGATTTGTAGATCGACCATAGCTACGTCCACCTCTTGAATGGCGACGCCCACGACAAGAATAACCACCCTTAGAGAAGAATGAAGAAGAAGGGGCATTGGAGTGAGAATATGTATTTGGAGAAAGCCGTGAGCTGGTCGGAAGGGGGCGAGGGGTAGGGGTGGCAGTGGGCCCCCTGAATTTATTGGATTCTATGCATTTGTATTAATTGATGTTATCTTTCAAATTGCAGCTTCTAATGCAAGGGATGCTTTTAATTGTACTTATGTCAAAGGAAAGCCAATTAGGATCATGTTCTCTCATAGTGATCCTAGCTTCTGAAAAAGTGGAATCGGCCAGTTTATATCATGAATCTTGATCCAACAATCGACTCATAGCAATTGTACAAAGCCTTTTCCCACCTTCGGAACTGTGCTTTTTTGCAAAGTAGCTCTCGACCACAACGAACTGTCGAAGGGATTCGAGTTTGTGAAGTTCGATAAGGAGGAAGCCGCACAGGCCACAATCAAACAGTTGAACGGGATGCTGATGAATGATAAGAAAGTCTATGTAGGACCATTTGTACGACAACAGGAGGGAATCCGAGCCGAAATTCACAAACGTTTGTGTAAAAAACTTGTTTGAGAGTGCCACAGACGAAATCCAAACAAAAATGTTCGAGAAGTTTGGAACCATCACTAGTGTGATTGCAGTCAAAGATACAGATGGGAAATCCAAATGTTTTGGCTTTGTCAATTTCGAAAGCCCTACTTCTGCAGTTGCCGCGGTTGAGTATTTGAATGGGTCTCAGTTGATGACAAAGTGTGGTATGTTGGAAGAGCATAAAAGAAAACTAAAAGGGAGGCGAAATTGAAGAAGCTATTCAAACAATAAATGAATAGTAGATTGGAGGAATTAATTGGAGGCGGAATTGAAGAAGCAATTTGAACAAGAAAGAAATAGTAGGTTGGAGGAACAGGACAGTAGGTTGGAGAAATTAAAGGTTTCTAACCTCTACCTGAATGACACCATTGATGAAAAGCTGAAAGAAATATTCCCATGAGTTCGGAACTATTACATCATGCAAGCTACTTCGTTAGTACCTTTTTTATATGCTTCTCTTTTTGTATCTCTCATATTATATGCCAATTATCCTATTTTTTGTTCCTAATTAAATGTTTTAAACTAAATTTTTTTTTCAAGAAATAGGGAGTTGGAAATATAATAAATTGAAAAAAATACTAGGTTTCAATTAGTATGCAAAACGCAGCAAATTGTGCGACACATGCACAAAATTTCTTAGCAACACAAATTCGACGATATACTACCTCGACTTCTGATACCACAAAGGTTGGACCACAAAGTTCTCGGTTCCAGCCACAAAGCAATCAGGTTACACCACTAAGTTGGAAGAGAGTTCCACATGAAGGAACAAATATCTCTTGATGATCACTCATGCATAATCACTCAAAAACAGCGCATACACACACACTTGCTATGTAGAGAGGATCAAGCACACACAAACGGGCTAGGTTAAATTAGTGGGTCGTCCTATGATTTTGGGCCACGAAGCAATTGAGATTTGGGACAATAAATTCCAGCAACACTTTTCTCTGCTTTTTGCGCCATTGAGTTTGAACTATTATTATGAAATGTCTTCAAGATTATAGGATTGAATGTGGGCTTATTAAAGGATACCATAATTATGAGGATTTGGATACCATAATTATGATGATTAGCATAATTATAGAGATATGCATATATTTGTATACCATAATTATAGGGATATGCATAATTATAGGATATGCATATATCTTTTCCTTTTATATAGTTTCTTTAGTTGTATATATATGAGATGTATGTATGAGACGGCAACGGGAAAAAGATTTACATCAAAACATTTTGTGTTTTTGACATTGTGTTTTTCACATGGTATCAGAGCAATTCTTTTAACGAGATTGTTCTTGCCTATTAGCAAGCCTCCTTGAGAGTTCATGGTTGACAGTGACGTGGAATCCTCTACCTCTAAGAAGGTAGACATGGCGTATCATCTCGGATCAAGTGATAGTCCTGACTGTATTATCACACCGGTCCAGTTGCGTGGAGAAAATTATGACGACTGGGCGAGGGCTCTTCGTACCTCTCTCAAAGCGAAGTGAAAATTCGGCTTCATCGATGGATCTGTTCCGAAGCCGATAATAGAAGAGAAAATCGACGATTGGGTTGCTGTTCATTCCATGTTGGTTTCCTGGCTAACCAACACCATCGATCCAGCGATCCGAGTAACTCTTGGAGAATATGATGATGCTAAGGTACTTTGGGATAATCTCAAAAATCGATATTGTGTGGTGAACGGCACACGTGTATGTCAATTAAAGATGTTACTGGGAGAATGTAAGCAAATTCAATCTGAATCTATAGCCACATATTTTGGTCATTTTTCCAATGTGTGGGAGGAATTGAATACATATGTTAATGTTCCTAAGTGTAATTGTGGGAAATGCACTTGCAACATTGCTAAACTGGTGGAAGATTTGAAGGAAGAGGACCGTTTGCACCACTTTCTTATTGGACTTGATGTGGTTTATGCATCGATTCGTACCAATCTACTTAGTCTTAATCCTCTGCCGAACGTTGACAAGGCGTACCAAGAGATTAGTCAAGCTGAACGGTTACATGGAGGTGAAGTCGGATCCCGTAACAATGCTAGTGGTGTGGTTGCTCAATCTCGATCAAGTGGTGCAGCGGTTGTTCGTGCAAATGCAGCCGTAATTGAATCTACCTCCAGTGCAGGAGGTGTTGAAGCTATTGCAGGTTTAGCCGGAATTTCTTCTGCACAGATACAACAACTATTTGAGGTGCTTACACAAGCTAAAGCCAAGGAATAGTTGTATGGTAAGAAAGATAAGAATGGTTGGATTATTGATTTCGGCGCTACTAATCATGTTGTTTGTGACTTGTCTCTCTTACGAGATGTTCGTCAAGTGCCTTGTAGCTCGGTGAAATTACCGGATAATTCTATAGTTGAAGCACAACAAGAAGGAAAAGTGGAGTTGCAGGGGGGATTGGTTCTTCATAATGTGTTATATGTTCCGCATTTATCTTGCAATTTGATCTTCGTATCACAATTGATTGATGATTATAATTGTGCGGTACAATTTGCTAAAGGTGTATGTGTCATACAGGACCCTCCAACGAAGACGGTGATTAGAGCGGGTGAGAGGTTGGATGGACTGTATTTTTTCCGAGGTGTTCCAGGTGTGCGTGTGTTGGCTCTTACTGGAGTTTTTTCCTTTGAGTTGTGGCATCGACGAATGGGACATCCGTAAAATTCGGTCTTGAAGTTGCTTCCTACTATGAGTCGGTTAACTCAGAAAAAAATAAGGCATGTGATGTGTCCACGTGCCAAACAATTTAGGTCCAGTTTTCCCATTTCCACGAGTCGTGCTAGTCGAATTTTTGAACTTCTTCATTTGGATTTGTGGGGGCCTTACAAGCATCCTTCATCTTGTGGGGCTATCTATTTTTTGACAATCGTTGATGACTATTCGCGAGCCGTTTGGATTTATTTGTTATGCAATAAGACGGATGTTTTGCCTATGTTTACTGATTTTGTTTCTATGATTGGGCGTCAATTTGAACAAGTTGTCAAACGTGTACGTAGTGAGAATGGGACCGAATTTCATTGTTTGGATGCGTATTTTCGTACTCATGGGATTTTATTTGAAACTTCATGTGTTGGGACTCCACAACAAAATGGAAGAGTTGAAAGAAAACATAGACATATTTTAAATGTCGCTCTAGCTTTACGTTTTCAAGGTCATTTACCTATTCAATTTTGGGGGGAGTGTGTGATGGCTGCATGTTATTTAATTAATAAAACACCTACTATTTTACTTGACGGCAAATCTCCTTATGAGCTGTTGTTTGGAAAATCACCTTCATATGCTCCACTTCGAGTTATAGGGTGTTTGTGTTATGCTCATAATCAACGTCATGATGGAGATTGTATGATCTTGATACTCAAGAATTTTTTGTATCTCGTGATGTTCAATTCTTTGAACATGATTTTCCATTTGAACCAAAATCTTCCGTGAGCACTAAAGATTTAACACCTCAAGCTGCTGAGTTTGGTGACGGTTGTAGTGCCGATGATACAAGTGTTGTTGATGGTGGTGAAGATGATGTGTTAGATAATGTTGTGGATGTTGAAGAACAATCTTTGGAGCATGATGAATCACTTTCTCCTTTGGTTGAAGATAGAGAAGTCCAAGTTGAAGATGATTTGGGTCGGGGAAAAAGAACTAAGATTCCCAACACAATGTATCGGGATTATGTGATTGACACCGTACAGAAAATAAGTCCATCCACGCATTCATCGGCTTCGTCACCTTCTTCAGGTACACCTTATCCTATAACTCACTTTATTAGTTGTGCTCGTTTTTTGGAAAACCATCAGCATTTTCTTCCAGCTATAACTATGGGACGTGAACCAAAGAATTTTAAGGAAGCTCTTCGTGATCCTCAATGGCGTGATGCTATGAATAAAGAAATTCGGGCCTTAGAAGAAAATGGCACTTGGAAACTAGAATCTTTACCACCAGGTAAGAAGGCGCTTGGAAGTCAATGGATATATCGTATTAAATATAAATCTGATGGCACTGTGGAGCGGTTTAAGGCGCGATTGGTGATTTGTGGCAATCATCAAGTAGAAGGTATTGACTATAACGAGACATTTGCTCCCGTTTCAAAAATGGTGACTGTTCGTACTTTCCTCACTGTTGCTGCTATTAAAGGATGGGAAGTGCATCAAATGGATGTACATAATGCATTTCTTCACGGTAATTTTAGTGAGGAATTGTACATGAGAGTGCCGCCGGGATTTAAGAATGCGAGGCCGGGCATGGTGTGTAGGTTGAAGAAGTCTTTGTATGGTCTCAAACAAGCGCCTAGATGTTGGTTTGCCAAACTATCTACCTCGTTGAAAGCTTATGGTTTTATGCAGTCGTGCTCAGATTATTCGTTGTTTGTCTTCCGTAAAAATGATGTTCAACTTTCAGTCCTTGTATATGTTGATGATATGATTATTGCTGGAAATGATAAGGTGGCATTGGAGGCTTTCAAGCAGTATCTTGGAAGTTGTTTTCGTATGAAGGACTTGGGAATCTTAAAATATTTCCTAGGTCTTAAAGTAGCACGCAATAAAGACGGCTTCTACTTGTGCCAACGGAAATACGCTCTTGAAATCATTTCGGAAGTGGGGCTTTTGGGAGCCAAACCGACCTCATTTCCTCTTGCACAGAATCATGGTCTACCACAAGCCACTGGAGATCTGCTGGTTGATCTAGAACCATATCGACACCTTGTGGGACGTCTAATTTATTTATCTGTAACACGACCGGATCTTGCATACTCGGTGCACATATTGTCTCAGTTTATGCAGCACCCTCGGGATGAACATTGGGAGGCTGCACTTCGTGTCGTCCGCTATCTCAAGAAAAGTCTGGGTCAAAGGATTTTTCTTACCAGTAATCAAGATCCTCGCCTGGTATATTGGTGCGATTCCGATTGGGCTAGTTGCCCTCAAACAAGGCGTTCCATAACTGGCTGGTTTGTGACATTGGGTGTTTCACCAATCTCTTGGAAAACCAAGAAACAACAAACGGTCTCACGGTCTTCTGCCAAGGCCGAGTATAGAGTCATGGCAGTTGTTGTGTGTGAACTCAAATGGTTGAAACAATTGTTGGAGGATTTGGGGATTGAGCATGGTCAAGGTATGAAAGTGTATTGTGATAGTCAATCTGCTTTGCATATAGCTCAAAATCCAGTGTTTCACGAAAGAACTAAACATATTGAGGCTGACTGTCACTTTATTCGTGATGCTATCAAGGAAGGTTTGATTTGTCCCTCGTACGTGTCTACAAAAGTGCAGCTCGCGGATATTCTCACCAAGGCATTAGGCAAGGCGATGTTTGATTCTATATTGTGCAAGTTGGGTGTGCGAAATTTGCACACTCCACCTTGAGGGGGGATATTAAAGGATACCATAATTAAGAGGATTTGGATACTATAATTATGATGATTAGCATAATTATAGAGATATGCATATATTTGTATACCATAATAAAGGGATATGCATAATTATAGGATATGCATATATCTTTTCCTTTTATATAGTTTCTTTAGTTGTATATATATGAGATATATGTATGAAACGGCAACGGGAAAAAGATTTACATCAAAACATTTTGTGTTTTTGACATTGTGTTTTTCACAGGATTCAAACTATTATTATACAGATCTATGATTTGTGCTTTTTGTTTGAGTAGAAAGTAAAGTTTGAACAATTACTCGATTTATGATGAAAGTTTTTGCAGATTTATTTGCACTATTACACAGTTTTGATGAGTTGTGCTTGCTTGTTTGAGTAGTAACTAGTAAGTAAAGAATGCACAATTAAACCTTTTTTTGTGCACGTTTTTGCGATTTTATTTGTACTATTACAAGATTTCTATGATTTGTGCATTTTGTTTAAGTAATAACTAAAGATTGCACAATCAATATTTTTTATGCAATGTTTCATTGATTTTATATACACTATTACACGAGTTTTATGATTTGTGCATTTTTTTGTTAGTAATAAGTAAATTATGCACAATAGAAATTCACAATTTGCACAATTTTGGGGAAAAAAGAATGCACAATTACAATAGAAAATATGCACAAATAATGAGAAAAAACATGCACAATTACTAGGGAAAATATTCACAAGTAATGGGGGGAAAATGCACAATTATTGGGAAAAATATGCACAAGTAATGGGAAAAAATATGCACAATTACTGGAAAAATATGCACAAGTAATAGGGAAAATATGCATAATTAATGAGAAATGAAGAAAATATGAAACTATTAACGAAAATCTGGGATTAGCCTTAGTGAAAGATTGAAACCATTGTTCTCGTAAAACCTGGGACGAGACTTAGTGATATTAAAACCTAAAAGAGAATTAACGATAATGGCGGTTACAACAAAAGGTAAGAAGATATAAAAAAATAATTGATTCTGCAAGATTACAAAAATAAATTAGAGAAAACTTTTTGCCTTAAAGGTGCATTTCAAAATTGTAAGTGATGCCAAGATCTGGAGCGTCCAATAAGTCTATTCAATAGTAATGTTATGTTCTTAGTGTTGGTCCCGAGTGTACGGTCAGGTGTAGAGGGGGGGGGTGAATACACCTGACTCCGATTTTCTCAACTTCGAACACGAACAGTCTGTTCGGGGAAAGTGCCGATCTTGAAATAATTCAGCAGACCAAATAGCTGTTCTGAATCGTGTGTGGCAAAGAGTCTGACTCTACTGAGATCTGTTAGCTGACTGAGTCAGAATTCAGTATCAAACAGGTAGAGTTCAGCGGTGCGGAAAAGTGTAGGCCCAAATCAGTTGAGTGGAAAAACCGTTTTAGCAAGTCTCAGTTCAGCAAATAGACAGTTCAATATGCTGAGACAGTTGTATGATTTTAAAGTAGGTTTTCAGTATGAACAGTAAAATCAATGCAACAGTAATCAGAAAGCAATAACAAGACACAGATTTTTAAAGTGGTTCGGATGTCAATCGATCCTACGTCCATTGTCCCGAAAAGTTCAGGAGGCTATTTATTATACTGAGTTAGTCTCAATCAGCTTGTGCACAGGACAAAGCCGTGGCTTGGGGATTATACTGAGCAAGTCCCAGTTTACAAAGGCATCAAACTAAAGTGTTTGACAAACTTCTCCAACTATGAAGGAGTCCTTTTACAATAAGGATTGGGTTCACATATGAACTCCTTCGTCTAAGCTATAAGTATATTCTATGGAGCTTAGGGTTAGAGGGATAGGGAATGAGAGAGTGGCTTCTAGATCGACGAACAGCTGAAATAAGCTTTAGGTTCGTGTATCGTCGATTTGGATACTAGAGGCTCTTCTAACAGTTTAGCTTGGTTCCGTATGAGCTGAGAAGGTAGTCTTTCGCCGGAGATAGATCTTCAAATTCTTGCGAAAGACTTAGGGTTTTCTGGTTCTAGCTCGTTTGAATGCTTGTGTTTGTTTTCGTCGTTAAGCTTATGCGCATTCGTTTCTCTCTCTTGTGCCCCCTTTTTCAAAGCTTGAAATGTCCCTCTATTTATAGAGCAGAGATTGGAAAAGATCCGTTGGAGACGATCTTCCTTTCTCTCTCTTTTGGTAGCTAACGGCTCTTTTTGAAGGATGTAACAGTGTCCTTTCCCTCCTTTTCTGGAAATATGTTGACTTGCAGCTTTAGTAGGTAGAGACACGTGTATGCTTGTCATTTATCGAGGATTATGGAGTGGTTGAGATGGAACAGACTTCGAGGCATACTGAAGTTGACTTCTCTTTTCCTCGTACTTGATAATACTGAGTGTATATTCAAAAAAAAATGTCCGACGGTTCGTAAGAAGCGCATGCGCCGTTCTTGAAGTCGATCTTCATTCGGTAGAGAGACAGGGAGGGTACTCTACCGATGGTCCGCCCCGAGTTCCATGAACTACTCCTGCTGAGTTCAGTTCTACTGACTACTTCAGTATACTGCTCCTGCTGAGTCCAGTAAATACTGAGTCTTCTACTTCTGGTGCTGAGGCTGATAAGCTACTGACCGCCTTAACCAGAGCAGAGTGTCTACTGAGTCTCAAACCTCAGAGACAAAACAATTACACGGGAATGGTTCATCAATCAAGATAGGGTTTTGGGATCTTCAAATCTTCAGATAAGTACAGAGCACGAGGCTACTGAGCTTACGGTCGGTCTTGAAGACGTAATCATTTCCCACTAAGTATAACGGTCTTTGAGGATAAAATCATCACCCAACAATTTCCCCCTATTTGATGATGCCAAAACCTATCATCTATGCTAACACTAAACTATCAGAAACAGATCTCCTTACATTATTACAAGTAGGATTAGTGGAGTTTGTTCTTCAAGTTCTAGTCTACTGAGGGGAGGAGGGCAAAACAATTTCCCTCTATCTAAATAATTCCCCCGAAACACAACAACTAGACTATCAGATCTAGAGAAGCAATAAGCTGACAAGTAAGATAAAGTGAGTGTGTGAGTCAGCAATCACTTCAGTGATTCTGAGTGTTTTAGCATAAAAACAAACACGGCTGTTTATACAATAAGATATTGTCGGAGCCAAAAGAGAATGTATATATAAGATATGAAAGTTCATTACATTACATCTCTTTCTAAGCAAGGAAGATAAAGAAATCTAATACTAAGAACGCTTGTACTGCTTTATCCTGTCCATTAAGTTTTGCAATTCTGACTCAGGCAGGGGCAAGCCATACATTCTGTATGAGTTCTTCCTCAGCTTCAGGTATTCAGCGAAGTCTGTTGGCTCATCTTCTTCAAGTCCTCTGTTCGCGGCAGCATTCTTCACTTCCTTTTCTATTACTCCATGATGGACTGAGTCATCATTTCTTCTTGGCGGAGGTATGATTCTGGGCTCACGAACACTGACTTCTATACCTTCAGATACGACTTTATGCAAGTATACGTATAGATCCGGTTCTGTTATCATCATCCATTCTGTGTAAGCATCAGTCTTAGCCTTGTCTGGCCAGAACCTCCAGAAATAATTGCGCTTGATAAACTCTATCTTTGCAGATTCCCATCTCTGAGTAAACTGAGCAGGCATCCAATCGTCTGTCCTTGGCCATCTATGCGATTTCAGATCAGCTGGCTTCCTGAACCTTCTGTATCGATAAGGAATATCAGCTTTTTAAGGTACTCTCAGCCTGGCCTCTTGTTCAGTACGAATTCTCAGTGCCTCAAGGTCTGCCATATGTATTCTCTGTCTGGCATCTTCTATCTGTCTGGCTTCCTCTCCTATGTAGAGATACCTATCCATCTGAGCGAAAATGGCTTCGATCTCAACATCTTGTTCTTTGGATCTCATAGAGGATGGTTGGTGAGGAGAGTCTTCTGAGTCAGCAGGGGTACTGGATTTCTGTTTGGATGTACCCTGCTTCTCAGTATTCTTCTGTTGTTGCTCCTTTTCCTTTTCTCTATCTTTATCATCATGAATCTTGAGCTTCCTTGGAGGCAACCTAGCAGTTTTCTTTCCACCTCGAGTTGGTGCCTTAGTTTTGCCTTGAGAGGTCTTTGCTTTAGGCTTGTTGGCAGCCTCAGCTTTGGCTATCTCCCTAGCAAGCTTCTCCTCAGCTGCTATCTGAGCCTCCTCTTTAGCAGAAATGTATCTCTTTGATTTCTTTGCTGGAGGGGTCGGGAGTTTCAGTACTTTCTTCCCTTTGCCTGGAACAGGTGGTGGTAGAGGGGCTTCTTCCTCTTCTGAATCATCATGTTCAGCATACTCAGCAACCTCCTTAACAATATCAGTAGGAGTCTGAGTAGCTGTTCCAGAGCCACTTGGGCCGGTCTCTGCTGTGCTCGCAGCGGAGACACCCCTGGGTCTCTTCGGTGGTCCCAAGAGCGGCAATAGTCCGAACTTCGCTTGCGTGCGCTACCGACTCGGTTTTCTTGGCGGACTTCAGTGGAGCTTCCCCCTTAGTGAATTTGGCTGTGGGTTTAGTCAGGGTCAGCTTGGGGGTTGACTTGTCCCCTTTTTCACTGTCTTTCTTTTCTTCCCTTTTATCCTTTCCTTCCCCCTTTTTGGCATCATCAATTATTACCAGAGTCGGAGTGGATACCTTCAGGTCTAGGCTTTTGTAAGAGGTTGACAGAGATTCGAGTTTGTCTTTGATTTTTGTCAATGCCTCATGCAGCTCATTCCTCTCAGAAGCAAGATCTTCACTGTATTTCTTGTGCGAGAGTTCAGCTGCAGCCTTAAATTCCGTCAGCTTCTCAGACACCTTATCCTCCAGAGCTTGTTGAATATTGTTGAGTCTGAGCTCAGTGGCCTGGGATAGGTTTGAGACTGATTCAGTATAAGTGGACTGAGAGGCCTTGAATTCTTCAAGCAGTTTGGCCTGTCCCTCCTGAATCACTCTGAGCTGATCTTCAAAGTCCTGTCTCTGCTTTGCCAGCGCATTTGAGATAATGGAAGAGACATCAGGGGCAGCTGAGTCGGATAGAGAGGTTTTTAGCCCCTGAAGCTCAGCGCTAGTGGCTTCAGCAGTTTTCTTCCATACTCTATGGACAGCTTTGGCTAGAGCTCTGTTCTGAGCTCCTTGGCTTTTCAGTGCCTTGGCCATGGACTTTGAGCGTCGGCCTTTGGGGCTGGGCGCTACTTCAAACTGAGATGTTAGCAAGAGCTGAGCAGGCTCTGCAGACGTTGAAGTACCAGCCGCCGACTTCACAGGCCCAAGGATACTGAGTGGTAGATCAGAAGGTTCAGCTGTTGTATCCTTGTCCTGGGGTACTCCCTCATCAGGCTTCCCAGGGCCTGAATCATGGGGTGGGTCCTTACCGTCGTGGTCAGACCCATCTGAGGGGGCTGAGCCTGAAGTCTGTTGCCTATCGTGCAGCAAGGCCAGCATCGCGGCCCTCAGATCATCGAAGTTACCTAGGTCAGCAGGCCTGGAGTAGCCTATCTGCTACCTTAGGTGCTGCTCCTCCTGATGTAATTGGTCACAGGAGTAGTGAAGGATGAGGCGAAGCTGTGGGTGCCACTCCTGGAACCTTAGGAGCTTATGGAGCCTGGCCTGTCTAGCAATTAACACCAAGTCCTGGTGGCCAGCGATCTCTGGTATTTGGTCAGCTATCTCTCGGAATGCTTGAGATCTGAGCGCTGAGGCTTCCATTCCGATTGATTCTTGCTCGGACGCCCGTTTCGAGTCGTCAAGATCTATGGCGGACGTCTCTTTTTCGGCGAGATGGCAAAGTGCTGAGTGGTGGAATATCAAGCGGGCTTTCCAGAGTTTGTATATCAGCACTCTGGCTAGGTTCAGCTGGAACCCCTTGATCCACTTCTTGAGCCTGTTCAGTGGAGACGGCCTTCTCCACCGAATGAGTCTCCTCGAAGGACTCTGACTTATCTATTAGCTGCATAAGTCGAGTAAGTCCGTTCGAGTAGCATGTTCAGTAGCCTGTTCAGCAGTTGGTTGTTCAGTAGTTTCCTCCGGTACTGCCTCGGATTCATTAGGGACATCAGCGATGGCTTTCTTCAGACGTTTAGCCGATGCCTTAGAAGTTTTCGCTAAAGGAGACCTCTTCTTAGTAGGCGTGGTTTGTTGAAGCGACGGTCCTGAACCGATCTGCTGAAGAGCAGCTGTTCTGTTGTGGAACCTGATCTTCTTTACATTAAAGTGTACCTTGTCCTCAAAGGTGATCTGGTCATCTCTACAGAAATCTTGTATCATGATGGACAGCTTCAGTCCATACAACAGCCTTCCTTTTACTATCAGGTTGCACGTTGCCTTATCAAATTTGGCAGCTTAAACCATGAACTATCGAAGAAAGAACTCCGTCCAGTTGATTTTTGCTTTGTCATATATTGCCATCATGAGCTGGATCTTGGGTCTCGATACTTGATCGAATGAACCCGCTTGGCTTGTCAGTAGCTGCGTGACTATATAAGCTAGTGCACGGAACTGTGGCAGCATACTGTTCTTTGGGAAGGCCACTCTGAATGTGGTAGGCTTTCCGCAGAATAGAGATAGATAGTCGTCTATCCTGTCATCATTATAGCCAACATTGCTAACTCCTTCAGCAGGCAAAGCGAAGCTTCTCCTCAGTGCTTCTTTAATTGAGATCCGCTTCAGTTGCATAGAGGCATCGCCTATGGAGTGGACGGCAAAACGTCCAATGATGTCTCCAGATATCGAATCTGAGTTCAGGTATATTTGAGACACCTATCGAGGAAGGAAGAAGGTAGGCTTCCTTGAGAGGAACTGCTCCAATCCAGACACTCTCGGATACGAGAAAATCTCGTCCATGAAGTCAAGGTCGCAGGTGTCAAACTCCATGACTGGTTCGCACCAGACACGGTCTTTGTCTAGGATTTCCTGCATGTTCCCTGGGGAGACGAGAGAAAGATCTGCCATTTTATCTGTCACAAGAAAAGATTATCAGTATCGTTTGTTCATAAAACAGTTAGTATAGCGATACTGAAAAGAGATAATGAAGTATAGTAACAGATTTAATAATCATACCGATAAAATTCTGAGAATAGAGAAGATAAGATGCAAGTAAAGGATTGCTAGAGATCTCACAATTTTCGGAGCAAAGGATTTGAAGATATACTAATGGCGGTTTCTAAGATATGATCGAAAATATATATCTAACGTGAAGGTGAACAGTTTTCGATCAAAGGCCAAATTTAAATCTGCTTTATGATATGGACGGTTAAGATTGGATATTATAAAGAAGGTAATGATCACAGTAGCCGCCTAAGTCAAAGCCAGTTGTAACTTGCCTAAGTAGTAACTATGAGAGGACATGCATTAAATGCATGGCAGAATTCAGCATACTTATGCATAGAATGTCGTGCATTAAATGAGAGTCGTTTTCATTAAATGACAAACTTTAAGATAATTAATACCATGCTGAATCTGAATTATAAGTGCGAGAATCTTGTTCTATTAGTTACTACTGAGTAGAGATACGCAAACCTGTCAGCTGAACATAGTAGTCAGCTGATACCTCGTGTAGATGGTTGCTGATTCTCTACGTACTGATTATACTCAGTACTAAGAGTGAACATTCCCCCTTACTGAAATGGTCCTCTCCTGAAGACTCTTACTGACTGGGGTCAGTAGGGTCCAGCAGACCTAGCTCTACTGAAAGTTCTTTGAATCTGGATTCAGCTAGAGGCTTGGTCAGAATATCAGCCCTTTGTTTGTCAGTATGGATATTTTCCATCCTGATATCCTTCTTTTCGACATGGTCACGAATGAAGTGATGCCTAATGTCCACGTGCTTGCATCTCATGTGAAGTACAGGGTTCTGAGTGATTGCAATAGCACCGGTGCATCGTCGCAGAATATCGGCACTTCATTCGAATGACGTCATAGTCTCTTAGCTGCAGTCTCGGCCCAAAGGATTTGGGCGCAACAACTTCCGGCGGCCATGTATTCGGCTTCGGTAGTTGACGTGGCTACCGAGTGCCGCTTCTTTGAAAATCATGAGATCGCTACTTCGCCTAGGAACCGACAAGTTCCCCGAAGTTGATTTTCGGTCAATTCTACATCCCGCATAGTTAGCATCGGAATAGCCGAGTTAATTCAATATTATCATCGTTGGATACCATAAACCCATGTCGGGTGTGCCTCCGAGGTAGCGGAGAATCTTCTTTGCTTCGAGTCCATGTGGCTCGCTTAGGATTCGCCCGAAATCGAGCGCAGAACACTTACAAAGCATAACTTATGTCGGGACGAGTAGTAGCCGTTAGATATAATAAGGAACCAATTATTGCACGAAATTCAGTTTGGTCTCATCGATACTCCCTCTTTATCAAGATCGATTTTCATATTCGTGTTCATCGGGATCTTGATAGGTTTGCCGGATGTGCAACCGAATCTTTTGATGAGGTCTCGAGTGTATTTGCCTTGGTTAATGAACGTTCCCTTTTCAGATTGTTTAACTTGAAACTGAGGAAATAGTTCATTTCACCCATCATTGACATCTCGAACTTGTCCTTCATCATTTTCTCAAACTGCTGACACATGATGACGTTCTTCGATCCGAAGATAATGTCGTCTACATAGATCTGCACGAGTAATAAGTCGTCTTCCAGTCGAATGCTGAACAACGTGCGATCTACTGTGCCTTTCTGAAAACCTTTATGAAGAAGGAACTCTGACAGGGTATCGTACCAAGCCCTGGGTGCTTGTTTTAACCCATATAGAGCCTTTCTGAGTCTATAAACCTGATGTCCCTGCTGAAAGCCGGACGGTTGTTCTACATAGACTTCTTCTTTCAGTACGCCGTTCAGGAACGCAGACTTCACATCCATTTGATAGACTCTGAATCTTTGATGTGTTGCGTAGGCTAGGAATAGTCTGATTGCCTCCAATCTTGTAATTGGAGCGAATGTCTCATCGAAATCTATTCCCTCAGCTTGACAGTAGCCTTTCACCAGGAGCCTTACTTTGTTCCTTACTATAACATTGTTTTCATCTCGCTTGTTCTTGAAGACCCATTTTGTTCCAATGACGTGTTGATGCCGGGGTCTGTCAACAAGCTCCCAAACTTCGTTTCTCGTGAACTGATTCAGCTTCTCCTGCATAGCTATGATCCAGTCAGCATCTTTAAGTGCATCCTCAATCGTCTGAGGCTCTTCAGTAAACAAGAAGTAGGAATATAATGCGTTTTCTCCTTGACAGAATCTGGATCTTGTCTTGACTTTTGCTGAAGGATCTCCAATGATTAGATCAGGAGTGTGAGCATCTAGCCACGATCTACGATGTTTCAGCTCTTCATCTGAAATTTGATCAACACAGATAGTAGGTGAGTTAGGCATTTCAGTTGTACTATTCTGAGATTGAAGCAATTCAGTAATGAGAGTGTGATCTACTGAGTTTCCAGGTTCAGGGGCATTCAGCTCAGGAGCATTAATAGATGTTCCCCCTGAGTTGTTATTCTCTGTAGTGGTCTTAGTTACCTCTAAGGTTTCTTCATCGACCTGAGTTGCCTGGGATTGACTCTGTTCAGGAGAGTAAATCTGTTCAGCTACTTGCGTTGCTGGTTCAGATTCAGTAGGCTTATCTTCAGTTTCTTCATCTGAATCATCATCCCAACAAAGCTGAATCCTTTCAGGTTTGTCTTTTAGGTTCAGATCCTATAGCTGCGTACTGATGTCCTCAGATTGAGACTTAGAGTTATTGCTCCTGTCTTTAGTAGCAAACTCATTAAAAACAACATGAGGGCTTTCTTCCACGCAGAGGGTCCGATAGTTGAATACTCTGAATGCTATGCTGACTCGAGAGTATCCTAAGAATACTCCCTGATCTGACTTGCTATCAAAAGTTTTCAGCTGATCTTTCCCATTACTGTGAATAAAGCACGAACAACCAAAGATATGGAAATAAGATAAAGAAGGCTTCCTGCTGTTCCATAGTTCATATGGTGTTCTCTTATGCTGCTTTGTCAGTAGAGATCGGTTCTGAGTATAACATGCAGTGTCAGTTGCTTCTGCCCAGAATTTGGTTGGGAGTCCTGAGTCGGCGAGTAGAGTTCTTGCTGCTTCTTTGATTGTGCGATTCTTTCGTTCAGCAACCCCGTTCTGCTGAGGGGTGCGCGCAACAGATGTCTCATGCTCAATCCCTTCGGTTTTGCAGAACTCCTCTTCCATGGAATTAAGCAACTTAGTTCCTCTGTCAGAACGAATTTTGATTATCTTGGTGTTCTTCTCGACACTGAGCTTTTTCAGAAGCATTGGTAACTCTGTTTTGACGTCAGACTTGTTGGCAATGAATATGACCCATGTGTAGCACGAGTAGTCATCGATGACCACTAAAGCATACTTCTTGCCTCTGATCGTCACTGGAGAGACTGGACCGAACAAATCCATATGTAGCAGCTGAAGGATTCCATCAGTGGAAGGAGATGGAACAGGTGGATTTTGATTCCTTGTTTGCTTTCCCTTCAGGCATGCTTCACACTGAGTGTCTTTGCTGAATACTTCATTCGGCAGTCCTCTTGCTCGAGTGTTCCTTGCTAGTTTGTTGAGCGTTTTGAAGTTGAGGTGGCTGAGTCTCCTATGCCAAAGCCATCCCGTACGGTTGTCTTTCTTCGCCAACAGACAGGCTTCAGGTTCTGCTGAGTTCCAGTCAGCTACATATATATTCTTTTTACGCGAACCTGATAACACTGTTTTCCCTATGGATTTATCAATGACATCACAGAAACCAGCGTCAAAAATCACTCTAATCGAGTTATCACAGAATTGACTAACAGAGAGAAGATTATGCTGAAGTCCTTCAACATATGATACTCTAGGAATTGTGGCAGTTCCAATGCTGAGTGCTCCATATCCTCTTGTATAGCCTTTTGCATTGTCTCCAAACTCGATTCTGGGTCCTTCTTCAGCTATATAATTCTTCAGTAGGTTCCTTTGGTACGTCATATGTCTTGAGCATCCACTGTCCCATACCAAGGATCTTTGTGCACCTGCAAAACAGAATTATATTCAGGTACCCTTTATTTTGCTTTTGGGTCCTTAGATGTTAGTTTTAGTAACCCAAATCTGTCTAACAACCCTGGTGGTTTCAGACAGTTTCTTTCCACTTGAGTCAACATACTTGACCACCGGATCGGTCAAAGCCGACTTCTTAGAGCCGTTCGAGTTCGGGAGTCCGGATCTTCGAGGTGCGGATCTGCGACCTTTGCCTTTTGTGCGATTTTCTTCTTTTTCGACTCTTGGAACCTCTTCGACTATAGGATCATAGTAATATGACCCATACCGAGCTGGATGTGTCAACTGAGGTGGTCCATACCGATCGCCGCACTTAACTCTGCTAGTTCCCCCTTGACCGAACCGGGGTGTCTTGGTGCCGATCTTCCGGTCGAATACCGATGCGTAGGATGAGGTGCTTTCATCTTCGTTTGTTCTTTCTTTGAGGGGTTCGAACATTTGCATTGATTGTTTCCCCTCGAACAAACCTATCGTTAGACGCACTTCGAGTGTACGGGGGCGAGATGAGGAAGCTTCCTGGTTGAAACCAAGTCCTTCCTTACGGTGCTTGGGCTTGTTGCTTGCAAGCATGGCCTCCGGCTTCTTTTCGGCGCCCATGTAACGCTCGGTCATCGAGCTCTTCCGGACATCATCACTCTTCTTCGGTGTGTCGTGCTTGGTCCGAAGTTCGACAGTTCTTGCTTCGATGAGACTCGGTTCAAGTATCTTTCGAGTTAAGTCATTGGTCAAAACTGAAATTTGATCTTCTTGATGCCTGAGACTTGGCCATCGGAGAGTTTATCTCCTCCCACGAGTCTCAACACAAGTCCTTCGGCTTCGATAGCGGCCCGACTCTCCCGAGAAAGTCTCACGATTCTCCACTTTCGGGGTATCCAATTCTCGAAGAGTCTTACCGAGCTGAGCACTCATCCGAATTTGTTCGTCTAACAGTTCTTCATAAGTGGTAGCAACGTCCAAATTCTCATCCGCACTTGAAATAGTGTCGTGTGTGCGGTGTGAAGAGGAGTTAAGTGGTTCATGAGAATTTACCTCATCCTCTTCTCCCGCCATTAGGCACTTTTCGCAGCTTCTTCGACTTCAAGCTCTAAGGCCATAAAAGCTGCTTCATCATCCGATGAATCCATGAAGGAGTCGACTTCTTCTGAGTCGTCTGAGATTTTGCCTGCAATATAAGATTGTCTCTTTTTGGCGAATTTCTCTCTCCTTGCCTTGCGTCTGCGCGTTGCTCAAAGACTACCGAGCTCGGGACAATCATATTGATAATGTCCCGGCTTTTTGCAGTTGTAGCAAGCGATGACTCTTTCTTCTTTGTTTTCGCTATCCTTTGATGGTGCTGAGTCATCCTTCTTTCTGCATTTAGAGGATTATGAGTCAGGAGTGCGTTTTGGCGTATAATCTGACTTACCTTTTGTGTCTCGGTATGCTTTAGTCAGTTTTCTGCGCCTCTCCTTCCCCTTCTGATACTTCACGGTGAGCAGCGCGTACTTCTGAGCGAGACTTCCTTCTTGTAAATAGTTGAGTGAAGGTTCAGTCTTACTCGTTGTCTTGCTCGTCGCGGGAGATGTCATACGACCGATGCTTTGAAAGCATGGTCAATTTTTATGTCAGCTTCAGCTCTTTGCTTTCGTTGAGGTCTGTCGAACTCAAACTCTTCTGCCTGAAGTTCTGAAAAGATATGGTCAGGAGAGACAACATCTAAATCAGAATGGCGCAATAAAGTGGCAAAAGGTGTCCAGTGCCCTCAATATCTTGAGATTCATCTCTCGGTTGCTGAATGTCTTTCCCAGCCCGTTGATGGAGTTCATCAGATTCGTGAATCTGACATTTAGATCTTCTATTTTGTCACCAGGCATGAGAGACAAATTTTCCAGCTTTTGGAGTTCCAGTGCTAGTTTGTTAGCTTTTATCTTCTGAGTCCCCCGAATCAGTAGCGCTAGAGCGTCCCAGAGTTCCTTTGCAGTTTTGCATTCCTGAACCCTGCCAAGATACGAATCACTTAAGGTGGTTAGTATAGCATTTCTGGCGACACGGTCTAAGTTATGAAGTTTCTTCTCCTCAGGAGTGAAGAGACTTCTGTCTTTGGGAATCTTCTTCCCGATCACCATTCCTCCTCCAGCAGCTGCATCCTGAGTCACGACGCTATCGATCATAGGAACGATAGGCCCTTCCTCAAGTACTTGCATCATACGTCGTGGAGGGAGGTCAGATGTGCTTCCATCCTGACCCGCCATACCCCATAGTTCTCTACTGAGAACATAGGTACCATCCTTATACCTGACATATCAGCCATGGAGAATAATGATATGAATGTAGAGTGATATGCAGTGGAAACGATTTTCCGGATCCGTTCAAGTAGACCAGTTTCAGAACGACGAGAGGCTTATAGAACTCAGGTGGTTAGTTGAACACCGTGCGCTCTGATACCAATTGTTGGTCCCGAGTGTATGGTCAGGTGTAGAGGGGGGGGGGGGTGAATACACCTGACTCCGATTTTCTCAACTTTGAACACGAACAGTCCTGTTCAGGAAAGTGTCGTACTGAAATAATTCAGCAGACCAAACAGCTGTTCTGAATCGTGTGTGGCAATGAGTCTAACTCTACTGAGATCTGCTAGCTCACTGAGTTAGAATTCAGTATCAAACAGGTAGAGTTCAGCGGTGCGGAAAAGTGTAGGCCCAAATCAGTTGAGTGGAAAAAACCGTTTTAGCAAGTCTCAGTTCAGCAAATAGATAGTTCAGTATGCTGAGACAGTTGTATGATTTTAAAGTAGGTTTTTAGTATGAACAGTAAAATCAATGCAACAGTAATCAGAAAGCAATAACAAGACACAGATTTTTAAAGTAGTTCGGATATCAATCGATCCTACGTCCACTGTCCCGAAAAGTTCAGGAGGCTATTTATTATACTGAGTTAGTCTCAGTCAGCTTGTGCACAGGACAAAGCCGTGGCTTGGGGATTATACTAAGCAAGTCCCAGTTTACAAAGGCATCAAACTAAAGTGTTTGACAAACTTCTCCAACTATGAAGGAGTCCTTTTACAATAAGGATTGGGTTCAAATATGAACTCCTTCGTCTAAGCTATAAGTATATTCTATGGAGCTTAGGGTTAGAGGGATAGGGAATGAGAGAGTGGCTTCTAGATCGACGAACAGCTGAAATAAGCTTTAGGTTCGTGTATCGTCGATTTGGATACTAGAGGCTCTTCTAACAGTTTAGCTTCGTTCCCTATGAGCTGAGAAGGTAGTCTTTCGCCGGAGATAGATCTTCAAATTCTTGCGAAAGACGTAGGGTTTTCTAGTTCTAGCTCGTTTGAATGCTTGTGTTTGTTTTCGTCGTTAAGCTTATGCGCATTCGTTTCTCTCTCTTGTGCCCCCTTTTTCAAAGCTTGAAATGTCCCTCTATTTATAGAGCACAGATTGGAAAAGATCCATTGGAGACGATCTTCCTTTCTCTCTCTTTTGGTAGCTAACGGCTATTTTTGAAGGATGTAACATTGTCCTTTCCCTCCTTTTCTGGAAATATGTTGACTTGCAGCTTTAGTAGGTAGAGACACGTGTATGCTTGTCATTTGTCGAGGATTATGGAGTGGTTGAGACGGAACAGACTTCGAGGCATACTGAAGTTGATTTCTCTTTTCCTCGTACTTGACAATACTGAGTGTATATTCAAAAAAAATGTCTGACAGTTCAGAAGACTGTCTGCCGTTGCTGAGTCTGATCTTCATTCAGTAGAGAGACAGCTGAGGGTACTCTACTGATGGTCGGCTCCCGAGTTCGATGAACTACTCCCGCCGAGTTCGGTTCTACCGACTCCTTCGCATATCTTGCTCCCGCCGAGTCCAGTAAATACTGAGTCTTCTACTTCTGGTGCTGAGGCTGGTAAGCTACTGACCGCCTTAACCAGAGCAGAGTGTCTACTGAGTCTGAAACCTTAGAGACAAAACAATTACACGGGAATGGTTCATCAATCAAGATAGGGTTTTGAGATCTTCAAATCTTCAGATAAGTACAGATCACGAGGCTACTGAGCTTACGGTCAGTGCTGAAGACAGAATCATTTCCTACTAAGTATAATAGTGTTGAGGATAAAATCATCACCCAACACTTAGTTTCACTATAAAGACTAATCTCATATGATCTCTCCTCTATATATATATATATATAGGGTATAGATCTAGAGAGATCCAACCTTTAAAAGAGATACAAGAACCGATCCTCTCCTTAGATTCATCCATTTTCAATGGCCAAGATTACACGACTTATTGTCATTAAAATAAAGGAAAAAAGGGGAAAAGGGAAAAATTGGAAAGGAGATTTATTCTTTTTTGAAGAAATGGGTATGGGCGGATTTAATTTCATTTAGATTTCTTCAGCTTCTCTTTCGACTTTGTAGGCGTGCCCTAGAGCAGCTTCTCTTATCTGTTTTGACTTGCAACTCCGAAGTTGTGGAATTTTCTGCCATAATCGGTCGATTAATATGTTGGTTTTGAACTTCCTTGTCGTTTCATACTTGTTCGCATCGTTTTTGTTGTTTCATACTGGGTTGAGATGCTATTCGAATCTGAAAATCGACACGAAATTGGGGGAGATTTCAGCCACATTCAGTGGATTAAGAGGTTGGTTCTGAGATTTTGTTGTTTCATTCGTCTGAAATCCATTCGCGCGAGTAAGGGTTTTTATCCCTAGATCTGTGTTTTATTTTCGGATCTTGTTATTTCAAGGAATTAAGAAACAAATGAGCAAATTCAAAACCCTAAACACCAGTTTTACCTTATCAGAGTATAGATTTCTATTTTTTTTGGAATGGTTTAATTGATGCTCATATAATGTTTTTACCCTGTTCTTTGCTTGTTTTCATTGTGAAATTCATGCTGATGTGAATGTAATCGGTCTGTTAATTTAGGTTGGTTGATTTCAGGCCTCCAATATTGATTTTTGCATTTCGATTGCAACGGTCATAGTATGGACGCAAGTATGTAATTTTAGGCATTATTAGGTGTAATATTTTCATATTATAATTGTGTTGTAGCATTATTGCAATGAAATACGAGCATAAATTATGTGTCTTCTGTGGTATAATTGTGTTGTAAAATTTATCTATGTGTGCATAAACTATGCATTTCATAAGCACGAAATTTTACAATTTGTCTATGTGTGCATAAAATCTGTCTAGTTTGCTGTTCTGTTAAAACAGTTTCGTACATATGCATAAAGTTTATACTGTGTATGCATAAATTATTTATTACATTAGCATAAACATATTTAACTTGGAATTACAAAATTATGTGGTTGAATTTGAGTCTTGATATGGCAGAAAAAAAAAGATATGATTATTGAGGATCAGCATTATTGTAGAGTTCTATGAGCATGAACATAGGTATTCGGTAGCATAAAAAAAAATTCTTATGCTACATATAATACTTGTTGTTTGTGAGGCAAAAAATTCTTATGAGCATGAACATAGGTATTTAATATAACATTGTTTGCATAAATTCCGTTTGTTGTTTACATAAAATCCGTGAGTCGTGTGCATAATAAAATAACATGGTTCGCATAAAATCCGTTTTATGTACGCATAAAATACGTTAGTCGTGTGCATAAAATATGTTATAATTGCAGGCAAATCGAGCGGGAAAGGAAAGAGGAAGAGAACCAAACAGCCGGAAGAGGATGTTCCTTTAAAATATTTGTTGAATAAAATGAAGGACAAGGTTAAAGACAGCAAAGCGAATGAAATAATGAAGAAGAAACAACTGGATGAGAAAAAACTTGATAGTTAGAATGTTGGGTTGTGCGACTCTTTCGTTTGGATAATTTTGTAGGATAAACTTAGTCATTTGGATGGTCTTTATGGTTTTTAAGGATTAGGTAGTGGAAGCAATGTAGTTGTATATTCAAGTATTCTAAGTTATGCATTCATAATTTGATCATATGCCAAAAACAATTGGGGAGTATGCAGATATGTGTTGGTCCCGAGAGCACGTTTAGGTGTAGAGGGGGGGGTGAATACACCTGAAACCGATTTCTCAACTTGAAACACGAACAGTCCTATTCAGGATGGTGTCGTACTAAATGAATTCAGAGCAGACTGCATACATTGCCGAATCATGTTAGTCAAAGAGATACTGACTCTACTGAGACCTGCTAACTGACTGAGTCAGAATTCAGTATCTTCAGTTGGAGTTCAGTGGTGTGGAAATGTGTAGGCCCAAAACAGTTGAGTGGGAAACATTTTATCAAACCAGTTTCAGTTCAGAAGAATAAGCAGTTAAGATCGCTGAAACTTAGTTGAATGATTTTCAGTATGAACAGTTAAAATCAATGCAACAATAAATAAGAGAACAAGCGAGAGACACATAGATTTTTAAAGTGGTTCGGATACACAGGATCCTACGTCCACTGTCCCGAAAGATTAGGAGGCTATTTATTATACTGAGTTAGTCTCAGTCAGCTTGTACACAGGACAAAGCCGCATCTTGAAATTTATACTGAGCAAGTCTCAGTTTACAAAGGTATCAAACTGAAGCGTTTGACTAACTCTCCAACTATGAAGGAGTCCTTTTACAATAAGGATCAGGTTCAAGGATGAACTCCTTCGTCTAAGCTATGGATATAATCGGTTGAGCTTAGGGTTAGAGGGATAGGGAACGATAGTGTTGCTTCTAGAACGACGAACAGCTGAGTTAAGCTTTAAGTTCGTGTAACGTCGTTTGGATACTAGAGGCTTTGTATATCGGTTCAGCTTAGTTCCCTAAGAGCTAGATTGTAGTCTTTCGCCGGAGAAGTGTTCTTCGAGTTCTTGCGGAAGACTTAGGGCTTTTCGGTTTTGCTCGTTTGAATGCTCGTGTGTTCGTTCTCTTGCTTGTATGCGTTCTCGTGTTTTTTTTTTGTATATGCTTCAAATCTTGAATCATCCCTCTATTTATAGAGAAGAGATTAGGAAAGATCCGTTGGAGACGATGATCCCTTTATCTCACTCTTTTGGTAGCTAACGGCTCTTTTTGAAATATGGAGACAGTGTCCTTTCCCTCCTTTTCTGGAAAGTTGTTGACTTGCAACTTTCGTAGGTATAGGACAGGTGTCTGCTTGTCATTCGTCGAGGTTTACAAAGCAGTTGAGACAGAACAAACTTCGAGGCATACTGAAGTTGACTTCTCTCTTCCACGTATTTGACTATGCTGATTGTCATTCAAAAGATCTAACAGTTCAGAAGACTGTCTGGCCGTTGCTGAGTCTGATCTTCGATTCAGTAGCAAATATGCTAAGATGGCTTTCCTGAAGATCAGCTCTGAGTACTGTGAACTACTCCTGCTGAGTCCAGTTCTACTGACTCTATTCAGTATACTGCTCCTGCTGAGTCCAGTATCTACTGAGTCCTCTACATCTGGTGCTGAGGCTGATAATCTACTGAACGCCTGAACCAGAGCAGAGTGTCTACTGAGTCTGAACCCTCAGAGACAAAAACAATTACAACGAAATGGTTCACCAATAAAGATAGGGTTTTGGGATCTTCAAATCTTCATAGATTCACTCAGAGCATAAGCCTACTGATTGTGTATCAGTACAGATGATAGAATCATTTCCCACTAAGTATTACTGAGGATAGAATCATCACCCAACAATTTCCCCCTATTTGATGATGCCAAAACCTAACACCATCTATTCTAACTAACACTAAACTACTCAGAAACAGAACTCCTTTCAATTTTACAAGTAGGTTCAGCGGAGTTGTTCTTCAAGTTCTAGACTACTGAAGGGAGCAGAGCAGGGAGTCAGAATATAGAGACTAAGCATATCCCTGTCTTAACAATTTCCCTTATTACAAGGAAGCAATTTCCCTTTATATCACAATAACTAGTCTATCAGAATCTCAGCAGCTACTGACAAAGAATATACACAGTGAGTGTGTGAGTCAGTAATCACTTCAGTGATTCTGAGTGTTAAGTATAAAACAGAACATGGCTTATATAGACAATAAGATATTGTCGAAGCCAAAAGAGATATATATATATATATATATATATATAATGTGAGAAAGTTTAGTACATTACATCTCTTTCTAAGCTAGGAAAGTTAAAGAAGAATCTAAGATCTAGGAGCGCTTGTACTGCTCGATCCGATCCTTGAAATTTTGCGATTGAGTCTCGGGAAGGGGCAGTCCATACATCCTGTAGGTAAACTTCCTCAGCTTCAGAAATTCAGTAAAGTCTGCTGGCTCGTCTTCTTCGAGAGATCTGGCTCTGGCAGCATCCTTTACTTCTTTTTCAATCACACCATAAGGAATAGAATCATCAAGTCTTCTTGGTGGTGGCAGAATTCTGGGTTCAGGGACTCGGACTTCAATATTCTCTTTCACAGCATTCTGCATGTAGACATACAAGTTAGGTTCAGTCCTCATCATCCATTCAACATAAGCATCAGCCTTTGCCTTGTCTGACCAGAATCTCCAGAAATAATTCATCTTGATGAACTCTATCTTCAGTGACTCCCATCTCTGAGTGTACTGAGCTGGCATCCACTCATCAGTCCTTGGCCATCTATGTATCTTCAGATCTGTTGGTTTCCTGAACTTCCTATATCTGTATGGAATGTCAGCTTTGGAAGGAACCCTCAGTCTGGCTTCTTGTTCAGTTCGGACTCTGAGTGCTTCTAAGTTTGCCATATGGATTCTCTCTCTGGCAGCTTCAATCTGTCTCGCCTCTTCTCCTCTGTACAGGTACCGATCCATCTGAGCAAAGATGGCTTCTATCTCAGCATCCTGTTCTTTTGAAATTGTGTAAGAGGGCTTGTGAGGCGACTGATCTTTTGAGTGAGCAGGGGTACTTGATTTTTCTTTGGACGTACCCTACTTCTCAGTGTCCTTCTGTTGTTGTTGCTGCTCCCTATCATCATCATCTTGAAGTATCAGCTTTCTGGGAGGCAACCTAGTCGTTGTTGACTTCTTTCTGCCACGAGCTGGGGCCTTTGTCTTTCCTTTTACAGTTTTCGCTTTAGGCTTGTTGGCTGCTTCAGCTTCGGCTATCTCTCTAGCCAACCTTTCATCGGCTGCTATCTGAGCCTCCTCCTCCTTACTGATATACCTCTTAGTCTTCTTGGAGGGAGGGGTGAGGAGTTTTAAGATCTTCTTACCTTTTCCTTCAACTGGATGTGGGAGAGGTGCCTCTTCCTCTTCAGAATCCTCCTCCTCAGCATACTCAGCAACCTCTTTGATTATGTCTAGAGGAGTTTGGGTTGCCTGAGTTGCTTGTTCCCTGGATCCTGAGCCACTTGGGCCAGTCCCTGCTGAGATTCCAGCTGAGACACCCTGGGCCTCACCAGTCGGTTCAGTAGGAGCAGTTGTCTGAACTGAGCTTGCTCCTTCTACTGATCTTATCTTCTTCGAAGACTTCAGTACCTGCTCCTTGGTCTTTTGAGCTTTCTCTTCCCCCTTAGATTTATCCTCCTGGGATTTCTTTGGTACAGTTGTTTGGGACTTCTTTTCCCCCTTTTTGGCATCAGCAATTCTAACCGGGGTAGGAGCTAGTACCTTGGTGTTCAGGCTTTTGTACGAGGCTAACATCTCATTAAGTCTGGAGTGGATTTTAGTCAGCGCCTCGTGCAGCTCATTCTTCTCAGTAATCAGTTCATCCTTGTATAATTTATGAGAATGGTCAGCTGCGGCCTTGAACTCGTTCAGCTTGGCCTCAACCTTATCTTCCAAGGTCGTCTGGATAGAGTTGAGTCTGAGCTCATGGGCCTGGGATATGGTTGTGACAGATTCAGTATGAGAGTTTTGGGTGGCCTTGAATTTGTTAAATAGTTGATTCTGGCCTTCCTGAATCTGTCTTAGCTGAACCTCGAATTCAGTTCTCTGCTTAGCCAGCGCTTTAGATAAAATGGTGGAGATATCAGGGGCGGCTGATGATGTCACTGTGGTCCTCAGCCCCTGAATCTCTACGCCAGTGGCTTGGGCAGTCTCTTTCCACACTTTGTGGACTGCTTTGGCAAGGGCACGGTTCTGTGTCCCTTGGCTTCTAAGAGCCTTAGCCATTGCCTTGGATCGTCGGCTTTTAGAGCTGGGCGCTACTTCGAACTTAGATTCAAGCAAGAGTTGTTCAGAAGTACCAGCCGCCTACTTCTCAGGAGCAAGGATTGTGAGAGGAAGCTCAGTCTGAGTAGAGGTATCCTTGTCTTGGTGAGTTCCCTCATCAGTCTTCTCAGGGCCTGAATCACGGGGTGGGTCTTGACCATCAGGGTCAGACCCATCTGAAGGAGTTGAGCCAGCGACATGCTGACGGTCATTCAGCAGGGCCAGCATTGCTGCCCTTAGGTCCTCCAGAGTGCCAAGGTCAGCAGGCTGTGAATAGCCTATCTGTCGCCTTAGGATCAGCTCCTCTTCATGCAGTTGCTCCCAGGTGTAGTGAAGAATGAGGCGTAGCTGATTGGGCCACTCCTGGAACCTCAGAAGCATATGGAGTCTGGCCTGTTTGGCAATAGTCACCATTTCGGGGTGGCCAGAAATCTCCGGTATATGATCAGTAATCTCCCGGAATACTTGAGATAGGATAGCTGAAGCTTCCATTCCGACAGATTCCTGTTCAGACGCCGTCTCCGAATCTTCAATATCTATTGGAGACGTCTGTTTCTCAGCAGAAGGCAGACTACTGAGTGCTGGAACGTCAAGGGGGTTGTCCAGGGTTTCCAGGTCACCACTCTGGACTACTTCAGTTAGAACCCCTTGGTCCACTTCTACTGCCTGTTCAGTGGAGACTACCCTCTCCATTGACTGAGTCTTTTCTTAGGACTCTGACTCATCAACCAGCTGCATTGGCTGTCGAGTCTGTTCAGCAGTGGCCTCTGGGACTTCAGCAGTGGCCTCCGGTACTGCCTCTGTTTCAGTAGGCACGACGGGAATAGATTTCCTCAGTCGCTTCGCTGGTGCCTTAGGAATTTTGCCTTGAGGAGACCGCTTCTTAGTTGGCGTGGTCTTCTGAGGCGGCGTCTACTGAGCTGAGGGCCCCTGTCCCTATCTGCTGAAGGGCTGCTGCCCTGTTTTGGAACCTGACCTTCTTCACGTTAAAATAAGCCTTGTCGTTGTACGTGATTTGGTCATCTCCGCAGAAGTCCTCAATCATTGCGCGACTTCGGACCATACAGAAGCTTGCCTTTCGCGCTCAGTCTGTAGGAGGCTTTGTCAAATTTCGCAGCCTGGACCATGAATTCACGGAGAAAGAATTCAGTCCAGTTGATCTTGACTTGGTCATAAATTGCCATCATCAGCTGTATCTTGGGCCTCGAGACTTGATCGAATGAGCCAGCTTGGCTCGTCAGTAGCTGCCTAACAATGTACGCTAGAGCGCGGTACTAAGGCAACATTACGTTCTTAGGGAAGGCAGCTCTGAACGCAGTGGGCTTCCCGCAGAATATCGATAGGTAGTCGTCCACCATATCATCATTGTACCCAACGGTGCTGACACCTTCAGACGGTAGGTTGAAGCTTATCCTCAGAGCTTCTTTAACTGACATCTGCTTTATCTGCAAAGCAGCTTCGCCGATTGTATGGACAGTGAATCTCCCAATGACGTCGCCATCGACTGAGTCGGAGTTTAGGTAGATCTCAGCAACTTGTCTGGGAAGAAAGAACGTCGGCTTCTTGGAGAGAAATCCCTCCAGTCCAGATGCCCGAAGAGCGTCGAAGATCTCTTCCATGTAGTCCAGATCACACGCACCGAACTCCATGACTGGTTCGCACCAGACACGGTATTTTTCAAGAATCTCCTTCATGTTTGAGGGAGCGGTCACTGAGACGTTTGAACTCGCCATTATATCTGTCATAAGAAGAATTTATCAGTATCGAGTTTGATAAAACAGTTAGTATACCGATGCTGAAAAAGAAGGTTATCGTAACAGATCTAATAATCATACCAATGAAAAACTGAGCGTTTAAGAAATATGCAAGTAGGGTTTGCTAGGAAGATCTCAGATTTTTCAGAGTAAAGTATGCTAATGGTGGTTTCTAAGATATGATCGAAAATATATATCTACGTGAAGATGAACAGTTATCGATCAATGGCTGAGTTTAAACTTGCTTTATGAGATGAACGGTCAAGATTAAATAGTATATTATAGGTAATGATCACAAAAGCCGCCTAAGTAGTAACTATGATACGACATGCATTAAATGCGTGGCAGAGTTCAGCATGCTTATGCATGGAATGTCGTGCATTAAATGTAAGTTGTTAATATTAAATGACAATCCTTGAGATATTAAATACGATGCTGATTCTGAGCAATGAATGCATATTACAGTTCTATTAGTTACTACTGAGTAGAGATACGCAAACCTGTCAGCTGAACATCGTAGTCAGCTGATACCTCGTGTAGATGGTTGCCGAGTCTCTACGTCGAATTTACTCGATCCGAGAGTGAACATTCCCCCCTTACGAATGCTCCTCTCCACGAAACCTCTTACTGACTGGAGTCAGTAGGGTCCAGCAGACCTAGCTCTACTGAAAGTTCTCTGAATCTGGATTCAGCTAGAGGCTTGGTCAGTATATCAGCCCTTTGATGGTCAGTATGGATCTTTTCCATCCTGATATCCTTCTTTTCGACATGGTCATGAATGAAGTGATGTCTGATGTCCACGTGCTTGCATCTTGTGTGAAGTACGGGGTTCGAGTGATTGCAATGGCACCGGCATCGTCGCGAGAAGATTGGCACTTCATTCTGAATGACATCATAGTCTCGTAGCTGTTGTCTCAGCCAAAGGATTTGGGCGCAGCAACTTCCGGCAGCCATGTATTCAGCTTCAGTAGTTGACGTGGCTACTGAGTGATGTTTCTTTGAAAACCATGAGATCAGCTTACTGCCAAGGAACTGACACGTTCCTGAAGTTGACTTTCGGTCAATTCTACACCCTGCATATTAAGCATCAGAGTAACCAGTTAGTTCTATATTATCATCAGTTGGATACCATAAACCTATGTCAGGTGTTCCTCTGAGATAGCGGAGAATCTTCTTTGTTGAGTCCATGTGACTCTGCTTTGGATTCGCCTGAAATCGAGCATGAACACCTACGGCGATAAGTTATGTCAGGACGAGTAGCTGTTAAATATAATAAAGAACCAATTATAGCACGAAATTCAGTTTGGTCTACTGATACTCCCTCCTTATCAAGATCAATTTTCATGTTTGTGTTCATCGGGATCTTGATAGGTTTGCCGAATATGCAACCGAATCTTTTGATGATGTCTCGAGTGTATTTGCCTTGATTAATGAACATCCCTTTTTCAGATTGTTTGACTTGGAAACCGAGGAAGTAGTTCATTTCTCCCATCATTGACATCTCGAATTTGTCCTTCATCATCTTTTCAAATTGTTGGCACATGATGACATTGTTAGATCCAAATATAATGTCATCTACATAGATCTGCACAAGTAGTAGATCGTCTTCCAGTCGAATGCTGAATAGAGTGCGGTCTACTGTGCCTTTCTAAAAACCTTTCTGAAGAAGAAACTCAGATATGGTATCGTACCAAGCCCTGGGTGCTTGTTTTAACCCACACAGAGTCTTTCTGAGTCTATAAACCTGATGTCCCTGATGAAAGCCGGGCGGTTGTTCCACGTAGACTTCTTCTTTCAGTACGCCGTTCAGGAACGCAGACTTCACATCCATTTGATAGACTCTGAATCTTTGATGTGTTGCGTAGGCCAGGAATAGTCTAATTGCCTCCAATCTTGCAACTGGAGCAAAAGTCTCATCGAAATCTATTCCCTCAGCTTGACAGTAGCCTTTTGCCACGAATCTTGCTTTGTTCCTTACTATGACGTTGTTTTCATCCCGCTTGTTCTTGAAGACCCATTTTGTTCCAATAACATGTTGATGCCGGTGTCTATCAACAAGCTCCCAAACGTCATTTCTCATGAACTGATTCAGCTCCTCCTGCATAGCTATGATCCAGTCAGCATCTTTCAGTACATCCTCAATCATCTGAGGTTCGTCAGTAGACAAGAAGCAGGAATATAAGGCGCTTTCTCCTTGACAGAATCTGGATCTTGTCTTTACTCTTGCTGAGGGATCTCCAATAATCAGATCAACAGTGTGAGCGTCCAGCCACGATCTACGATGTTTCAGTTCTTCATCTGAAATTTGTTCAACACAGATAATAGGCGAGTTAGGCATTTCAGTTGTACTATTCTGAGATTGAAGCATTTCAGTAATGAGAGTGTGATCTACTGAGTCACCAGGTTCAGGGGCATTCAACTCAGGAACATTAATAGATGTTCCCCCTGAGTTGTTATTCTCAGTAGTGGTCTCAGTTACCTCTGGGGTTTCTTCATCGACCTGAGTTACCTGGGATTGATTCTGTTTAGGAGAATCAATCGGCTCAGCTACATTTACTGTTGGTTGAGATTCAGTAGACTTGTCTTCAGTTTCCTCATCTGAATCATCATCCCAACAAAGCTGGATCTTTTTGACTTTGTCTTTTAGGCTTAGATCATGTAGCTGCTTACTGATGTCCTCAGATTCAGAATTAGAGTTATTGCTCCTGTCTTCAGTAGCAAACTCATTAAAAACAACATGAGGGCTTTCCTCCACGCAAAGGGTTCGATAGTTGAATACTCTGAAAGCTTTGCTGACCCGAGAGTATCCTAAGAATACTCCCTGATCTGACTTGCTATCAAAAGTTTTCAGCTGATCTTTCTTATTATTGTGGATAAAGAAGGTTTCCTGCCGGTTCTGAGTGTAACATGCAGTGTCAGTAGCTTCTGCCCAGAATTTGGCTGGGAGTCCTGAGTCTGCGAGTAGAGTTCTAGCTGCTTCTTTGAAAGTTATGTTCTTTCGTTCAGCAACTCCATTTTGCTGAGGTGTGTGAGCAGCCGATGTCTCATGCTCTATTCCTTCTGCTTTGCAGAACTCCTCCATCATAGAATTAAGGAACTCAGTTCCTCTGTCAGAACGGATTTTGACAATTTTTGTGTTCTTCTCGACACTGAGCCTTTTCAGAAGCATTGGTAACTCTATTTTGACGTCAGACTTGTTGGCAATGAATATGACCCAAGTATAGCGCGAGTAGTCATCGATGACCACTAAAACATATTTCTTGCCTCTGATCGTCACTGGAGAGACTGGACCGAACAAATCCATATGTAGCAGCTGAAGGATTCCATCAGTGGAAGGAGATGGAACAAGTGGATTTTGATTCCTTGTTTGCTTTCCCTTTAGACATGCTTCACACTGAGTGTCTTTGCTGAATACTTCATTCGGCAGTCATCTTGCTAGAGTGTTTCTTGCTAGTTTGTTGAGGGTCTTGAAGTTGAGATGGTTGAGTCTCCTGTGCCACAGCCACCCCGTTCGGTTGTCGTTCTTCGCTAACAAACAAGATTCAGGTTCAGCTGAGTTCCAGTCAGCTACATAGATATTCTTCTTGCGCGAACCTGATAACATTGTTTTCCCTGTGGATTTATCAATGACATCACAGAAACGAGCGTCAAATATCACTCTATTCGACTTATCACAAAATTGACTAACAGAGAGAAGGTTGTGCTGAAGTCCTTCAACATATGATACTCTTGGAAGTTTGGCAGTTCCAATGCTGAGTGTTCCAAATCCTCTTGTGTAGCCTTTAGCATTATCTCCAAACTCAATTCTGGGTCCTTCTTCAGGGATATAATTCTTCAGCAGACTCTTTTGATATGTCATGTGTCGTGAGCATCCGTTGTCCACATACCATGGGTCTTTGTGCACCTGCAAAACAGAATTATATTCAGGTACCCTTTATTTTGATTTTGGGTCCTTAGATGTTAGTTTTAGTAACCCATATTTGTCTTACGACCCTGGTGGTCTCAGACAACTTCTTTCCACTTGAGTCAACGTATTTGACCACTGGACTGGTCGATACTGACTTCTTAGGCTTTTTCCGGTTCGGGAGTCCGGATCTTCGAGTTGGTGGACTGCCGACCTTTGCCTTTTGTGCGATTTTCTTCTTCTTCGACTCTTGGATCCTTTTCGACTATAGGATCATAATAGTATGACCCATACCGAGCGAGGATGTGTCGCCGAGGAGGTCCATACTCGATCGGCCCACTTTGGCTTCCCCGGTTCCCCCCTCGACCGAACCGGGGTGTTTTGGTGCCGATCTTTTGGCGGAATGCCTGATGTGTAGGATGAGGTGCCTTCATCTTTTGTTTGTTCTTGGCCAGAGGGTTCAGTATGTTTGCATTCATTGTCTCCCCTCGAACAAACCTATCAGCAAGTCGCACTTCTAAAGTGTACGGGGGCAGATGAGGAAGCACCCTGGCTGAAACCAAGTCCTTCCTTACAGTGCTTGGGCTTGTTGCTTGCTAGCATAGCCTCCAGCTTCTTTTCAGTGCCCATGTACCGCTCAGTCATCAGGTTCCTCCAGACATCATCACTTTTCTTCAGTATGTCGTGCTCGGTCTAAAGTCCTGATAGTTGTTGCTTCGATCGAATTCCTCGGTATCTTTCGAGTTAAGTCCTTGGTCGAACAGAGATCTCGATCTTCTTGATCCCGAGACTTGGCCATCAGAGAGTTTATCTCCTCCCCGAGTCTCAACACAAGTCCTTCAGAATCAGTAGCAACCTGACTCTCCTAAGAAAGTCTCTGATTCTCCACTTTCGGTGGTATCCAACTCCTAAAGAGTCTTACTAAGCCTGAGACTCATCCGAATCTGTTCGTCTAGAAGTTCTTCATATGCTGTACTGACGTCCAGATTCTCGTCTGCTCCTGAAACATTGTCGTGTGTGCAGTGTGAAGGAGAGTTAAATAGTTCATGAGAGTTTACCTCATCCTCTTCTCCTGCCATTAGACACTTTTCAGCAGTTTCTTCAGCTTCAAGCTCTAGGGCCATGAAAGCTGCTTCATCATCGGATGAATCCATGAAGGAGTTGACTTCTTCTGAGTCATCTGAGAGTTCACCAGCTATGTATGCTTGTCTCTTCTTGGCGAATTTCTCTCTCCTTGCTTTTCGTCTTTGCTCGTTCAGACACTACCGAGCTCGGGGACAGTCATGCGATAGTATCCCGGCTTCTTGCAGTTGTAGCGAGCAATGACTCTTTCTTCTTTGCTTTGTTTGTCTTTTGATGGAGCCGAGTCATCCCTCTTTCTGCATTCAGAAGTATGCTAGTCAGGAGTGCGTTTAGGCGTGTATTCAGACTTACCTTTCGATTCTCGATAGGCTTTAGTCACTTTTCTGCGCCGCTCCTTTTCCTTTTGATATTTTACGGCAAGCAGTGCGTACTTCTGAGCAAGACTTCCTTCTTGTATGTCGTTGAGTGAAGGTTCAGTCTTACTCGACGCAGGAGATGCTGTGCTGACTGATGCTTTGAAGGCATGGTCAATTTTGGTGTCAGCTTTAGCTCGCTGCTTTCGTTGAGGTCTGTCAAACTCGAATTCCTCTGCTTGAAGTTCTGAAAAGATATGGTCAGGAGTAACAATATCTAAGTCAGAATGTCGTAATAATGTAGCAAAAGTCCAATGACCGTCTGGCAGTGCCCTCAGTATTTTGAGATTCATTTCTCGGTTGGAGAATGTCTTTCCCAGCCCGTTGATGGAGTTCACCAGATTCGTGAATCTGACGATGAGATCTTCTATGGTGTGTCCGGGCATGAGAGACAAACTCTCCAGCTTTTGGAGTTCCAGCGCAAGTTTGTTGGCTTTGATCTTCTGAGTCCCCCGACTCAGTAGCGCTAGAGCATCCCAGAGTTCCTTAGTTGTCTTGCATTCCTAAACCCTGCCGAGATAAGAATCACTTAAGGTGGTTAGTAAGGCATTCCTGGCGACTCGGTCTAAGTTGTGAAGTTTCTTCTCCTTAGGGGTGAAGAGACTTCTGTCCTTGGGAATCTTCTTTCCGGTCACCATTCCTCCTCCAGCTGTTTGATCCTGAGTTACGACATTATCTATCATAGGAACGATAGGTCCTTCCTCAAGTACTTCGGTCATGCTGTCGTGAAGGGAGGTCAGATGAGCCTCCATTCTGACCCGCCATACACCATAGTTCTCTATTGAGAACATGGGTACCATCCTTATACCTAACATATCAGTCATGATGAATAATAATATGAGTGTAGAATGATATGCAGTGAAAACGTTTTTCCGGATCCGTTCAAGTAGACCAGTTTCAAGATAACAAGAGTCTTATAGAACTCCTGCTCTGATACCAATTGTTGGTCCCGAGAGCACGTTCAGGTGTACAGGGGGGGGGGTGAATACACCTGAAACCGATTTCTCAACTTGAAACACGAACAATCCTATTGAGGATGGTGTCGTACTGAATGAATTCGGAAGCACACTGCAGTACTGTTCGAATCATGTTAGGCAAAGAGATACTGACTCTACTGAGACCTGCTAACTGACTGAGTCAGAATTCAGTATCTTCAGTTGGAGTTCAGTGGTGCGGAAATGTGTAGGCCCAAAACAGTTGAGTGGAAAACGTTTTATCAAAACAGTTTCAGTTCAGAAGAATAAGCAGTTAAGATCGCTGAAACTTAGTTGAATGATTTTAAAGGATAATTTTCAGTATGACCGGTTAAAATCAATGCAACAGTAAATAAGAGAACAAGCGAGAGACACAGAGATTTTTAAAGTGGTTCGGATATAGAGGATCCTACGTCCACTGTCCCGAAAGATCAGGAGGCTATTTATTATACTGAGTTAGTCTCAGTCAGCTTGTACACAGGACAAAGCCACGTCTTGAAATTTATACTAAGCAAGTCTCAGTTTACAAAGGTATCAAACTAAAGCGTTTGACTAACTCTCCAACTATGAAGGAGTCCTTTTACAATAAGGATCAGGTTCAAGGATGAACTCCTTCGTCTAAGCTATGGATGTAATCGGTTGGGCTTAAGGTTAGAGGGATAGGGAACGAGAGTGTTGCTTTTAGAACGACGAACAGCTGAGTTAAGCTTTAAGTTCGTGTAACGTCGTTTGGATACTAGAGGCTTTGTATATCGGTTCAGCTTGGTTCCCTAAGAGCTAGATTGTAGTCTTTCGCCGGAGAAGTGTTCTTCGAGTTCTTGTGGAAGACTTAGGGCTTTTCGGTTTTGCTCGTTTGAATGCTCGTGTGTTCGTTCTCTTGCTTGTATGCCTCGTGTTTTTTTTTTGTATGCTTCAAATCTTGAATCATCCATCTATTTATATAGAAGAGATTAGGAAAGATCCGTTGGAGACGATGATCCCTTTATCTCACTCTTTTGGTAGCTAACGGCTCTTTTTGAAATATGGTGACAGTGTCCTTTCCCTCCTTTTCTGGAAGGTTGTTGACTTGCAGCTTTAGTAGGTATAGGACAGGTGTCTCCTTATCATTCGTCGAGGTTTACAAAGTAGTTGAGACAGAACAAACTTCGAGGCATACTGAAGTTGACTTCTCTCTTCCTCGTATTTGACTATTTTGATTGTCATTCAAAAGATCTGACAGTTCAGAAGACTGTCTGGCCGTTGCTGAGTCTGATCTTCGATTCAGTAGCAAATATGCTGAGATGGCTTTCCTGAAGATAAGCTCTGAGTACAGTGAACTACTCCTGCTGAGTTCAGTTCTACTGACTCTATTCGCATATCTTGCTCCCGCCGAGTCCAAGATCATCGAGTCTTCTACATCTGGTGCTGAGGCTGATAATCTACTGAACGCCTGAACCAGAGCAGAGTGTCTACTGAGTCTGAACCCTTAGAGACAAAAACAATTACAACGAAATGGTTCACCAATCAAGATAGGGTTTTGGGATCTTCAAATCTTCATAGATTCACTCAGAGCATAAGCCTACTGAGCGCGTATCAGTACGGAAGATAGAATCATTTCCCACTAAGTATTACAGTGCTGAGGATAGAATCATCACCCAACAATATGTAAACAATCTTGTAGGGAAAAAACGTATATGCACAAATAATACATAACATAAGCATGAAAATATAATACAATACGATATGCATGAAATATAAAACCTTAACATATATACATAAGCATGAAGTCATAAAACAAAAGCATGAAACATCAATTGGGTATGCATGATATATAAAACCTTGAACATAATCAGTACCATAAAGGTTGAACTTGAGAGGTATAGTATATATGCATGAAAATCATAAAACATAAGCATAAAAAATAACGGTGGTATGCATGAAAATAACATAACATAAAGTAAAGCGATTCTGTTAATACAAATTAGTCCAAACAGATGGTGCATCGGTCTCTACTAAGTTCTGCATAAAAAGTTAACAGGAATCTTCTACATCCTTAAAGTTAAGGCAATTTTTTGAATCGTGATGTCCCATCTGGTTGCATTTCCGACACATCCCTGAGGCTTCAATTTAGCACGCAATGCAGCCTCCTTCCTAGACTGTAGTCTCTATAGAAAATTTCAGCCTCATCAAGAGTAACAAATTTTCGTCCAACATACGGTTTCAATTCTGCCGGGGAAATCAGGAATGTAAATGGATTCATCTGATTCAATAGACACAATTGACTGTAACGGTTCAGCCATTCAACAAACTGCATGCATGAATATTACACAGTATCAACATAAACTAACAAATACATATGCATGAACATTGTATTTACGTATGCTAAAATTATAATAGTGAATCTACAACAGAAAAACAATACTTAATCGATACATACATCTCATAAATAAAGAACAGAAAACCTAATCACTTGGAAAAACGACTTCTACCCTATAAATCCAGAAATCTCTACGAAAAAACTCTGAAATGAAATCGACCTTCAAGAATTTGAAACCCAACAAATCATTCCACAAATATTGAACTACAATTTTTCGAAAACCATAAGTAATTCTTACCTTCGCAGCAAAATCTGTAAAAAACCGAAAAATGTGGAGAAATCAATCTTCAAAATAGGGAATAATCGGGATAAATCGACAAGGAAAACAAGATTAAATCACTCAAGAAACATAGAACTTCGAAACCCACGAGAAATAATCGACTTCCAAGTGGTCGATTTGAAGACAAACTTTCGGCTGAGAAGTGAGTTTTGAACACCGAAAATGCAGATTCAGACAAATAATCGACTTCAAAATCGTCAATAATCGGGATAAATAGACAAGGAAAACGAGCTTAAATGACTCAAGAAACATAGAACTTCGAAACTTACCGTAAATAATCAAGTTCCAAGACTTCGATTTGAAGAAAAGCTGAACGACGAACTCGTGAGTGGTAGGGAGAGGAGAACGAAAATGAAATAGAGAAATGTATGAAAAGCGATTTTTAGAGGAGTAGGGTAAAAGGAAAATAGAAGTTTACATAAATGCCCTTAATGAACCTATTTTTTCCTTTTTTGCTTTAATTTTAAATGCTTTTGGGGATAAAATGAGAGCCTTAGATTTGCGAAATGGAGGGCCGAGATCGGTTCTCGTATCTCTTTTAAGATTTGGTTCTCATAATATTCATTCCCTATATATATATATATATATATATATATATATATATATATATATATATATATATATATATATATATATATATATACGTGCTAGCAATAATACTTCAAATGATACTACTTTCTATCATAGTAATAAATTATAGATTTTCATATTATATACTCCCTGCGTCCGATTATATATGTGTCATTGGGATTGGACATAGAAATTAAGGTAGTGAGTTTAAAAATATAAAGAAATATGGTCCAGTTATTTAGATTAATTATGGTCCACTTATTTGTGTCCATTTTATAAAAGAGATATAATTAGCGAAACATACTAAAAATGCAAATGAGACATTAATAATTGGACGGAGAGAGTACTAAAATGTATATTTATTAAAACTTGAATAGGGTTTAAGAAATTCTAATTTCTTTGCATTAAACCCTTCCTCCAAGATTAACTAAAAACAAAAATTAAAACTCAAATATAATTAATTGTGAACTCTAATGAATTTAACAAATAAATAAATACAGTACCCTAATTAAATCGAGAATTTAAAATTAAAAGCTAAAAATATTTGCGGTAATGCGGGTGGCTAGCTTGTTATCCCAATCCTCCAACCTTTTTATTGGTAAGACAGAGAAAGAGGAGAGAAATAGCAACCATCCATGTAACACTCTCGCTATATTATATATATATCTTCAATTAACATTGAATGTGGAATGTCTCTCTATTCCAATGGCCGTGAAAAGTAGGATTTTATTGGCGGTGGTCGTGGTGGGGCTGTTGTTCCCTCAGGACGCGGTAGCGCGAACCGATGTTGAGGTGGCGCCTGAGCAGGCGAGGGTTAAAGAGTCGCTTGAGGGGAAGGCGGATAACTCGAATACTGTTATGTTAGAGAAGCCTGCGGTGAAGAAGGCTAACTCGACTCCGTTAGAGATTTTACAGGAGTCGATGGGGAAGGAAAAGGGTAAAGAGACGTATGAGCAGCTGATCAAGGATGTAGTAGAGAAGGAGAAGCAGGCCAAAAAGAAGGGTACATTAGAGGAGTATCAGCAGAAGTTGGGAAAGGATATGGGTAAAGAGGTGTATGAGCAGTTGGCCAAGGAGAAGGCCGCTTGATTGGCTTTTCTTGTTTATTATACGTTGTTAGTTATAGTTACAATAATATGTTTTTTTATTACAAATGTTTTCTATTATGACTCGGCTAAATCATTCATGTATTCATGCTGATATGGATGTAAATAATTTTGTGAAGTAAAAATAAATAAGAAATAATTATGATAAACATTTGCAATAAAACACTAGAAATATACATGTTGGTCTGGAAATTTGTTATTATATATGTTGGCAGGCATAGGGCGATTTAATGGTGTTAATTTTGTTATTGTATTTCTACACCTAATTTATTAATTATTCTTATATTTTTAAAATGTTAGCACTCTTAAAATTGCAAAAGTAACTGAAACTATAGATTTCGATCCTTGTTATTCTAAAAGATCCGCTCTAATCGTAGGAATGTCATAGTTGGGAAGTAAAAGCAATTTATCATCACTTCTGATCACATAATTAATATATTTGTGTATATAGTATGTATTATGTGCCTGTATCATAGCTATATGCAGTGCCGTAGCCATAGATTTACGTCAGTGGGCCCGAAGGTTGATCTTAGAAAAAATGGGATGATAAAAAAAAGAAAAAAGAAGTAGAGAATGAAACAAGAATAAAAATAAGGACAAGCAACATAAAGAAAAAAAAAAGAGTGGTAAATGAAGCAACTCCGCCGTCGATCTCCGGGAAAGTATTTTCGAACTCGTCTCTCTATGTCAGAGATCTGGATGCGTCGGTGAATGATAGCAAACTGTACGATCTGTTCAGCCAGGTGGCGCCGGTCGTTTCGGAAATTTTGCTAGGGGTGGGAGCACTGCACCTCCCACCCCCAGATTTTAACATGTGTAAGTGTGAAAAAAATTTAAGGTGTGAGATAATTGATTTGGGAGGTGGCTTTACACTTGTCAAAATCCGGGGGTGGGAGGTGCAGTGCTCCCACCCCTAGCATAAAAGGAACCGGTCGTTTCCATGACAATTTGTTCGTTTTCGATGCACTGCCCGCTCGGATATGCCTACGTCAATTTCAACAATCATATGGATGCTAATCACAATTGATCTTATTCACTTTTTCCATATCTTTGTGTATGAATTTTGTAATTTCGATTATCATGCATGCGAAAAAGATTACGTTTATTAATTTTGTGATTTTAATCTTAATTGGATTGAAGTGTTGGTGATAATAATATGATTCTAATCCCAATATGGAATCTGTGTGTAATTCGTAATGTTCTTAATGTTTATGGAATAAGAAATTAAGTTTTGAAATCCTAAAATATTGTTGCGTTGATTAGAAAAATTCCATAGAAAAAAAAAAGGAAAAGAGTCTATGTTTTCAATAATTGAATCTTTAATTTATGCTGAAATATTGCTAAAACCCGTTTCAAATAGTGATGTTCTTCATAGAAAAATGAAAGTGATGGTGATAATCTTTGTGATTTAATCTTAATTGGATAGAAGTGATGGTGATAATATGATTATAAACCGAATATGAATTATGTGTATAAGTTAAGATGTTCTTCGAATATTTTTAATTTTTTTGCATTAACTATATTTTTTTCTAGGAATTATGAAGAAAAATGGAGAGCCTAGGTTAATTTTGAATTTTGATTTATGCCCAAAAATAAATATAACTTTGAAAATTTATTTATTCTATGCATTTTGTCACAGGCCGCATGACTTAAAGGATGCTTTCTCGCATAACTTGGGTCATTCTACACAACATTGGGCTACCCACGGGCCTAGCCCACATTCCGGAGGATTCTAGAAGATTTTTATAATATCGTAGATTTGTACAAATTGTGTAGATAGCTCTAGATTAGTGTGGAAGGATCTAGAAGCTTGATAGAAGCCAAATTGATCTAAATCGTTCATTGTAGGAGTGGGGGTTATAAATACCCAAGTCATTTATTTGTATTCACCAAGTATTCGAGCAATACAAAGACCTTCTTCAAGAGCTTTTCTCTCTAAACTTTCTCCCGAAGTGTGTTCAAGTTCGAGGATAGGCTAACTTTCTCTCTAAGTGTGTTCAAACATCGAGGCAGGCTTGTATGTTCTCTCATAGAGATCATAGCTTCCGAAAAAGTGGAATCAACAACGTTTACATCAAGAATCTCAATCCAACATTAGATGCTAAGCAATTGTATGAAGCCTTTTCTGCCTTTGGAACTGTGCTTTCTTGCAAAGTAGCTCTCGACCACAACGAACAATCGAATAGATTTTAGGTTTGTACAGTTCGACAAGGAGGAAGCCGCATAAGCCGCATTCAAACAGTTGAACGGCATGCTGATGATCGATGAGAAAGTCTACGTCGGACCATTTGTATGACAACAGGAGAGAAACCGAGCGATTGAATCACCGAAATTCACTAATGTTTAAGTAAAGAACTTGTCTCAGAGTGCAATAGAAGAAACCATAACAAAAATGTTTGAGAAGTTTGAAACCATCACTAGTGTGATTGTGGTAAAAGATACTAGGAAATCCAAAAACATGCTTCTGCAGTTGCCACGGTTGAGCAATAGAATGGGTCCTCGATTGATAAAAAAAATGTTGTATGTTGGAAGAGTGGAAAAGAAAACTAAAAGGGCGGTGGAATTGAAGAAGCAATTCAAACAAGAGAAGGAATACTATGATGGAGAAATTAAAGGATGCTAACCTCTACTTGAAGAAGCTCGATGACCCCACTAATGATTAGAAGCTAAAAGAAATATTCTCAAAGGGAGGCGAGGCGAGGGAGGCTGAGAGCTGGTCGGAGGGAGGCGAGGGGTAGGGGTGGCAGTGGGCCCCCCGGAACATATTATAAAAATTTAATATATAGTTTTGTAAGTTATTCAATGTGGTAGAGTGGTATATATTCACTCCAAAATTTAAGAGAGGTTATGTTCAAGTACTTTAAAAAACAAAAAAACAAACCCTTTTGCAATTCCCTTTTGTTTTATTTATTTTCATCTCTTCCATAGACTATCAATATAAAACTACTACTACGAAATACATTTATAAACATGTAACTCGGACGCCCCGAACCAAGTTTCTGGCTCTGTCCGTGGTCGTGACCATGTTGTATTAACTGTAGCAGGAATAGAGGCGGCAACATGATGTTGCTGGAGACGGAACTCATGTGCTTGAAGGAGGAATTGAGCCTCTTACAAAGTAATAGAATCTGATCGTGAAGTAAGACTCACCACAACAGAATCATGCATATTCGATGCCAAATCCGCCAAGCACTGGAAGAACGAGGTCTTCTTCAGTGACAACTTGCCCGATTGCACTCAATTGACCGACAATTGTGCGCATCTTCAAGATAAATTCATCGACAGTCAAATCATCCTTCTTTTGTGTTTGTAAAGTGAGCCGCAATTGCTTGATGCAAGCAACTCTTGATTTGTTTCAAATTAAATTAAATTTCGACTGTGTCGAAATAAAAAATAAAAAAATAAAAAATAAATTAAAAAAAAAACTCAAAATTCATGTGGAAAAAGGGAAAATGTAAAGAGTTTGTGTATTTACGGTCGATGCTGACTCACCCGACTCGTCAGCATCCACGTCATACCGGAAAATATCATGTCAGCTTTGATTTTTGACTCGTGTGCAATTTGAAACAAAACAAAAGTCGATTTTTGACCTGTGTGCAATTTGAAACAAATCAATTTGAGGCACATGGTGTATTCTTGCTCCTTTAGGTGGGTTGGGAATACCTTTCGAGGTGTTCAATTCCGATTTAGCTTCAAAGTGTGTTCCTTCTGGTTTTTTTCAAGCCTGATAGATGCATTTGGGTTGTACTACCAACGGGCTTTTATTTAGATGGGGAAAAGGTGTATGATTGGTGAAATTTGGATGTAATTTGCTTTCAACGTTGTTTCAAAGAATGAAATATTGAGTAAAAACTATGGCGTAAGTACGTTAAACTCCTCTAAACTACAGTCATTTTGACCTTTGCTCTTCGCCTTTTCAACTATGGAGTGATGAGTCTAATTAATATTATGCAAATTATGTCTGTTTTGGCGCCCACCATGGCAGTTGTACCGTATTTTTTTAGCTGTAATACGAATTTTCGGACTGATTTGGTGAATGACAAGGTGTTGAGATGGCATACGCGTTTTGAAGGCTTAAGGAGTGTTTTTGGACGAAAATATCAAGGAAGGAAGGTTGAGGATAAGGGAAGAGAAGATAAGGAAAGATTTAGATATGATATATCTAATTAAAATATTTCCATAATAGAGGACGAAACCCTACTTCTACAAGGATTAAGAGAGCAGCCATATATAAGCCAATGGGGGACGAAAATTACATCCATCATCATCTTTATTCACTTTTTAACCACAAAATTGCAGTAGCAGCAGCCGAGAAGGAAGACCGATTCAGTTTTAGTTTTAGAGATTGGAAATTAAAACACTTGATCTTCGTTTCCATTGTTCGTAGTCGGAGATTTCGTAATCGGTTTCGAGTTTGGATTTGGATGTTATCATTCGATACTTTTTAATATTTTAGATTTCATTTTCGTATTTCGTCGCGTTTCAGTTTTGTTTAAGTTTGTCGATTTTAATTCGTGCAAGTTATTTCCGAGTTCAAGTATGTTTTATTTTCTGCCTAATTTAGTCGTCTGCCTGCTCAGTCGGACCAGTATGCGTTGCTAAATTCTTAAGGGCCGGCGAGAAGTGAAGCACACACTTTAATATTTTTGGGAGACTTAGGTTTTAAATATTAATCACTTAGGTTTCAAATTAATCTTGGTTAATTAATCGGCTTAGTTAATTTAGGCTTGATCACCCTAGATTAGTTTAATTCGTAGCTAATTTAGTACTTCCATCTTTCTCGTGCGATTAGGCTAAATAAGAAGCACAATTGTTCTTAGAAGAATGAGATTAATTTAGTAGGAGGCTATTAGATGCCCACCATACGAGTAGGCTCCTAAATTGAGTTCCATTAGTTCTTAAAGGTGATTAGGTGTTAAATCTATTAATTGCTCACCAACGTAGGTTGTATCTAATTTAGGAAAGTAGTCGTTTCAATGCCCACCATGGCGACTATCGAATAATCAAGGGGGAATAGGGGATGTGTCAGTTTAATTACGGCGTCCTACAACTAATTGATTTATAGGTATTAATTAATCTTTAGTGTCGATGATCGATTTTGTGTGTGTGAATCATCTTGTTGGACCCATTTATTTGCATATTTTTTATTCGAATATTTATTCCTGCTTTTTACTTTCTTGTTTTAGAATTTAGATAACCCCAAAATTTGCGTGGTCGCTAACCAACCCTATAGATTAATAGAAATTTAATGTTTAAAATCTTCGTTCTCTGAGTTCGATACCTGTTTGCTATACTGATTTAAGTTCTAGCATATTTGCAGGATTTAATTGGTGAAAACAACGATCACCAAATTAGTGCCGTTGCCGGAGATCGGTGTTATTTTTAGCTTATTTTCCCATTGATCTTTTGTGCTTTCTGAGTGTTGCATGAGCAGGTCTTCTCACCTTATCCTAGAATTTGACCTGGAGATCGAAAAGACAGCAAAAAGGCATAGGAAGGAGGTAACGCTGCGAAAGCAACGAGTTCTATCGCAGACAGTAACTGCTTCAACTGCCCAGACAGAGGATAGAACAGAGGCTGGTGACAGAACCAGTGAAACAGAATCCGAAGCTGCTCTAACTAGCAAAGAAGAGCACTTTTCTGACGAAAACAGTTCAGAATCTAAAGGAGGAATCACGGCCAACGAAGAGGCAGCCACCCGAAGATGAACTTAAGTTCGAGAAACTTAGGAGTGGACTTGCCCGGACCACTCCTATGTCCAAAATTCTATGGGAAGTTGAACGATAATCCTTTCTCTTTCTTGGAGGGATTCAATCAGATTTGCGACTTGCATAGGCAGGGCATTTGGAAGCTTTCAAACTTTAAGCATTTCCCTTCACTCTTCAAGACGGAGCTCCTGCATGTTTTTCTGGTCTTTGACCTAGGTCGATTACTACATGGGCTCAGATGCATCATACCTTCTTGGAAAAGTACTTCCCTCAATTAAAGACCAATGTTATCAAAAAGGATATATCGGGAATTTGCTCAAGAACTTGATGAATCCTTCGGAGCTTATTGGGAGCGCTTTGGGAAACTAGTTGATAGCTACTTAAACCATGGCTTTTCTGATGTGGATTTGTTGCAATGCTTCTATCAAGGCATGACAGACGAGTCAAAAACCATGATGAACGTCGGTTTGAACTTGAAGGGTAATTTTGCTAATAGTTACTATAATGATGCCAAAGCTATCATTTAAGGCCTTACCGAGTCCACATCACAATATAATGGTCCAAGGATGCATAGAAGATCAGTCAACCTGTCGAGTGGAGACTTTCTAGACGATCTTGATATGAAGGTTGGGCTAAAAATGGAAGAGAAGTTCATCCAACTCGAAGACAAGTTAGATCGTTTGTTCAAGGAGAAGAACTCCTCTTCTTCTTCATCATCACACACGATGGCTGACCACACATGTGGAGCATACGGTCGAAAGCGGATGCTTCATTACAATGTCATGGTGAGGTTGCTAATGCAGCAGGTAATTGGAACGGGCAACAAATGAATCACCCAAACCTAAGGTGGAGACAAGAGGATCAAATACCGCACCCGTCAAGAATTCCTCCACCACAATCATACCAACAGCCAGCATATCAGCACCAACTATTTCAGCCACCGCCACAGCAAGGGTATCAACAACCCTACAAGCCCCCACATCAAAGGCAATTTCAGCAGCAGAGTCAGTCGTCTGGCCAGACCGACCAGAGCAGTTCGTTGGAGAAAATGATGGCGATATGATTTCTTCTCAAAAGAACACTACAAAAGAGGCAAGAAGAGATTAATCAGTCCAAGAGAGATAATCAAAGTACCTTTATGAACTTGTCAAAGCCAATCTCCAAGTTGAATTCTTCAATCCATGAAATGAAGGCAAGTCAAGGGTAATTACCGTCGCAAGTCCAGTCCAATCTGAATGTTATGGCTAATGTAAGTCAAATTAGTATATACGGTAAAAAGAAATCCATAGATGAGACACCGATTGTAACCTATATGCCACTATCTGAAGTGTGCATCGACCTGGCCAAGCACACCCTTCAATCAGAATCTGGACATAAGGGAAATAAGTTCGAGCAAGAAACTGATGGAGAGCAAGGTGCCCATACACACAAGCACGTGGAATTTCCACAAATTCAAGTACATCAACTAATCCATCGCTATGACAATTTATACCGGATGCCTACCCTTGGTATAGAGAAACCCTACAGAGCTTCGCATCAGATGACTTCACAGTCGAATATGTCAGTCACGCCTCCACCTAGCCAAGCCAACCAGGGATCCTCTTCGCTTGAAGAATTAATGAACGAGATGTTGCTTCTCAAAAGGCTGCAATCTCTTATTAGAAGCAGATGCAGAAGGAAGTAAGTTCAAATCATGATGAGATCCTATCCATGAAGAGAGAAATACAACAATCGAAGTCGGAGCAACAAAATATCTTCCACCATTTCCCGAGGCGTTGGAGAGGAACCGAACAGCGAACAAAGGATACATGGATTATATGAAGTTGTTCGGAAAGCTAGAAATCAACACTTTCTTAGAGTCCGTGAAAATCTGACCAAGAAAATTTGGAGTAATCAAAGTCGGAGTAATCGAAGTCGGAGCAACAAAATATATTGGAAAATCTGACCATGCAAATTTCTAAGTTGACCACTTCTCTTAATGAAATGAAGGTAAATTAAAGGCAATTACCCTCTCAAACCCAGCCTAGTCCGAACTCCTACAATTGCAGTCACATCATGTTGAGGAGTGGAAAGGAGTTGCCCGAACCAACACCGAAGGCAATCCCTCAAAAGAATCAATCTAAAATAGGGCAGACCGACAGACAGGCCAAGCAGAGCATTCTGGCAGAATCTGCAGCAAGGTAGAATGTTGAAGTTGAAGAGCAGACTGACAGAGAAGGTTGAACTGCCTAGTGAGAGCCTGAAAATGTGATTCCTCCACCATTTCCCGAGGCGTTGGAGAGGAACCGGACAACGAACAAAGAATACATGGATTATATGAAGTTGTTCGGAAAGCTGGAAATCAATATACCTTTCTTAGAGTCCGTGAAAATTCCTCAATTTGGAAAATTCATCAAAGACTTCATTGCAGGTAAAATCCAACAGTCCGGGAAGGTGTTGATGTGACTTCTGTATCTGCCATTATACAGAGGATGTTACCAACCAAGTGCATGGACCCAGGTATGTTTACTTTACCTTGTCTTGTGGGTAATGTGATGGTTAAGCAAGCTATATGTGATTTGGGTGCATCTATCAATGTCATGCCACTTTCTGTGAAAAAATCAATTAGTTGGAGTGGAGTTAGTGGCTACTAGGGTGATTATACAACTTGCTGATAGGTCATGCATTTCTCAAATAGATTTACTAGTCAGATTTTTGAAGACTTTTATAGCAGTAATTGATGTTGATGAAGTTTCCATAAGTGTTAAGTATCATAATGAAATTTATGTTCATCATATTGCTAATGCACTTAGGTAGCTTTATAATCACGAGAATGAAGATGCCCTTTCTACTGAAGTTATTGAGAGCTCTGTCCAAGAATATCTTGAGACGCATTTGTTGCAGGATAAGATGCAACTCATTCTCACGCATGGATTTGCTGATTTGGATGCCAAAGACAGGGATGAAGAGATTAAGGAAAGCATTATGGCACTCTATGCCTCGCTCGAAACTGACGACAGTATCACCCTTTTGCCCGAGCAGGTTGATTCTGACAAAATTTTACCATCTAAAGGAAAACCACCAGATAAAGCTTGTTATTTTGCATCTGTACAAAATGTGCTTCACTTGCCCATGCAGAGCGTTTACAGCAGACTATTATCTGCTGATCAACCATGCATTTCAAAACTGAAACCCCAACCTCAAAGGGGAAAGAACGGGGCAGAAAAAAAACAGACTACCATTGTTTGGCAAGTGGATAGGCGGTCAACCAAGTGTGAGAAAGAGTTTTGGAGAGAGGCCTATGATGATTCTATATGGTATAAAGACTGTGGGAAGAGATTGAACCGCCAAAGACTGTAAAGAGAGGTGCTATCGGGAGGCAACCCGAGTTTAATTTTGGTTTATTTCCTTTGATTTTATCATTGTTTGGTTTTTTTTTATTGTTGGTTCCGGGTCTAACGTTCAGGTGTATAGGGTGGGTTGAATACACCTGATAACCTTTTTCTCAAACTAGAACGCGAACAGTCCGATTAACGGAGATTGCCTACTGAATGAATTCAGTAGACCAGATAAGTTGTTCTTGATCGCGTGGACAGAGTGAGTGAACGTGCTGAGCTCTGCTAGCTGACTGATGTCAAAATTCAGACGCGTTCAGCAGTGTTCAGTAGCATGCGGAAAGTGTAGGCCCAATTCATTGGTTTGAAAACTTTTGTTTATAAAACTGTTTCACTATATTAGTGCAGTCAGTTAAGCTTGTTACTGAAACAAAATTGAATGATTTTGTAAATGGTTTTCAGTATGAACAGTTAAATCAATGCAACCGTTAAAACACATAGACTTTTAAAGTGGTTCGGATACGCAAGATCCTACATCCACTGTCCTGAATAAGGCAGGAGGCTATTTTATTATGTTGAGTTAGACTCAGTCGGTTTGTGTACTGGACAAACACCGTCTTGTGATTATACTGAGCAAGTCTCAGTTTACAAGGTCAAACAAAAATACGTTTGAATCTATCTCCAAGATGAACGAGTTCTTAACACTAAGAACGGTTCAATAAATTGAACTACTTCGGTCTAAGCTATAGATAAATACAGTTGAGCTTAGGTTAGAGGGAAAGGGAACAAGAAAGGCTTCTAGAGTAAAGAACAGTGAGGAATAATCTCTCTGGATTCGTGTTCTTCAGTTGGATGCTGGAGGCTTGAGTTCTATGTAAGCTTGTGTTCCCTTAGAGCAAGTTGTATGCTTTTCAGGCTAGAATTGAGCTCTGAAGTTCGTTGCGTATAGCTTGTGTTCCTATTTGCTTGATGCTTCGTTCATTGTTATATCGTTAATCTTCAATTTGATTTTCCCTCGATTTATAGACGTGAGCTTTGGATAGATCCGTTGGAGATGAACTGTCCACGTGTCACTCTATGGGTAGCTAACAACTCTTTTGAATTTCCGCAGAGTCCACTATCTTTTTCAGGAAAGTGGTTGACTTGCAGCTTTTGTCAGATACTTTTCCAGCTGGCTGCTTGTCATTGGTCAAGGTACGAAAAGTGCTTGAGACACTTGCAGACTTCAAGGTTGATACTAAAGCTGACTTCTCTCAGTTGTACGACCTCGAACCACTCTTCTGGAATGACATTGAAGTCCACTGCCAGTCAAGGAAACTGACAGGCCGTTGCTGAGTCTGACACATAGGTTCAGTAGTATACTCCTGTTGAGTTCAACTCTACTGAAAGTCAAGACTCTGAGTTCAGTAAACTGCTCCTGCTGAGTCCAGATCTACAGACTCCTGAACACCTTTTAGTAGGCTGCTTCTACTGAGTCCAGCACTACTGAATCTTCACTCCATAGCGCTGCGGCGGACAGTCTACTGAAGGACAGCAGACAGAACTACTGAGCCGGAACCATGCTGAAGGCTAGTCTACAGAGTTTGAGACACTCAGATACAAAGGTGTTAACTTTTACAACGGAATGGTTCACCAATCAACATAGGGGTTTGGGATCAGTCAAATCACTAATTACTAAGCAACTGATCTACTGCTGAATCATCTCCCAACAATTTCCCCCTACTTGATGATGCCAAAACCTATCACTATCAGCTATCTAACACTATCTAAGAATCTAAAGAACAGACAGATACAAACTCCTTAGAAGTAATGCAATTATAAACAATGGAGAGTATCTTCAAGTCTTCTAAGTTAAGCAGAATACTGAAGACACAGATGATCAGTGAGTGTGTGAATCAATAATCACTTAGGTGATTCTGAGTGTTAAAATAAGACGAAGCAGGCCATCGAGACAATAAGAAATTGTCAGGCCAAGTAACAGTTGATGTATTGATATATATGAGAAATTCAGTACATTTACATCACTTGCTACACTAGGAACTACAGAGAGATCTATCAAGACTACTTCCTAGCAAATTTGAAGCGCTGAATTCTTGCCTTAAAATCATTCGATTTGTCTTCGGGGAGAGGAAGTCCATACATCTTGAAGGTATCTCGTCTAAGCTTCTATATCTTTGGCAAATCTTTTGGATCATTAGGTTCAAGAGCGAGAGCTGCATGCCTAACTTCCTTTTCTATCACTGTTGTGTAAAGAGATCCATCTAGTTTATGAGGTGGAGGCAGAGTCCTGAAAGTCGGAGTCCTTATATCAATATCAGCTTCAAGGGCTTTCTCGACTATAATGTATATCTCATTATCACACTTCTAAATCCATTCAGCAAACATTTCATTCTTCGGAGAGTCAGGCCAAAACTGTCAAACATAATATCGCTTGATAAACTCAGCTTTGATTGTCTCACATGCCTGAGTCCTTTCCCAAGGCATCCACTTATCGATACGAGAACATCTATGAATCTTCTGATCATTAGGTCAGCGGCCTAATCTGAAGAATTTGGAAGTAGTTGGGATGTCCCTGTCCTTCGGTAGAGGTGGCCTAGGCTTTAATCTTTCGGCTTCTCTAGCCGCCTTCTCCTAAGCTTGAGCCTCTTGTCTTCTGAACTCTTCTAAGTGATGAAATTCAGCTCTCTTGTCAAGGGCAATTATGCTGAAGTTTATCATCCCTTGAATAGTAGGCTCAGCTCTCTTCTTCTATGTTTGTTGGGATTCTCCAGTCTTTTTCTGTTCAGCTTCCCTCTCCTTTTCTTTCTCTCTATCAGTATCAACTTGGAGGTAAGCTTCCTGACAACCGGCCTTTAAATTGGCTTCCTTGCAGGAACCTTAGTTCCTACTTTGGTAGGTGCATTTTTCGGTTTGTTGGCTGCATCAGCCTCAGCGAGCTCTCTGGCAAGCTTTTCATCAGCGTCGATCTGTGCCTGCTCAGCTGGGCTGATGTATCTTTTGAGGAATTTGGGTTTAGGAGTTGGAATTTTCAGCACTCTCTTCCCTTTCCTAGATACTGTCGGAGGCAGAGGCGCTGACTCATCATCATCTGACTCCTCCAGAAACTTGGTCACATCCTCTATTATCTTCTGTGAGGGTTGAGACAGGCCAGTTTCTACTGCCGTCCTGGGTTCTGAGCTACTTGGGCCTGTCTCAGGTCCTACATCTCCTGCTGAGACACCCTAGGCTATAACCCTTGTTCCTTGAGCTTCCCCTTGGGCTTATCACTCATAGTTGATTGTATCAGAGCGATTTGTTTCTCAGCCTTTTCCCCCTTTTTGGCATCATCCAATATGCGCGCGGTGGGAATAGGAACTACCTTGGAGTTGAGCGAATGGAAAGAATTTCTGAGCTCCTCCAAGGTCTTCTGGAGACCTTCAAACTTGAGGTGTAAATCATTCCTCTCGGTAACGAGATCATCACCATACTTTCGGTGAGAGGAATCTACAAGGTCTTTTATGTTCTTCAGCTTATCATCGATCTTCCGCTTACACTCCTTCTGAAAAGTTGAGAGTCTTTGTTCATGAGCTTAAGTGAGGGTGGAGATCTGGTTCTGATGGTCTGACTGAGCTGCCTTGAAAGAATCAAGAAGAGTTGAGTGGGCAGACTTCAGTAGCTCCTGAACCGATGATTGCTAAGCGTCGAAGTCAGCTTTCTGTGCGGATGGAGCATTCTTGAGGATAGATGAGAAATCAGGGACAGGACGTGAAGAGATATTCTGAACTGAAGTTTTTAGACTCCTGAGTTCCTCGCACTGAGCTTTAGTGGCCTTGTTCCAAATCTTGTGCACATTTCTAGCAAGGAGACGATTCTGAGTCCCCTGCTTCAGAATTGCTTTGACCACTGACTTTGACTTCTGGCATTTGCCAACGGTGCTGACCTCATAGGTTGATCCCAACAGCAGTTGTTCTGGTTCAGTAGGCTTAGAGGTGCCCGTGGCGGCCGAACCAGGAGGAGGAGGAGAGATGATATGTTGTTCAGCTGACGGCTGAGCTCCCTCCTTCGCCTGTTGAGAACCCTCAGTAGGCTTCTCAGGGGCTGCATCACTGGGTGGGTCTTGGTTATCAGGGCTCGAAGGACCTGAGGACCCGACAGTAGGGACGGCAGCTGAAGGATATCATTCTTCAAGCAAGGCTAGCATAGCCGCCCTAAGATCATCGACAGAGCTAATGTCAGCAGGATCTGAGTAGCCAATTTGTTGACGAGGCTTGAGCTCGTCGGAATTTAGAAGTTCCGAGGACTAGAGACGGATCAGATTCTCTAGAGTGATCCAGTCCTAGAATCGGTACAGCATCTAAAGACTAGCCCTGGTGGCTATATCTATCAAGTCTGAATGACTGGAGATTTCTGGAATTGCTTCTGAGATCTCTTGAGTTGCTCTGAATTGAAGCATTGGAATATCAAACCCAAGATCCTCAGCTTCAGTATTAGTCTCCATCTCCTCTAAATTTATTGGAGACTGATGTTTCTCAGCTTATAAATGGATGCTGAGTGGAGCGAAGTCGAGTGGAGAGAAGGGTGGTGGAGTAGAGATATGCTCAGGCCCAGTTCCCTGGTCCACTAAGTCTGCTCTGTCTACTGAGTCAGCTGCCTTGTTAGATTCAGGGTTCTCAGCAGAATGTTCTTTCTCTGCAGAATCAGTCTCTTCATCTCTGAGTCTGGGTGCTACTACTGCTTTCTCAGAAGCCTTCTTTTGCTTCTTCTAAGGAGTAGTATTCTTCTTCACAGGGGTTTGGGCCTTCCTCTTGCCCTTACCCTCTTCAGCACTGATGCCAATCTGGTGAAGGGCACTGGCGCGGTTGTGAAATATGACTTTTTGTTGTTGAAGTACTCCTTATCAGCGTAGGTGATAGGATCAGATCCACACAGTTCTTCTATCATGACAGACAACTTCATGCCATATAACAACTTTCCTTTGACACTCAGTTGTCGAGCTGTCTTATCGAACTTTGCAGCATGTGCCTGAAACTCCTTGATGAATACTTCGTACCAGTTGATTTGTGCTTTGTTGTATATGGCCATCATCATCTGAAGTTTAGGCCGAGATAGCTGATCAAATGAGCCGGCCTGGATGGTCAGGATCTATGTAACAAAATAGGCCAAGGCTCTAAACTGTGGAAGCATGCTGCTCTTGGGGAAGGCAGCTCTGAACGTGGTTAGCTTCCCACAGAACATTGTCAGGTATTCATCAAGGAGGTCGTCCTTGTATCCGGCAGGACTAATCCCCTCTGACGGAAGACTGAAGTTGCTGATGAGAGATTGCTTCAATGAGATCTTCTTCAGAATTGGAACGGCTGAGGTTGGTGATGAGTCGTTTTCGTACTTAGTAATTTCAGGCCGAAAAGTGCGTCAATTGGCCAACCGGTGTAGTCGCAGTGGCGTATAATGCAGGTTTTAGGTGCTGACGTGGCAGGATGACAAGGATATTATTTGGCGTGTTTTAATGAAGAAAAGGCGCGGAATTGTTGATATGGGCGCGGTTATGAGGAAAAGGAAAAGAATCAAGAAAATATCTTAAGGTGGTTAAGGAAAGATCTGGTTTCCTTATCTACCCAAATCTTTTCCTAATTAAGATCTAACCTACCTTGGAGAGGAAGAAAAGGAGGAGTATATAAGAGGATGATGAGGGACAAATATTACACACGCGAGACCACCTCTGCACCATAGAATACGTCCCCAACATCCCGAGCTCACATTCCGGCCATTGCTCCCTTCCGAACCACCGTCGACCGCCGCCGCACAACCACCGCCGCCGAACTGCCCAAGCCGAAGACACTTCCGAACCTTTCCGACCAGATTTCGTAGTTTAGTAGTTGAAGAAGAAAACAGTTTTTAATTTCCGTCTCTTACGTTTTTAAATTCCAAGTTTGAATTCTAGTTTTATTTCGTTTTGCATTTAATCGTTTTCTAGGATCTTAAGATTTACATTCGAACACTCGTTGCTATTTTAATTCAAGTTCTAGTTTAATTTCGTAGATTTATATTTTCTGCCTTAATAGTTTTAATTTTCGTTCATGCTAGATCTAGGGTTATTCGTGTTTATGTTTCGTTCCGTAAACCGTCCCCATTGCCCAACCGAAGCGTCCGCATGAGTAGCTAAACTTTTTAGGGTCCGGCGAGAATGTGAATGCACACGTGAACAGTACATGAGGCTTAGGTGCTCATAATTAATCAAAAGGGTTTCGGGATAATTCTGAATTAATTAATCTGGCTAGTAATTTAGGATTGATCACCCTAGGTTGCGCAGTCTGTAGCTAACTTAGTACTTCCATCGTTTCTCGTGGAACAAGGCTAGGTAAGTAGCAAAATTATTCGTTAGAGTAATTGGATTAAACCGATAGGAGACTATGAGATGCCCAACATACGAGTAGGCTCCTATACTAGGCTCCCTTAGTTCGATAAAGCTGTCTAGCTATTAAATCTATTGTTTGCCCAACAACGTAGGTTGTAGCTAGGTTAGGGAAGTAGCCGTTTCTATGCCCAACATGGCGGTTACCGAATAAGTAAGTGGGAGTGAGGATCACGCAGTTTAAGTTACGGTGGTCTATAACTAGTAGATTCTTGAGATTAATTCATATTAAGTGCCAAGGATTGGAATAAACATGTGCATAAATATTCTGCTGGACCTGCCTTTCAATTGCCTAGTTAATTCAGTTTAAATTCCGTTTTCTGTTTTTATATTTGCTTTTAATTTTACAAGTTCGTAGTTTAATAGAAAACCCAATTCTTGCGTGGTTGCTAACCAAAACCCTAGATAAGTAGGAAAAATAAAGTGTCTAGTCGTCCGTTCCCTGTGTTCGATACCTGTGAACTATACTGAAGTAATTCTCTGATTTTTACAGGATTATTTGGTGCAATACAGCGATCACCAGTTGGATTCTGGATATCATGAACTCGGAACGTTCCAATCACATCTTCATCTTCCTCTTCCAAGTTGAGATATAACTCGGCGATCTGATGAGGCACGAAGAAGGAGGGTTTATTTGACAGAAACATCTCCAGCCCAGATGCACGCAAGGCATCATAAATATCCTCCAAGAAGTCAAGGCCGCTGGAGTCAAACTCCATCACGGGCTCAAACCAGACTCTTCCGTTCTCTAGAATCTCGACTATATCAGCCGGAGAAGTGACTTGAAGGTGAGTCATGACTATATCTACAAAAACAATGGTTAGCACTTGAAACTAGAGTTAGTCAGTAAGTGCCCTAGAGAATATAAGTTACCATATGAAGAACTCTGAATTAATATGAAAGCACGAATGAATGCTGAATGACTTGTAGAGAACTCTTAAGAACTTGCAGAAATAGAAATGGCGAAAATGGCGGGTTGAGGAAGATAACGTCGATATATAGATTATTTTGAATATGAAATATTTTATCAATCGACGATTGAGATTAAATCTTGCTTTTTAGTGGACTGTCATGATTTTATGAGATTAAAAAGAGTAATGATGAACATGCCACCTTAGTCAAATCTCAGACGAAATTAGCTATTTATAGGTAAGGTGATACGACTCGTTTAATGCAAAGCAGAGTCCAGCATAGTTGCATGGAATGTCGTGTATTTAATGACAACGAATTTAATTAGTGACATTCTATAGAGCATTAAGTGCGATGCTGAGCTTCTTATGACAAACACCTTTTTAATGAATTATGCTGAGTTGACTACTGAAGGAGATACGCAAACCTGTCAGCTGAACTTTGTAGTCAGCTGATACCTCGTGTAGTTGTTTGCTGAGTCTTTCTGTACTGAGCGTCTTCAGTACTGAAAGTAGACATTCCCCCTTACAGAATGCCCTTACTCTATTGTGATCGACTCTACTGAGTGATCATTACTTCTGAAACCACTTACTGACTTGAGTAAGTAGGGTCCAGCAGACCTAGCTCTACTGAAAGTTCTCTGAATCTGGTTTCAGCTAAAGGTTTGGTCAGTATGTTAGCCCTTTGACGATCACTATGGATTTTCTCCATTCAGATATCCTTCTTTTCGACATGGTCGCGAATCCACGTGCTCGCATCTTGTGTGTAGAACAGGGTTACGAGTAATTGCAAAGGCACTGGTACAGTCGCAGTATATCGTCACTTCATTCTGAACGACGTCATAGTCTCGTAGTTGTTGTCTCAGCCAAAGGATTCGGGTGCAACAACTTCCGGCAGCCATGTATTCAGCTTTAGTGGTTGACGTTGCTACTGAATGCTGCTTCTTGGAGAACCATGAAAAAAGCTTACTGCCGAGGAACTGACAAGTTCCTGAAGTTGATTTTCGATCAATCCTGCAACCTGCGTAGTCAGTATCAGAGTAACCAGTTAGTTCAATATTATCATATACTGGATACCATAACCCCATGTCAGGTGTTCCTCTGAGATAGCGGAGAATCTTCTCTGCTGAGTCCATGTGGCTCTTCTTAGGATTCGCTTGAAATCGAGTGCAGATACCTACAGCATAAGTTATGTCAGATCTACTAGCAATAAGATATAATAGTGAACCAATTACAACACGAAATTCAGTGTGGTCTACTGATACTCCCTCTTTGTCAAGATCTATCTTCATATTCATGTTCATCGGGAACTTGACTGGTTTGCTGGATGCACAACCGAACTTTTTGATGAGGTCTCGATATTATTTGCCTTGATTGATGAACGTTCCTTTTCTGATTGTTTGATTTGGAATCCAAGGAAGTAGTTCATCTCTCCCATCATTGACATCTCGAATTTGTCCTTCATAATTTTCTTGAACTGATGACACAAGATAACATTCTTTTAACCAAAGATTATGTCATCTACGTAGATTTGCACAAGTAGAATGTCGTCGCCTAGACGAATGCTGAATAAAGTGCGATCCACGATGCCCTTCTGAAAACCTTTCTGAAGAAGAAACTCAGATAGAGTATCGTACCGAGCCCTTGGTGCTTGTTTTAACCCGTACAAAGATTTTCTGAGTCTATACACCTGATGTCCCTGTTGAAAGTTGGGAGGTTGTTCCACGTAGACTTCTTCTTTCAGAACGCCATTCAGGAACGCTGACTTTACATCCATTTGATAAACTCTGAATCACTGATGTGTTGCGTAAGCAAGGAATAATCTGATAGCCTCTAGTCTTGCAACTGGAGGCGAAAGTTTCATCAAAATCTATCCCTTCGGCTTGACAGTAGCCCTTCGCAAAGAGTCGAGCTTTGTTCCTTATTATAACGTTGTTTTCATCGTGCTTGTTTTGAAGACCCATTTGGTTCCGATCATGTGTTGATGTCGGGGTCTGTCAACAAGCTCCCACACTTTGTTTCTGACGAACTGGTTGAGCTCTTCTTGCATAGCCATGATCCAGTCAGCATTGGTCAGTACTTCTTCGATGGATTGAGGCTCTTCAGTAGATAGAAAACATGAGTTCAGAGCGCTCTCTCCTAAGCATAGTTTTGACCTTGTTTTGACGCTTGCTGAAGGATCGCGTATAATAAGATCAGTAGTGTGAGCATCTAACCAAGACCTTCTTTGTCTAGATTCGTCTTCTGGAATGACATCTGCAGTAACAGTTGGAGTGTTAAGATTTCAGTAGTACTGTTATGAGATTGTAGTAATTCAGTAACAGAGTTAAAGTCTACTGAGTTTCCAGGTTCGGGGGCATTAAGATTGTGAACATGTTTTTTTCCCCCTGAATTATTATACTCAGTGAAGGTCTCAGTTACCACTGGGGTTTCTTCATCGACTTGAGTTACCTTTGATTGATTCTGTTAAGTAGAATCAATCGGTCCAGCTACGTTCGTTGTTGGCTATGACTCAGTAGTGGTGACTTTATTTTCTTCTTCTGAATAATCATCCTAGCAATGTTGGATTTTTCTACATTTTCTTTTAAGCTCAGATCCCGTAGCTCTTTGCTGATGTCCTCAGATTCAGAATGTGAGTTTCTGCTCTTGTTCTCAGTAGCAAACTCATTAAAAACAACATGAGGGCTTTCCACCTTGCAAAGGGTCCGGTAGTTAAAAACTCTTAAGGCTTAGCTGACCCGAGAGTATCCTAAGAAGACTCCCTAGTCTGACTTGCTATCAAAAGTCTTTAACTGGTCCTTTCCATTATTGTGGATAAAGCATGAACACCCAAAAATATGGAAATGAGATATGAAAGGCTTCATGTCGTTCCATAGTTCATATGGTATCTTCTGATGTTGCTTTGTCACTAGAGATCTATTCTGAGTACGACATGCAGTGTCAGTAGCTTCTACCCAGAATTTTGATGGGAGTCCTGAATCTTCGAGCAGGGTTCTTCCTGCTTCTTTGAGTGTTCTGTTTTTCCTTTCAGCAATGTCATTTTGTTGAGGCGTGCGTTCAGTAGACGTCTCATGCTCTATTCCTTCAGTTTCGCAGAACTCTTTGACCATCGCATTCAGGAACTCAGTTCCTCTGTCTGAACGAATCTTTCTGATCTTGATGTCCTTCTCGACAGTAAGCTTTTTCAGAAATGTAGGTAACTGTGTTTTGACGTCAGATTTGGTGGCAATGAATGTGACCCATGTGTACCGCGAGTAGTCATTAATGACCATAAGTGCATACTTCTTGCCTCTAATCGTCACTGGAGAGACTAGTCCGAACAAATCTATGTGAAGGAGCTGAAGGATTCCATCAGTGGAAGGTGATGGAACTGGTGGGTTCTCTTTCTTTGCTTGCTTTCCCTTCAAACAAGCTTCACACTGAGTGTTTTTGCTGAACACTTCATTCGACAATCCTCTTACTAGAGCATTTCTAGCTAGCTTGTTTAGCGTCTTGAAGTTGAGATGGCCAAGTCTTCTATGCCAGAGCCATCCTGTCTTGTTGTCATTCTTCGCTAGCATGCATGCCTCAGGTTCTGCTGAGTTCCAATCAACAATGTATATATTCTTTTTGCGCAAACCTGATAACACTGTTTTCCCTGTTGATTTGTCAATAACATCACAAAAACCAGCGTAAAAAATCACTCTATTGGAATTGTCTCAAAATTGACTAACAGAGAGAGGATTATGTTGAAGCCCTTCAACATAAGATACTCTTGGAACTGTGGTAGTTCCAAGGCTAAGTGTTTCGTAGCCTCTGGTGTAGCCTTTTGCGTTGTCTCCAAACTCTATTTGGGGTCCTTCTTCCTTGATATAATTCTTCAGGAGACTCTTCTAGTACGTCATATGTCTTGAGCATCCGCTGTCCACATACCATGGGTCCCTGTGCACCTCATCCTCTTCTCCTGACATTAGACACTCCTATGTTCCTTCTTCAAGCTCTCGTGCCATGAAGGCAGCTTCATCATCAGATGAATCTATATGAAGGTGTCGACTTCATTTGAGTCATCTGAGAGTTCACCAGCAATGTATGCTTGTCACTTCTTGATGAACTTCTCCCTTCGAGCATTTTTCTCGCAGCTCTTTCAGTTGCGCTGAGCTCAGGACAATCATACTGATAGTGTCTTGGCTTCTTACAGTTGTAACAGGTGGTGACTTTGCTCTCTCTACTATCAGTGTCTTTCAACTGTTGAGGAGAGTCCTCACGTTTCCTGCATTCAGAAGTTTGTGAGTTAGAAACACGTTTTGGTGAGAAATCAGGCTTACTCTTAGAGTTTCTGTAATTTTTGGTTAATTTCTTCCACCGATCCTTCTCCTTCTGATACTTTAGCGCAAGCAGCGCGTATAGTTCAGCTAAGCTCCCTTGTTGAAATGCACTAGTTGAAGGTTTAGCTTTGCTGGACTTTGGAGCTGGTGTGTTGACTGATGCCTTGAAGGCATGTTCAATTTGGGTGTCAGCTTCAGCTCTCTGCTTTCTCTGCGGTAGACTGAACTCAAACTCTTCCGCCTTTAATTTTGAAAAAATATGATCAGGAGACAGAGAATCAAGGTCAGAATATCTTAAAAGAGTAGCAAATGGAGTCCACAGTCCGTCCGGCAGGCTCTCAATATCTTGAGATTCATTTCTCGGTTGGAGAACGTCTTTACCAACCCATTGATGGTATTCATCAGATCTGTGAATCTGGCGTTGAGATCTTCTATTGTGTCGCTGGGCATGAGTGACAATCTCTCCAGTTTCTGGAGTTCCAGCGTGACGAGCCTAAATTTGTAGCTCGTTTGTCCATCTAACTTGTGCGTTTAGTGTTGTATAATTGCAGATAATTAGCATAGATTGGGAGAAAAAGGGAGAAAGGATGATGTTGTTGGATATAGAAGGCGTTGGGCTAAGATCAATGGAACTGCCCATAATGCAGAAGAAATGGCCTAAAAAGAGCCTAGAATCAATGCAGAATCCATTGGCCCAGAATTGAGAAGAAAAATGTTGAAGTAGGCCCACTAACCCGGCCCACAACATTCTGTCAAAGTTATGGTGGGAAGTAGGAGGCTAGGAGCTACAGCATAGCCTGACTTTGACCAGCAAGCCATACCTGGAATAGTGTTCTCCCACCTACCAAATCCAGATATTTTGTGAAAGCTAAAAGAGAGGGAAAGAGGCTGATCTGAATAGAACCTTTGATACTTATATTTTTAGTAGTTGTAGCTCGTTCTTCTCCCTCTGAAATTACTCTAAGATTCCACCATTGTTGTAGCTTAAAAATACTCTTTATATTTCTGCTTAGATTAGTTCGAAGCTCTTCAAAAAAGAAGACTTCCTTTTGTTATATGTTATCGGTTAGCTTTTATTTCAGTTCTTAAATTCAGTCTTTAATGGTTGCATTTACTCCTTCATGTTTATCATCAAGTTTCTTTACTACTCACAACTGAGTTACTCTTCTTGCTTTCTGTCTTTATCACCTTTAGAATATTCCATACTTTTAGATCTTAATGCTTTCGATTTATACCATGTTGTCTCATGCTATTTTTATTTAAATATTCATGCTAAGTTCTTGTCGTTTAAGGAAAGGTTACTGTTTTAGCTTTAATTCCCAGATCTGCTTCATGCTTTATTTTTACATGCTTAGTTTCAAGTCCTTAGTCAATATGCGTAGCTAATTCCCCAGATCTGGTCGAGGTAATGAGGCACCATCCCTAAGAATTCGTGAGATGTGAGAGCGTGCTTGATAATTGGTTTAGTGAAGGTTTTAATAGAACTTTGTTTGAGACAGTTGAGAACTGCTTAGATCTGATCAATCTGGGTAGGTAACCATCTTTCTGGGCAGATGTAGGCTAGCTGGGTTATCTGCTTTGAATGCTCAACATCGGTAGATGCCTTGATCTGGTTCCTCTGTTCTTAATGCTCCTTAGTGCCTCCCTAGTCATTGTTAAACAAGGTAGGGTAGTCACCTAGGTAGGGGACTATTTCTATGCTCAACATGGCAGTCCCAGCTTAATAGAAGGAATGGACGCCCCTGTGCTCAACAAAGCGTCCTGGCGAAATAGCCTTAACTAAAACTGATTCACGTAGTAATTAGTTGCTAGCCAAACCCTTTAGGTCAGTAGAATTAGTTGTTTAATCACCCGTTCCCTGAGGATCGACTTCTTGCTTGTCACTGTACTTGTCCAGTATAGTTTCTGTGCAGGTGTTCTTACTTATAAATTTATTTGGTCTGAGCGGTTCTAACAGCAACAGAATCGCGTGTCGATCACAACGCCATCTTGTTAGCTTTGATCTTCTGAGTCCCCCGACTCAGTAAGGCTAGAGCATCCGAGAGCTCTTTGGCGGAATTGCAGCCATGAACTCTTCCGTGATAGGAGTCGCTCAGAGTGGTCAGTATGGCATTCATGGCTACCCGGTCCAGGTTGTGAAGCTTTTTCTCTTCAGGAGTGAATAGGCTTCTGTCTTTTGGAACCTTTTGTCCGGTAGTAGCTCCTCGTTTTGTTGGTTCCAAGAAGTCAACGCTATCGACCACGGGGACGATAGGTCCGTCTTCCAAAACCTCGGCCATGCTGTCGTGGAGGGAGGTCAGATGAGCTTCCATTCTGACACGCCATACCCCGTAGTTCTCTACTGAGAACATGGGTACCATTCTGATTCCTGACATATCAGACATGTTAGGTAAAGATATGTATGAAGAATGATATGCAGTGAAAACGTTTTCAAGGATCTGTTCGAGTAGACTAGTTTCAGATAACGAAAGTCCAGAAGAACTCTCGCTCTAATACCAATTGTTGATCCCGAGCCAAATGTTCAGGTGTAGAGGGGGGGTGAATACAACAGAAAACCTTTTCCTCAAACTAGAACGCGAAAAGTCCGATTAACAGAGATTGCCTACTGAATGAATTCAGTAGACCAGACAAGCTGTTCTTGATTGCGTGGACAGAGTGACTGAAGGTGCTGAGCTCTGCTAGCTGACTGATGTCAGAATTCAGATGCGTACAACAGTGTTCAGTAGCGTGCAGAAAGTGTAGGCCCGATTCAGTTTTGTTTGAAAACATTTGTTTATAAAAATGTTTCAGTAGATTAGTGCAGTCAGTTAAGCTTGTTACTGAAACTCAGTTGAATGATTTTGTAAATGGTTTTCAGTATGAACATTTAAATCAATGCAACAGTTATAAACATAGCGACTTTTAAAGTGGTTCTGGTGATTGATGTATTGCACCAAATAATCCTGCAAAACTTGAGAATTATATCAGTATAGTCTTCAGGGTATCGAACAAAGGGAACGGAGGACTAGATGTATTATTTTTCTACTTATCTAAGGTTTTGGTTAGCAACCACGCAAACTTTGGGATTTTATCTAAACTAAGAACTTGTAAAAACTGAAAGAAATGTAAAAACTAAAAACTGAAATAAAACTGTTTAAACTAGGCAGTTAAGAGATGGGTTCAGCAGAATATTCACACACACGTAATTTCAATCCTCAGCACATAAAATGAATTAATCTTAAGAATCAACTAGTTATAGATTACCGTAACTTAAACTGCGTAATCCTCACTCCCACTTACTTAGTCGGTAACCGCCATATTGGGCATCGAAACGACTACTTCCCTAATTTAGCTACAACCTACGTTGTTGGGCAATCAATAGATTTAATAGCTAAACAGCTTTATCGAACTAAGGGAGCCTAGTATAGGAGCCTACTCGTATGTTGGGCATCTAATAGTCTCCTACCGGTTTAATCTAATTATTCTAATGAATAAATTTGCTACTTACCTAGCCTTATTCCACGAGAAACGATGGAAGTACTAAGTTAGCTACAAACTACGCAACTTAGGGTGGCCAATCCTAAATTACTAGTCAGATTAAATAAACCAAAATTAACCCGAAACCCTTCAATTAATTATTAGAACCTAAGCCTCATGTACTGTTCACGTGTGCGTTTTACATCATGCCGGACCACTAAAAGTTTAGCTACTCATGAAACTGTCCTGACTGCACAGGTAAGACACTTTGCAAAACAGAACATACATCATTCGTAACCCTAATCCTAACATGCACGAAAACTGAAAATAAGATAAAGATACGAATTAAAACTGAAAACGAAGCACTTACTGAATTTAAACGAAACACAAACTGAATTAAAACTAAAATTGAAATAGGATCAAGAGTACCGATTGGTCTTCGATCTCTCAAAACGAACGGAAGCAAGAAACGAACTAAACTAAAGGTTCGAACTTTAAAAAGCTGAATTACGAAATTGTTGTTTTCTTCTACGTAAACTTAAGGAACTGCATGAAGTAAATGGAATGGTCGTTGGTTCTTCTCCTCGGCGGCGGAATAGGAACGGCGGCGGTGGCAATGGCTTCAGTCGGCGGCGGCGGCTTCGGAAATGAATGGATCGGAAAATGATTGATGTTTCAAGGTTGTGAGGAGGTCGAGGCACGAGAAGGTGGTCGTAAAGGTTCCTGGATTTCATGCCTCCCTCATCCTTTTATAGTGCTCCTAGGAATTAGATCACAACTAGGGTTCCTTTGTGGATAAGGAAATGATCTATGAGATATGGTAATATTTCATCCTTCCTTATTTATCTCCTTTCCTTCATTATCTTCTTTCCTTTCTTTTCTTCTTCTTTCCTTCTTTCTTTTCTTGGCCAAATCCGCTCAAAATCTCGCCATTACAGCTGGAAACTCGTTGCCACATCATTTCCACGTGTCGTGCCAAATCAACCTATTTTCCTGCATAACTGCCAAAAAAAGCGTCTCGCCTGCACAGTTAAGAGACTTTTCAGACAGAAATAATTAGGTACGAAATCGACTCATCAGGTTCGGATACACAAGATCCTACGTCCACTGTCCTGAACAAGGTAGGAGGCTATTTTATTATACTGAGTTAGTCTCACTCGGTTTGTGCACTGGACAAACACGGTCTTGTGATTATACTAAGCAAGTCTCAGTTTACAGGGTCAAACAAAAATATGTTTGATTGTTTCTCCAACGATGAAGGAGTTCTTAACACTAAGTACGGTTCAATAAATTAAACTTCTTCGGTCTAAGCTATAGATGAATACAGTTGATTAGGTTAGAAGGAAAGGGAACAAGAAAAGCTTTTAGAGTGAAGAACAATAATGAATAATCTCTCTAGGTTCGTGTTTTTTACTTGGATGCTAGAGGCCTTATTTCTATGTAAGCTTGTGTTCCCTCAGAGCAAGAGTATATTTTCACACTAGAATTGAGCTATGAAGATCATCGTGTATAGCTTGTGTTCTTGTTTGCTTGATGTTATGTTCGTATGTCGTTGTATCGTCTCTTGTTTTGTTGTTGTACATCGTCAATTTGATTTTCCCTCTGTTTATAGACGTGAGCTATGTTTAGATCCATTGGAGACGATCTATCCACGTGTCACTCTATGGTTAGCTAACAGCACTTTTGAATTTCCGTAGAGTCCACTAACTTTCACAGGAAAGTGGTTAACTTGCAGCTTTTGTGTCGGCGACTTTTCCAGCTGGCTGCTTATCATTGGTTGGGGTAGATAAAGTGGTTGAGACACTTGCAGACTTTAAGGTTGATACTGAAGCTGACTTTTCTCAGATGTACTACCTCAGACAACTCTACTGATTTATTCTCTGAGGTCCACTGTCAGTTAAAATGACTGACAGGCCGTTGCTGAGTCTAACCCATAGGTTCAGTAGTATACTCTTGTTGAGTTCAACTCTACTGAAGGTCAATACTCTGAGTTCAATAAACTGCTCCTGCTGAGTCCAGTTCTACTGACTCCTGAACACCTTTCAGTATGCTGCTCATGCTGAGTCCAGCACTACTGAATCTTCACTCCATGGTGTTGTGGTGGATAGTCTACTGAAGGGCAGTAGACAGAACTACTGAGCCGGAACCATGCTTAAGGAGAGTCTACTGAGTTCGAAGGACTCAAAAGATAAAGGCGTTATAAATACAAAGGAATGGTTCACCAATCAACATAAGGTTTTGGGATCAGCCAAATCATTAACAACTAGACAACAGCTGGATCATATCCCATTAATTTCCCCTTATTTGATGATGTCAAAACCTATCTCTAAATGTTTATGCTGATAGCTAAACAACATCTAACATCTATCTAAAACTCTAATGAACTATCAGGTGCAAACTCCTTACAAATGTTACAAGAAGAATCAGTGGAGTTGTACCGTCAAGTATCTAATCTATTGAGTACAGTTGTGAGTTTACAAGATTATCTCATCAATTTCCTCTCAATACAATTTACCCCTAAACATCAATAAATCTAAGCAAAACAGACAAATACAGATAAGCAGTGAGTGTGTGATTAAGTAATCACTGAGGTGATTCTGAGTGTTAAAGTAAAAGGAAGCGGGCCATGGAGACAATAAGAAATTGTCAGGCCAAGTAACAGTTGATGTATGATATATGTGAGAAATTCAGTACATTTACTAGGAACTACAGACAGACCTATCAAGATTACTTCCTAACAGATTTGAAGCGCTGAATCCTTGCTTCAAAATCATTAGATTTGTCTTCGGGCGGAGGAAGTTCATACATCTTGAAGGTATCTCGTCTTAGCTTCTGGATCTTTGGCATATATTCTAGATCATTAGGTTCAAGATTCAGAGCTAGAGCTGCGTCCTTAACTTCCTTTTCCATCACGGTTGAGTCCATCAAGCTTCTGTGGTGGAGGAAGAGTTCTGAAAGCCGGAATATGTACATCAATATTAGCTTCAAGGGCTTTCTCAACTATCTGATAGATCTCATTATCACACCTCTGATTATTCAGCAAATATTTCATCTTTCGGAGAGTCAGGCCAAACCTGCCAAACATAATATCGCTTGATGAATTCAGCTTTGATAGACTCCCAATCCTGATTGCTTTCCTAGGGCATCCACTGATCGATACGTAGCCATCTATGTGTTTTCTGATTATTAGGTTTGCGGCCTCTTCTGAAGAATTCGGAAGTGGTTGGGATGTCCCTGTCCTTCGGTGGAGGTGGCCTAGGCTTTAGTCTTTCAGCTTCTCTGCCCTTCTCAGTCGCCTTCTCCTTGGCTAGAGCCTCTTGTCTTCTGAACTCTTCTAAGTGATGAAATTCAGCTCTCTTATCAAGGGCAATGATACTGAAGTTGATCATCTCTTCGATTGTAGGCTCAACTCTCTTCTTCTGAGTTTGCTGGGATTCTCCAGTCTTTTTCTGATCATCTTCCCTCTCCTTTTCTTGTTCTTTGTCCGCATCATCACGGAGGGTAAGCTTTCTGGTGACCGACCTTTGAGTGGGTTTCCTTGCAGGGACCTTAGTTCTTGCATTGGTCGGTGACTTCTTAGGTTTGTTGGTTGCCTCAGCCTCAGCCAGCTCTCTGGCAAGTTTTTCATCTGCGTCTATCTGTGCCTGCTCAGCTGGGCTGATGTATCTTTTCAGGGACTTGGGTTTAGGAGTGGGAACTTTCAGCACTTTCTTCCCTTTCCTAGACACTGGCGGAGGCACGGGAGCTGAGTCATCATCATCTGACTCTTCGAGAAACTTGGTCACATCCTCTATAATTTTCTGAGAGGGTTCAGACGTGCCAGTTTCTGCTCCCGTCCTGGGTTCTGAGCCACTTGGGCCTGTCTCAGCCTCTACATCTCCTGTTGAGACACCCTGGCTATAACCCTTGTTCCTTGAGATTCCCCCTTAGGCTGATCACTCTTAGCTGATTGAATCAGAGCAATTTGTTTGTAAGTATTTTCCCCCTTTTTGGCATCATCTAATATGCTTGGGGTGGGAATGGGAACTACCTTGGAGTTGAGCGAATGTAAAGAATTTTTGAGCTCCTCCAAGGTCTTCTGAAGACCTTCAAGTTTTGGTAACTCTGTTTTGACGTCAGACTTGTTGGCAATGAATATGACCCATGTGTAGCGTGAGTAGTCATCAATGACCACTAATGCATATTTTCTGCCTCTGATCGTCACTGGGGAGACTGGACCGAACAAATCCATATGTAGCAGCTGAAGGATTCCATCCGTGGAAGGCGATGGAACTGGAGGATTTTGATTCCTTGTTTGCTTTCCCTTCAGACATGCTTCACACTGAGTGTCTTTGCTGAATACTTCATTCGGCAGTCCCCTTGCTAGAGTGTTTCTTGCAAGCTTGTTGAGCGTCTTAAAGTTGAGATGGCTGAGTCTTCTGTGCCATAGCCACCCCGTGCGGTTGTCATTCTTCGCCAATAAGCAAGCTTCAGGTTCAGCTGAGTTCCAGTCAGCCACATATATATTCTTTCTGCGCGAACCTGATAACACTGTTTTCCCTATGGATTTATCAATAACATCACGTAAAACCGGCGTCAAAAATCACTCTATTTGAGTTATCACAAAATTGACTAACGAGAGAGAAGATTATGCTTTGAAGTCCTTCAACATATGATACTCTTGGAACTTTGGCGCTCCTATGCTTCGAGTGTTCCATATCCTCTCGTGTAGCCTTTGGCATTATCTCCAAACTCATTCGGGTCCTTCTTCGGTGATATAATTCTTCGTAGACTCCTTTGGTATGTCATGTGTCTTGAGCATCCGCCGTCCACATACCATGGGTCTTTACGCACCCGCAAAAACGTAATTTTATTCAGGTACCCTTCATTTTTGATTTTGGGTCCTTAGATGTTAGTTTTCATAACCCAAATCTGTCTAACAACCCTGGTGGTTTCAGACATTTTCTTTCCATTAGAGTCAACATATCTGACCACTGGACTGGTCAAAGGTGACTTCGAGGCTTACGAGGTTCGGGAGTCCCGATCTTCCGAGTTGGTGGATCGCCGACCTTAGCCTTACGTGTGGCTTTCTTTTTCTTCGACCTTTGGAGCCTCTTCGACTATAGGTTCATAATAGTATGACCCATACCGAATTTGGATGTGTCGCCTTTGGAGGTCCATACCGATCCGCCAATTTTAATTTGCTGGTTCCCCCTTGACTGAACTGGGGTTTCTTGGCACTGATCTTCTTGTCAGAATGCTGATGTGTGGGATGAGGTGCTTTCATCTTCTGGTTTGTTCTTTGCTAGGGGGTTCAGTATATCTGCGTTGATAGTCTCCCCTCGAACAAACTATCAGCAAGCCGTACTTCTGAGTGTACTGGGGGCGTATGTGGAAGCTCCTGGGACCGAATCCAAGTCCTTCCTTGCAGTGCTTTGGCTTATTGCTTGCTAGCATAGCTCCTAATTTCTTCTCAGCACCCATGTACCTCTCAGTCATCAGGCTCCTCAAGACATCATCACTCTTCTTCAGTGTGTCGTGCTCGGTCTGAAGTCCTGACATTTCTTGCTTCGGCCAGACTCGGTTCGATATCTTTCGAGTCAAGTCATTGGTCAAAACCGAAATCCGATCTTCTTGATGCTTCGAGACTTGGCCATCGGAGAGTTTATCTCCTCCCCGAGTCTCAACACAAGTTCTTCGGCCTCGCAGCAACCCGACTCTCCCGAGAAAGTCTCGATTCTCTACTTTCGGGGTATCCAACTCCCGAAGAGTCTTGCCGAGCCGCAAACTCATCCGAATTTGTTCGTCGAGCGCTTCTTCGTATGCGGTTGCGACGTCCAAATTCTCATCTGCTCCTGAAATAGTGTCGTGTGTGCAGTGTGAAGAGGAGTTCAGTGGTTCATGAGAATTTACCTCATCCTCTTCGTCTGCCATCATGCACATTTCAGCTGATTCTTCAGCTTCAAGCTCTAAGGCCATGAAAGCCGCTTCATCGTCGAGATGAATCCATAAAAGGAGTCGACCTCTTCGAGTCGTCCGAGATTTCGCCCGCCTATGTAGGATTGTCTTTTCGGGCGAATTTCTCTCTCCTTGCCTTACGTGCTGCGCGCGTTCAAGGCACTATCGAGCTCGGGACAATCATACCGATAATGTCCCGGCTTCTTGCGGTTGTAACAAGCGATGACTCTTTCTTCTTTGCTTTCGCTATTCTTTGATGGTTTCGAGTCATCTTTCTTTCGCATTCGGAAGATTGTGAGTCGGGAGTGTGTTTCGACATATAATTTGACTTACCTTTCGTTTCCCGATAGGCTTTAGTCACTTTTTCGCGTCGCTCCTTCTCCTTCGATACTTTACAGAGCGGCGCATACTTCGAGCGAGACTTCCTTCTTGTAGATCATTGAGTGAAGGTTCGGTCTTACTCGTCGTTTTGCTCGTTCTGCCGGAGATCTTTGTCTTGGCCGACCGATGCTTTGAAAGCATGGTCGATTTTTGTGTCGGCTTCGACTCTCGCTTTCTTTGAGGTCCGTCGAACTCAAACTCCTCCGCCTCGTAATTACGAAAAGATATGGTCGAAGACACAAGCATCTAAGTCGAATGTCGCAATAGAGTGGCAAAAGGTGTCCAGTGTCCATCCCGGCGGTGCCCTCGAGAATCTTCGATTCATCTCTCGGTTCTTGAATGTCTTTCCCGGCCCATTGATAGAGTTCATCGATTGGTAAATCGACGTTTAGATCTTCGATTTTATCCCCGGGCATGAGAGAAAAGCTTTCCAGCTTTTGGAGTTCCGGCGCTAATTTGTTGGCTTTAATCTTCTCGAGTCCCTCGACTCGCAGCGCAAGAGCATCCCGAGTTCTTTAGCAGTCTTGCATTCCTGAACCCTGCCAAAATAAGAATCACTAAGGGTGGTCAGTATAGCGTTTCTGGCAACACGGTCTAAGTTGTGAAGCTTCTTCTCCTCAGGAGTGAAGAGACTTCTGTCTTTGGGAATCTTCTTCCCGGTCACCATTCCTCCTCCTTGAGCTTGGTCCTGAGTTACGACACTATCGATCATGGGAACGATAGGTCCATCTTCAAGCACTTCGATCATACTTGTCATGGAGGGATGTCGGATGTGCTTCCATTTCGACTCGCCATACTCCATAATTCTCCACCGAGAACATGGGTACCATCCTTATACCTGACATATCAGCCATGAAGAATAATGATATGAATGTAGAGTGATATGCAGTGAAAAAACGTTTTCCCTTGGATCCGTTCGAATAGACCAGTCTCAAAGTGACAAGAGTCTCAAAGAACTCAAGCTCTGATACCAATTGTTGGTCCCGAGTGTACGGTCAGGTGTAGAGGGGGGGGTGAATACACCTGATTCGATTTCTCAACTTCGAACTTGAACAGTCCTATTCAGGATGGTGTCCGACCAAACAGTTCGGCGCAGACTGCACAACCGTTTCGAATCGAGTTAAAGGCTAAGAGTATCGACTCGACCGAGATCTCGCTAACCGGACCGGGTCGAATTCAGTATCTACAGTAAGAGTTCAGTGCGCGGAATAGTGTAGGCTCAAATCAGTTTTTGTGAGAAAATGTTTTAAGTCTCAGTTCAGTAGATAAAAGGTTCAGTATGCTGAGACAGTTGATTGATTTTAAATATGATGTTCAGTATGAATAGTAAAATCAATGCAACAGTTAAGAAAGCAGTAAGAGACACAGGATTTTTAAAGTGGTTCGGATATCGCTCAAATCCTACGTCCACTGTCCCGAATGATCAGGAGGCTATTTATTATCCTGAGTTAGTCTCAGTCAGCTTGCACACTTGGCAAAGCCGCGTCTTGGTTTTTATACTGATCCAAGTCTCAGTTTACAACACTATCAAACTTAAAGTGTTTGACAAACTTCTCCAACAGTGAAGGAGTCCTTATACAATAAGGATTGGGTTCAAATGTGAACTCCTTCGTCTAAGCTTATGGATATAACAAGTGAGCTTAGGGTTAGAGGGATAAGGAACGAGAATGTAGCTATCTAGAGCGACGAACAGCTGAGGGTTTAGCTATATGTTCGTGTCAGTCGCTTGGATACTAGAAGCTTAAATCGGTTCAGCTTAGTTCCTTTTGAGCTGGATGTAGTCTTTCGCCGGAGATAACTCGGTTGTTTCTTGCGGAAGACTTAGTCGTTAATATCGCTCGTTTGAATGCTCTCTCGTGTTCTAGGTGCGAGCATTCTCTTTTTTCAAATCTTGAATGATCCCTCTATTTATAGAGCAGAGATTGAAATAGATCCGTTGGAGACGATCTTCTTCTCTCTCTCTCTTTTTTGTAGCAAACGGCTCTTTTGGTGTAGGTAACAGTGTACTTTCCCACCTTTTTTAGGTAAAAGGTTGACTGCAGCTTTAGCAGGTGGGAAGACACGTGTATGCTTGTCATTCGTCGAGGTGGATGGAGTGGTTGAGACAGCACAAACTTCGAGACAGACTGATTCAGCTTGATGTCCCTGCTGAAAGCCGTGGGTGCTTGTTTTAACCCGTATAGAGCCTTTCTGAGTCTATATACTTGATGTCCCTGCTGAAAGGCGGGTGGTTGTTCCACATAGACTTCTTCTTTCAGCACGCCATTCAGGAACGCAGACTTCACATCCATTTGATAAACTCTGAATCTTTGATGTGTTGCGTAGGCTAGGAATAGTCTAATTGCCTCCAATCTTGCAACTGGAGCGAACGTCTCATCGAAATCTATCCCTTCGGCTTGACAGTAGCCTTTAGCCACGAGTCTTGCTTTGTTCCTTACTATAACGTTGTTTTCATCTTGCTTGTTTTTTAAGACCCATTTGGTTCCAATGACATGTTGATGTCGGGGTCTGTCTACAAGCTCCCATACTTCGTTTCTCGTGAACTGATTCAGCTCTTCCTGCATAGCAATAATCCAGTCAGCATCTTTAAGTGCATCCTCAATATTCTGAGGCTCTTCAGTAGACAAGAAGCAGGAAAATAATGCGCTTTCTCCTTGACAGAATCTGGATCTTGTCTTGACATGTGCTAAAGGATCTCCAATTATAAGATCAGCAGTGTGAGCATCTAGCCACGATCTACGATGTTTTAACTCTTCATCTGAAATTTGTTCAACATAGATAGTAGGTGAGTTAGGCATTTCAGTTGTACTATTCTGAGATTGAAGTAATTCAGTAACAAGAGTATGATCTACCGAGTCACCGTGTTCGGGGGCATTCGGCTCGGAGAACATTACTAGACGTTCCCCCCCGAGTTGTTATTCTCAGTAGTGTTGGTCTCAGTTACCTCTACGGTTTCCTCATCGACCTGAGTTACCTGGGATTGATTCTGTTCGGGAGAATCAATCTGCTCAGCTACTTGCTCAGCTGGTTGAGATTCAGTAGATTTGTCTTCAGTTTCTTCGTCGAATCATCATCCCAAAGCATAGCTGGATCTTTTCGATTTATCTTTTAAGCTTAGATCTTGTAGCCGCTTATCGATGTCCTCGATTCGGAATTTGAGTTATTGCTCCCTGTCTTCGTAGCAAACTCGTTAAAAACAACATGAGGGCTTTCCTCCACGAAAAGAGTCCGATAGTTGAATACTCCGAAAGCTTTTTCGACCCGAGAGTATCCTAAGAATACTCCCACGATCCGACTTGCTATCAAAATTCTTCGCTGATCTTTCCCATTATTGTGGATAAAGCATGAACAACCAAAAATATGGAAATAAGATAGAGAAGGCTTCCTGCCGTTCCATAGTTCATATGGTGTCCGCTTATGCTACTTTGTCAGTAGAGATCTATTCTGAGTATAACATGCAGTATCAGTAGCTTCTGCCCAGAATTTGGTTGGGAGTCCTGAGTCTGCGAGTAGAGTCCTAGCTACCTCTTTTAGAGTTATGTTCTTTCGTTCAGCAACTCCATTCTGCTGAGGTGTGCGTGCAGCTGAAGTCTCATGCTCTATTCCTTCTGCTTTGCAGAACTCCTTTACCATGGAATTAAGGAACTCAGTTCCTCTCTCTGAACGTATTTTTCTGATCATGGTGTTCTTCTCGACACTGAGCTTTTTCAGAAGCGTTGGTAACTCTGTTTTGACGTCAGACTTGTTGGCAATGAATATGACCCATGTGTAGCGTGAGTAGTCATCTATGACCACTAATGCATATTTTTCGCCTCGATCGTCACCTGGGAGACCTGGACCGAACAAATCCATATGTAGCAGTGAAGGATTCCATCCGTGGAAGGCGATGGAACCGGAGGATTTTGATTCCTTGTTTGCTTTCCCTTCGGACATGCTTCACACCGAGTGTCTTTCTTGAATACTTCATTCGGCGGTCCCCTTGCTAGAGTGTTTCTTGCAAGCTTGTTGAGCGTCTTAAAGTTGAGATGGCTGAGTCTTTTGTGCCATAGCCACCCCGTGCGGTTGTCATTCTTCGCCAATAAGCAAGCTTCAGGTTCAGCTGAGTTCCAGTAAGCCACATATATGTTCTTTCTGCGCGAACCTGATAACACTGTTTTCCCTATGGATTTATCAATAACATCACAGAAACCAGCGTAAAAAATCACTCTATTTGAGTTATCACAAAATTGACTAACAGAGAGAAGATTACTGTTGAAGTCCTTCAACATATGATACTCTTGGAACTTTGGCGTTCCTATGCTTCGAGTGTTCCATATCCTCTCGTGTAGCCTTTGGCATTATCTCCAAACTCAATTCTGGGTCCTTCTTCAGTGATATAATTCTTCAGTAGACTCCTTTGGTATGTCATGTGTCTTGAGCATCCGCTGTCCACATACCATGGGTCTTTACGCACTCGCAAAAACGCAATTTTATTCGGTACCCTTCATTTTTGATTTTGGGTCCTTAGATGTTAGTTTTCATAACCCAAATCTGTCTAACAACCCCGGTGGTTTCGGACATTTTCTTTCCATTAGAGTCAACATATCGACCACCGGATCGGTCAAAGGTGACTTCGAGGCTTCCGAGGTTCGGGAGTCCCGATCTTCGAGTTGGTGGACTGCTGACCTTAGCCTTCTGTGTGGCTTTCTTTTTTTCTGACCTTTGGAGCCTCTTCTGACTATAGGTTCATAATAGTATGACCCATACTGAACTGGATGTGTCGCCTTTGGAGGTCCATACCGATCTGCCAATTTTAATTTGCTGGTTCCCCCTTGACTGAACTGGGGTTTCTTGGCACTGATCTTCTTGTCAGAATGCTGATGTGTGGGATGAGGTGCTTTCATCTTCTGTTTGTTCTTTGCTAGGGGGTTCAGTATATCTGCGTTGATAGTCTCCCCTCGAACAAATCTATCAGCAAGCCGTACTTCTGAGTGTACTGGGGCAGATGTGGAAGCTCCTAGACTGAATCCAAGTCCTTCCTTGCAGTGCTTTGGCTTATTGCTTGCTAGCATAGCTCCTAATTTCTTCTCAGCACCCATGTACCTCTCAGTCATCAGGCTCCTCAAGACATCATCACTCTTCTTCAGTGTGTCGTGCTCGGTCTGAAGTCCTGACATTTCTTGCTTCAGCAGACTCAGTTCAGTATCTTTCTGAGTCAAGTCATTGGTCAAAACTGAAATCCGATCTTCTTGATGCTGAGACTTGGCCATCAGAGAGTTTATCTCCTCCCTGAGTCTCAACACAAGTTCTTCGGCCTCAGTAGCAACCTGACTCTCCTGAGAAAGTCTCTGATTCTCTACTTTCAGGGTATCCAACTCCTGAAGAGTCTTGCTGAGCTGCAAACTCATCTGAATTTGTTCGTCGAGCAGTTCTTCGTATGCGGTTGCGACGTCCAAATTCTCATCTGCTCCTGAAATAGTGTCGTGTGTGCAGTGTGAAGAGGAGTTCAGTGGTTCATGAGAATTTACCTCATCCTCTTCGTCTGCCATCATGCACATTTCTCATTCGATTCTTGACCTTCAAGCTCTAAGGCCATGAAAGCCGCTTCATCGTCGAGATGAATCCATAAAGGAGTCGACCTCTTCGAGTCGTCCGAGATTTCGCCGCCTATGTAGGATTGTCTTTTTCGGGCGAATTTCTCTCTCCTTGCCTTACGTGCTTGCGCGTTCAGCACTATCGAGCTCGGGACAATCATACCGATAATGTCCCGGCTTCTTGCAGATTGTAACAAGCGATGACTCTTTCTTCTTTGCTTTCGCTATTCTTTGATGGTTCTCGAGTCATCTTTCTTTCGCATTCGGAAGATTGTGAGTCGGGAGTGTGTTTCGACATATAATTTGACTTACCTTTCGTTTCCCGATAGGCTTTAGTCACTTTTTCGCGTCGCTCCTTCTCCTCTCGATACTTTACAAACGGCAGCGCATACTTCGAGCGAGACTTCCTTCTTGTAGATCATTGAGTGAAGGTTCGGTCTTACTCATCGTTTTGCTCGTTCTTGCGGAGATCTTTGTCTTGTGACCGATGCTTTGAAAGCATGGTCGATTTTTGTGTCGGCCTTCAGCTCTGCTTTCTTTGAGGTCTGTCGAACTCAAACTCCTCTCGCTTGTAATTACGAAAAGATATGGTCGAACAAAGCATCTAAGTCAGAATGTCGCAATAGAGTGGCAAAAGGTGTCCAGTGTCCATCCGGCAGTGCCCTCAGAATCTTCAGATTCATCTCTCGGTTGCTGAATGTCTTTCCCAGCCCATTGATAGAGTTCATCAGATTGGTAAATCTGATGTTTAGATCTTCGATTTTATCCCAGGGCATGAGAGACAAGCTTTCCGGCTTTTGGAGTTCCAGGCGCTAATTTGTTGGCTTTAATCTTTCGAGTCCCTCGACTCGCAGCGCAAGAGCATCCCAGAGTTCTTTAGCAGTCTTGCATTCCTGAACCCTGCCAAGATAAGAATCACTAAGGGTAGTCAGTATAGCGTTTCTGGCAACACGGTCTAAGTTGTGAAGCTTCTTCTCCTCAGGAGTGAAGAGACTTCTGTCTTTGGGAATCTTCTTCCCCGGTCACCATTCCTCCTCCTTGAGCTTGGTCTCGAAGTTACGACACTATCGATCATGGGAACGATAGGTCCATCTTCAAGCACTTCAGTCATACTGTCATGGAGGGGATGTCGGATGTCCTTCCATTCGACTCGCCATACTCCATAATTCTCCACCGAGAACATGGGTACCATCCTTATACCTGACATATCAGCCATGAAGAATAATGATATGAATGTAGAGTGATATGCAGTGAAAAAACGTTTTCCCTTGGATCCGTTCGAATAGACCAGTCTCAAAGTGACAAGAGTCTCAAAGAACTCAAGCTCTGATACCAATTGTTGGTCCTGAGTGTACGGTCAGGTGTAGAGGGGGGGGTGAATACACCTGATTCGATTTCTCAACTTCGAACTTGAACAGTCCTATTCGGGATGGTGTCCGGATCGAAGCAGTTCGGGCAGACTGCATAACCGTTTCGAATCGAGTTAAAGGCTAAGAGTACTGACTCAGCTGAGATCTGCTAACTGACTGGGTCAGAATTCAGTATCTACAGTGAGAGTTCAGTGCGCGGAATAGTGTAGGCCCAAATCAGTTTTTGTGAGAAAACGTTTTAAGTCTCAGTTCAGTAGATTTAAAAGTTCGGTATCTTCGAGACAGTTGATTGATTTTAAATATGATGTTCAAGTATGAATAGTAAAATCAATGCAACGCTTAAGAAAGCAAAGAAGAGACACGGGATTTTTAAAGTGGTTCGGATATCGCTCAAATCCTACGTCCACTGTCCCGAATGATCGGGAGGCTATTTATTATCCCGAGTTAGTCTCGGTCGGCCTTGCACACCGGGCAAAGCCGCGTCTTGGTTTTTATATCGATCCAAGTCTCGCTTACAACACTATCAAACTTAAAGTGTTTGACAAACTTCTCCAACAAGTGAAGGAGTCCTTATACAATAAGGATTGGGTTCAAATGTGAACTCCTTCGTCTAAGCTATGGATATAACAAGTGAGCTTAGGGTTAGAGGGATAAGGAACGAGAATGTAGCTATCTAGAGCGACGAACAGCTGAGGGTTTAGCTATAGGTTCGTGTCAGTCGCTTGGATACTAGAAGCTTATGTCGGTTCAGCTTGGTTCCTTTTGAGCTGGATGTAGTCTTTCGCCGGAGATAACTCGGTTGATTCTTGTGGAAGACTTAGTCGTTAATTTTGCTCGTTTGAATGCTCTCTCGTGTTCTAGGTGCGCGCATTCTCGCATTCTTCAAATCTTGAATGATCCCTCTATTTATAGAGCAGAGATTGAAAATAGATCCGTTGGAGACGATCTTCTTCTCTCTCTCTCTTTTTGGTAGCAAACGGCTCTTTTGGTGTAGGTAACAGTGTACTTTCCCACCTTTTTAGGTAAAAGGTTGACTGCAGCTTTAGCAGGTGAGAAGACACGTGTATGCTTGTCATTCGTCGAGGTGGATGGAGTGGTTGAGACAAAGACAAACTTCGAGACGCATCGAAGCCGACTTCTCTCTTCCTCGTACATGACAATGCCGATTGTCTTTCAAAAGATTCTCGACACCCCGAAGACTATCGCCGTTCGTCGAGTCCGACCTTGTATTCGGTAGATAGACCGCTTAGATAAGTCTATCGAAGATCGCCTACGAGTTCGATGAACTACTCTCGCCGAGTTCGGTTCAATCGACTCTCTCGCATATCGCTTCCCGCTCGAGTCCAAGATCACTGAGTCTTCTACACTGGTGCTGAGGCAAATAAGCTACTGAGCGCCTTGACCAGAGCAGAGTGTCTACTGAGTCTGAAACCTCAGAGACAAATACGAATACAAAGGAATGGTTCACCAATCAGATAGGGTTTTGGGATCTTCAAATCTTCTCAACAGTTCAGAGCACGAGGCTACTGAGCGTGATTCAGTATAGAAGATAGAGTCATTTCCCACAAGTATGATCATGCTGAGGATTGAATCATCACCCAACAATAATATAAAGTATATTATACCAATTTCTTTCCATACTTAATTTTCCTCTTAATTTCTTCCGGATTAAGCATATATTGCCTTTAATTTGCAACCGCCACATCAACGCCTCGTCACCGCCACATCATCATAAGAAACTGCAAAACAAACACCAAAACGCAATCCAACGACCAAAGTATCGCCAACATAAACGGAATATGGATAGTACGAATTTAGACCTATCAAACCTCCTTACACTTAAACTATACTTGCCCTCAAGTATAAGGAAAACCAAAGTATAAGTACATCCAAATTCCATCAATCCCCAAAGACTCAAGACTCTAAAATAAAAAGACAAGGACGAAAACAAGACAACGAAAAGACAAGAACACGACACAAAACAAAGAAAAGGAACAACACAAAGACAAAGACAAGAACACGAAACAAAACAAGAAGCAATGCCAATCATATCCGTAATCTCCACACTCAATGAACTAGCAAAACATGTCAAACTATGCAAATATGAATCTCATCAAACAAGTAGAGTTGCAAATTTAAGACTAGGCACACAAATATCAATTTGGTCAAAAACCTAAGCAAAAGTGGATCATCCTCACGGTTCACTCAACACTCTCTAAAGTCCGGTCAAACCACTCAATAAAAAATATAGTTCATACGTCACGATAAAAGATTGTCACAACTGCAATATCAAGGAGGTCTTTTTCTTTGGTTATAATGGGGCTGAGGACATAGACAATTTGTTGTTGGTAGGGGTCCTAGGGGTTCTAAGCTCCACAAATTGTACATCAATGTCATGCATGTAATACTTGCTAAATTCGAGATAATCAAAGATGAAAAATCAATGCCTACCATAAAAGAACATCATATCAGCTGCTACCAAGTTATTCACGAGCACCTCCACTGAATACTGTTTCGGAATTTTTTTTTTTTGAAACAGCATACCATACGAAAATTCCGGGTACAAAAACGAGCTGACCTTAAATACCACTATTAATGCACAATTCCGGTCCACTATTATTTTGCAACAAGCAAGTACGATAGCAAGCAAACTCAATAGGCAATAAAATATAAATAGATCAATCTCAAATAAGCTTGTAAAACATACAATGACATGGGAAAAAGAGAAGCTAAAAAGGCCTCGGTTTGTATTTTCTGACTAAATCAAAGAATAGGTCAAGGCACAAATTAGCTCACTAGAGGATAATGCAAGGTAGGAAAAATATTATCGCGGTTAAATGGCTCAATCCCTAGTGCCTCCTATCACTTATCACAAGTGGCTCACTTTTATTGCAACTTCATGAACAAACACTCTCAATGAAATTAGTAGGCAGTGTCCTACATTAACGGCTCAAGTCTAATATACGGAGTGTGTGTAAAATTCGATCCACAATTCACTTATTATTCGTCATCCCAAATTACATACAAATGTGCACCAAGTCCTACTCTTCACAACAACTACAAGCTTGCATATTGAGACATAAAGCACAACCAAACATGCTTAAACAAAGAACAAGAATGCATCAACAACTTCAATTTTTGGCATGCTTTGACGACACAAAAGAAAGGACGACACAAAGTGAAACGACGTAAAGACATCCCTCCTTACACTTAACCTCTTGTGTGCCCTCACACAAGAAAAGACAAAGAAAAAGGATGGAGAACATGACAAAAACACATAACAAATATCCCTCCTTACATTTGATCGTTGCAAACGAGCAAGTAAAAGAGAAACAAAACATAGACACGAACACAAAAACACAAACACACAATAACAATAAAATAAAAACAAAAGAGGGGAGAATGGCATCACCGATCGCCCGGACGCGGAAGACGAGAGAGAACCGTGCGCTCCAAATCATCAAAGCGCCGCCGAAGGCTGCAAGCTCACCATGCAACTAACTCCTCTGAGATCTTTTCTCCTTACACTTAAGTCTACAATGTTCTTCGTAGCCTAGATCTGGAAAAACAACATAAAAAAAAAAACAAAGACCAAACAATAATAAAATCAAAGAAAATAAACGATAGTAAACTAGGGTTGCCTCCCGGTAGCGCCTTTCTTTAAAGTCTTTGGCTAGACATCCTCTTAAAGGGTCAATCTGGTGGAGGTATGCATAGTGGAGTCACATCCACTACCTTGCAATCTCTTCCCACGGTCTTTATACCACATGAAATCATCATAAGCATCTCTCCAAAACTCTTTCTCACACTTGGTTGATGGCCTATCCACTTGCCAAATCATGGAAGTCGGCTCCCTTGCTGCCCTTTGCTTGTCTCTTTCAGGTTGGGGCTTCAGCTTTGAAATGCATGGCTGATCATCAGAAGATAACAGTCTGCTGGAAATGCTCTGCCTGGGCAAGTGGGCGATTCTGCTGTCAGTTTTGGGCGAAGCATAGAGTGCCATGATGCTCTCCTTAATCTCTTTATCCCTCATGTCATTGGCATCCAAATCAACGAATCCATGTGTGAGAGTGAGTTCTAACTTATCCTGCAACAAAGACGTCTCAAGATATTCTGGGTCTACGCACTTGGCGGGGAGCATCTTCTGGATGATTGCCGACACTGACATATCCATCAATAACTTCTCGGACTGCTGGATCTTACCTGCTATGAAGTCTTTGACAAATTTCCCAAATTGGGGAATCTTCACGGCTTCGAGGAAAGGTATGTTGATTTCCAGCTTCTCGAACAACTTCACATAATCCATGTATTCCTTGTTCGGTGTCCGTTTCCTCTCCAATGCCTCAGGAAACGGTGGAGGTATGGCAGTCTTAAGGTCGGTCTGAGCAGTTCGGCCCTCTCTGTTGGGCAGAACTTCATCAGTAAAATTTTGCAATTCTGTCGGGTCTTTCGGGCGATCGACCTTCTCGTCGGTCGGCTCTCCATCGCCCGGATCTCGCAGTCCGTCGGGTGCCATGCGGGCGGTTCGACCTTCTCTGTCTGACAGAATGCTCGGTCTGGTAAGCTCGGCGGTCTGTTCTGCTGCAGATCTAATCTTTTGGGGACTCGCTTTCGGTGTTGGTTCGGACAACTCTTTTCCACTCCTCAATATGATGTGATTGCAACTATGGGGAGACAAATTTGGCTGAGTCTGAGAAGGTAATTACCTTTGATTTTCCTTCATTTCATCTAGCGAAGTGGTCATCATAGATATTTTCTTGGTCAGATTGTCCAAGATACTTTGTTGCTCCCACTTCAATTGTTGCACCTCTCTCTTCACGGCTTTGAGCTCATCATGATTTGAAGTTATTTCCTTCTGCATCTGCTTCTGATATGCAATGGCATCTTTTTGAGAAACAATCATCTCGCACATCAATTCTTCAAGCATAGAGGATCCCTGGTCGGCTTGGTTGGGCGGAGGCATTATTGACATTTTCGGCTTCAATGCCATTTGATGCGAAGCTCGGTAAGGTTGCTCTATACCGAGGGTAGGTGTCCAATATAATTTGTCATAGCGGTGGATGATTTGTTTTACTTGAGTTCGTGGAAATTCCACGTGCTTGTGTGTTCGGGCACCTTGCTCTCCATCAATTTCTTGCTCGAGCTCAGTCTTCTTTTTACCGAACAAGCTAATTTAACTTACGTTAGCCCTAGCATTCAGATTGGGCTAGACTTGCGACGGTAATTGCCCTTGACTTGTCTTCATCTCTTGAATTGAAGAATTCAACTTGGAAATCTGCTTGGATAAATTCTCGATGGTGCTTTGATTATCCCTCTTGGTCTGATTAATTTCCTCTTGCATCTGTTGTTGATAGGCAATGGTACTCTTCTAAGAAGTAATCATTTCAGCCATCATTTTCTCCAACGGGCTGCTCTGGTCCGCCTAGCCAGACGGACCAGTCTACTGCTGAAATTGCTGCGGGAATTGCCTTTGATGTGGAGGTCTGTAGGGTTGTTGAAACCCTTGTTGTTGCGGTGGCTGATATTGTTGATGATGGTATGTAGGCTGTTGGAATGATTGTTGTGGAGGATTCCTTGGCGGTTGTGGCGCTTGGTCATCTTGTCTCCACCTTAAGTTCGGATGAACCTTGTTCTGTCCATTCCAATTGCCAGCTGCATTAACATCCTCGCCTTGACATTGCAAAGATGTGTGCCCTCTTTGACTACATGCACCACATGTGTGATCAGCCATTGTGCGCGCAAATGAAGAGGAAGAGGAAGGAGGATTCCTCTCCTTTAATAAACGATCCAATTTTTCTTCGAGTTGGCTGAATTTCTCCTCCATTTTTAGCCCAACTTTCATATCAAGATCATCTAGAAAGTCTCCACTCGAAAGATTCACAGATTTCCTTTGCATCCTTGGTCCTTTGTATTGCGATGTAGACTCAGCAATGCCTTCAATGATTGCCTTCGCATTAGTGTAGTAGCTATTAGCAAAGCTACCCTTCAATCCGACATTCACCATGGTCTTGGACTCATCTGTCATTCCTTGGTAGAAGCATTGCAGTAGATCCACATCAGAAAAACCATGGTTTGGGCAGCTATCAACTAGCTTCCCAAAACGCTCCCAGTATGCTCCAAATGACTCGTCAAGCTCTTGAGTAATCCCGAAAATCTCCTTTTTCAGTACATTCGTCTTGGATTGAGGAAAATACTTGTCCAGGAATGTCTGACGCATCTGAGCCCAAGTAGGAATCGACCTAGGTCGAAGTCCAGAAAACCATGCTCGAGCTCCGTCTTGAAGAGTAAAAGGGAATGCTTTGAGCTTGAATGCATCCAAATGACCTTGCATGTGCAGATCACAGACCTGATTGAACCCCTCCAGAAAAGCAAAAGGATTCTCGTTCAGCTTCCCATAAAACTTTGGATATGCCGCGACCAAATTCAGCTTCACATCTATCTGCTCAGTGGTGGTTATGTTGATTGGTCCGGGCAAGTCCTCTCCCAAGTTCCTCGAACCTGAGTTCATTTTCAGATTGGCTCCTTCTTCTTCAGCCATGTTTTCTTCTTCAGATTCAGAATTGTTGCCTTCAGAAAACGGGTCTATCTGACCAGTAGGGCCGATTTCAGATTCTGACTCGCTGGTTCTTCCCTCTGTCTGGTCAATCGGACATGTTTCTGCTTGTGACAGCACTGGTTGCTTTTGTAGCTTTGTTGCTTTCCGGTTCCTTTTCGCAGTCTTTTCAATTTCTAGATCGAAGTGTAGAAAAGGGCGGGAAGACCTGCTCATGCAACACTTAAAAAGCACAAAAGATCAGTAGGAAAAATAAGCTAAAAGAAAACACTGTTCCCCGGCAATGGCGCCAATTTGGTGATCGTTGTTTTCACAAAATAAATCCTGCAAAATTGCTAGAACTAAGATTAGTATAGCTACAGGTATCGAACACAGGGAACGGAGTATTTTAGACCTAAAATTCCTATCAATCAAGGTTTGGTTAAAAAACAAGCAAGTTTTGGAAATTATCTAACCCTAAACAAAATAAAGTAAATAGCAGGAATAAAACACGAAGTAAACGAATGCAAATAAAACGGGTCCAGCAAGATAATTCACACACACTCACAATCGATCACTGACACTATTAATTAATTAATCTACTTAAATTAATTGGTTGTAGGACATCGTAATTAAACTGACATATCCCCTATTCCCCCTTAATTATTCGGTAATCGCCATTGTGGGCATTGAAATGACCACTTCTTTAAATTAGATGCAACCTACGTTGGTGGACAATCAATAGATTTAACACCTAATCAGCTTTAAGAACTAAGGGAACCCAATTTAGGAGTCTACTCGTATGGTGGACATCTAATAGTTTCCTACCAAATTAATCCAATTCTCCTAAGAATAATTTGCTACTTATTTAGCCTAATCCCACGAGAAACGATGGAAGTACTAAATTAGCTATGAATTAAACTAACCTAGGGTGATCAAGCCTAAATTAATTAATCTAATTAATTAACCTAGATTAATTCAGAACCTAAGTGATTAATTTTAAGCCCTAGTCTCACGAAAATATGGTGGTGTGTGTTTTACATCTCGCCGGCCCTAAAAAAACTTAGCCACGTATATCGGCCGGATTGGCCAAACAGACCGGTTTGCTGGACAGAACACAAAACATGCTGAAAATCAAGAAATAAATAGGCACGAAAATTATAACAACTAGACGAACTGATTTAGAACACAAATGAAAACGAAATTAAAACTAAAGGATCAGAAAATACCAACATGAAGAATCTAAATCATCAAAACGATAAACAAATTCGAAATCTCAAAATTAAACTAAGAAGCGGAAATAAAATTCATGTTTGTGTTTCCAAATCTGAACGAAAGCGAAGAAATAAACTCTGAAAAACTGACGGCTATGGAATTCGTGGAAGTTCTCTCCCTCGGTTGCGGCTGCGTGAATGATGATGGTGAAGAATGAAATACTCTCTCCCTTGGACTCTCCTGGCGGCGTGAATAAGATGATGATGAAAAGATCAAACTCCCTCAAAGTGGTAAAGAATAATAAAATATATATGATATCCTCTCTCCCCTCCACGGTAATATGGTGATGATAGGAAAAAATAAAATAATCAAATCTTCTCCCCCTCTTCTTGGCGTGAATAAGATGATTTCATGGATTGATAAAACTCCTCCTTTTTGTGCGGCGTGAATGATGATATAGAATGTTACGGTGTGCGTGTGTATGCGGATTAAAATCCTTGCCGGCGCCTCTTCTCGTTCCTTATATATGCTTATCCCCTTCCTTGTAGAATTAAGTCTTCTAAGTATGGAAAGATATAATATAAAGTATATTATACCAATTTCTTTCCATACTTAATTTTCCTCTTAATTTCTTTCGGATTAAGCCTATAAAACATTTAATTTGCAACCGCCACATCAACGCCTCGTCACCGCCACATCATCATAAGAAACTGCAAAACAAACATCAAAACGCAATCCAACGGGCAAAGTATCGCCAACTTAAACGGAATATGGATAGTACGAATTTAGACCTATCAAAATTGTACTTCGATCTTGTGCGTTTTCACATTTTGAGAAAGCTGAATTATGGTCTTCAAGTGGATATGGTCTTCAAGTGGGCTTCTTACATTTTGAAACTTAAACTAAAAAAAGTTGTGGATGTGCCATTTATTATTTTATGTTGGGTTGACCACTGCTAAATTTAAAAAAAAAAAAAAATATATATATATATATATATATATATATATAAATAACAATACACAAGAACAAACTTTGTGCACGTGCACACGTATTCCACCATGTGGATCCGCCACTGTCAATGGGCGTAAAAGTTTGTGTGTACTACATTTGTATACTATTGTGTGTACCACACCATAAAGTTAATGATATATGGTAAATATGGCCCACCTTTTTTAATGAGAAATGACACATGTTAATATCATTGTGGTGTGGTACACACAAAAGTATACGAAAGTGGTATATACAAGCCGTTTCGATCAATGGGGCATGTTTGGTGTGGAATTGTAGCCCTTTCATTAATTTGTCTTAATTATCTCTTGTTTAATTGTTGCATGTTATTGTTATGCTTGATTTAAATTCTATCTGGGTTTAGAAAATTCAAAATTTATAATGGTTGCTAATCGCAAAAATTGCTCAATTAGGTAACTTGTTTCCTAAGGATCGATTACGCTATTACTAATTTATTGGTTATGTACTCTATGCATGATACTATAAATTTTTTTTATACGAACTATACGACAAAGTCTTGCAATCAATTGCCTGTTAAAATTATACATTTCATCATTTCTCTCTCATGAAATTGTAGTCCACCCCCTTTTTCTTAATTATGGATCCTCCATTGTCTAAGAATATTTGAAGTCGAACATATCATATATAATTACAGCCTAATACGAATTTAAAGATATCTTGTGAAATTTAAACTCTTGCTTTTACAAAAGCATTATCCTACAACTACGTTATTTAATAAAGGCGGCACCAATAAAAAGATGAAAATGATTGCTCAAAATTAGAGACTTCATATAGCACATGTAGAGGTAGTACCCCTTGCTTTCTGATTGACATAACATTTAGCACATGTGTTACTTAAAAATATAACTAACAGAATGTAGTGAAAAATGTTTATTTTTTTTTTTAAGCTTAAATTTAGTGGGATCTCATTTTCAATTTTTATTAGTGAAAAAGTAATTTTGGTGATATTTTCTCGAATGTTATTTTCACGAGTGAGTTCATTTAAATTCCTTGAGATTTCATCCCCCCTGAATGAGTTTTGCCAATAGCATTTCTCGAGAAATAGTGTTCGTTATTTTTTAATAACTAATTAAAAATGGATAGGAAACTTCATTTATTTTTAAATAGATATTATATACCTAAATCAAATTACTTTCATAGAGTTGTAGTTAGAACACTCGTCTCCCTTATCTCATAATTAAGAAATTGAAAATAATTGCGTGTTCTATAAAATGAAACATGTCATAATATTAATTGAGTTTGATCAAACTAACACCCTAGCTATAACTATGTACTGCCTTCTGATCTTATCATAATCATAATATATATTATTAAAAACATAAATCATATAATTTATTCAACATATAAACACAATATAAATAAGAGAGACCTCTGAGGAGCAAGCAAGTTGCAATCAACATGACTCCATTGTATATCATCGTCTACATGCTCTACACAACTCTCAATTCCACCATATTATCCTTCCTCCTCGGCCTCCGCCTCTTCCGCCGCCGCATTTTCCCCTCAACGACTGCGGCTAAGGAAGCCGGAAATGTCATCGCGCTATATGAAGGGCTACTCCATCACGAGCGGCGCAACCCCGTCCGCAACTCTTTCCGATTCGTCGCCCGTTACGCTCTCATTGATCTTGAACGTCCGCCGTTCTCACCTCCCACATACCTCTCGGCCGACGAGGCTCGTCGATCCGCCAAAACAAACGGACCCGTGTAACGTTTCTTTGTTCTTTAATACCATATTGTATGTTACAATTCTGTTATAATTTCTGTTTGTCTTGTTTAATACATAATATTTAGTTCGGGAAAATATGAGCAGATATCTTCTTACAACACTTCCAAGTTTGGGATATCGAAGCACTCCCGTGAGTTATTACTACTGCTATGACATGGAAGGATCCAATAGGGTTTTCAAGAAATGTATTGTTGAGGTTAGTAACTTTTCAACATTACAAATTAACGACAAAATTTGTCTAAGGGCGACAGTATGTATGTTTTATTATACTCCATCCGTCCACCAATCTTGTAATATTTCCTTTTCATGTTGTCCCACCAATCTTGCAACATTACCTAAAATATAAAGAAAATGAGTAGACCACATTCACTTAAACAAGTGGATCCCACTAATTTTAACTTTACACTACTACTTTATACCTTTACACCTACTATTTTACCTTTACACCTACTATCTTAAAATCCGTGACGAGACTCTAATGTTGCAAAATTGGTATGACGGAGGGAGTACGTTTTAACAAAATTTATGTTCATTTTTCTCAGGGCACTAATACACCATGGGGTGAAAGCATAACATTTGTGTTCAACCCGAGCTCCGACTCAGTCCCGAAATGCCAATATATAAGCGCTTTCTCGGTTAGTAGTTAATTTTATTTGATTTCATAAATTTTACAATTAAACCTCTTTAAAGTAATAATATTGGTACATGGAAAAAAACATTACTTAATAAGGTTATCTTTTTATCTAACATTATTTTGGTCACTTGACTCAACTCGGAACAAGAATAAATTATTATCTAAGAAAAGTTATTATTGTATCGAACATTACTTTATTAATTAGATTTAACTGTAGTGACAATTAATCGCAACTTTTGAAGGATATGCACGGAAGTTGGAGGCTCAAATGTACTGAACCCGAGGAGGATTTGCACGCGTATATTTCAATTGAACATCCCGATTATGGCAACAATTATTTTATAGCGACGTTGAAAGCCAAGAAAGTCAACGTCCCCTCTGCAACGTCGGACGATCTTGAAGTGTTCTTCTGGTTGCATCCTCATAAAGCTTCAATCGTTACCTATTGGAATGTAAGTCATTTCCAACTAAATTCCAAATGATCGAACTTCTAGTAATGCTACATCTCATATTTCATATATTTCGTCATTTCATCTTATGATAATCATGTGAGTTGTTTGCTTTCCGCAACATTTTATGTATTTCCGTAGGGTTTGAAGGTTTGGTGGAAAAATGCTCGTTTTCATGAACATCCGAGAATACAGAATCCAAACTATAGAGAAGAATCTCTAGCACGAAATAGAAAGAATCTTCAATTGTGCCCGGCATTTGGAGGCAACGTTAACGACGTCGTTGGACGTGAAGAAAGCATTGATCGAGATTTCATGTGGAAAGATGCTCCATGGCCATGGTCGTACCTAATTGCACCACGCTCTATCTCATCCCACTAGAAATATTATTGCTTGAAATAAAGAGGAAATAATCTAAATTTCAATTTGAACATGAATTGAATTGGTACAACCTACAAATAGTCTATTGGTAATACCTGGAATTGTTCAAATAATTATGTTTTATGATATTATCGTGTCATACTAGCAAACTAATATAGGCGAATTAATATGAGAAAAAAATTATTTGTGGATTCAAAGTTGTTAAAACTTAAAATAGTTATTATAAACCTACCTATAATTAAATTGTATAATTATTTCTTATCTGTTCTTATAAATATATATGCAGCTCCAACATACGTCATCCTTGGTTACAGAGGAAGAGACTAGGCTTAGTGATTGAAATTAACCATTAATTATGATCACGAAGCGCCTGTGAAAATAGCCGAACAAAAGAAGCCAGAATTCGAAGCAATAGCTGCAGAAAACCCAATCCCTAACGTTTAGCTAGCTTGGATAAATTGGTCATGCACTCTGTTAAATTTTTAGTTAGTCAACTATTAATCATAAGGATATTTACGAAATAAAAGTTTTAGGGACCAATTCGTCCAATTTTTAAATTAATTTTTACGATTTTTTATTCAAATAATTTTGTAAATTAAAACTGATTTTTTCTAATAAAAATCTTTGTAGGTAAAAAATTAATTAAAAAATTTAAATATAAAAATTAATTAAAAATTAAAAAAATTTAGAATAACTAATAATTTTGTGTCTCACGGCGGAGAAGGGGAGGGGACGTCACAGAAGTTGAGGATGGTGTTGTGTTCTTCAAGGTCGGAGACGAGCGACTGGACAACTTGGAGGTAGGAGAGATAGCCGATGGTGAAGGAGAGGATGCAGATGATGATGTAGGCGCAGAGCTGGCAAAGGGTGGTGCAGGCGATGGTAGCAAGCTTGCGGAATTTACTGTTGCGGTGGCGAGCGTGGCTGTGGTACGACGGCGGAGAGAAGATTGAGTTAATTTTTTGTTTTAAATTCTTTTTTTTTACGTACCATAAAATTTATTTGAAAAAAAATAAAAACATTTATTTTGAAAAAAATTATAACTAAAAAAAGATTTGAAACAAAAGTAGATAAATTTTAATTCAAAAATTGAATTAATTGGAAAAAGATTATAATTAAAAAAATTATTTGAAAAAAAAAATTAAAATCTAATTTAAAAACTAGATGAATTGGTCCGTGAATATTACGACTAGCATAATTTGAGAATTAATTAACTAAAAAATTAAAAATTAAAAATTAATTAATCTAAATTAGCATAGTTTGGAGACCGTCTTTATCAATTTGAAAAAGAAAAAAAAACAAAAAAACCTTTATTGGGGATGCCGTCGCACTAAGTTCATGTTCATCAAATCCAATATTTACGAGAAACAGTCCTTACATTTACATTAGCAATAGCGGATTTAAAGGTATCACTAAAATTCAAAACTCTTGATTTTTTTTATTAAACTCTACCGTATATTAACATAAAAGTTATTGGTGGAATTGAACTGATGTTTTTTATTACACACTATTCTACCGCTAGATTATTTAATGATGGCGGCGCCATGCACAAGACAAAACGCAACTAACAAATTTCATTATCATGACTTCAAGTTTATGAATATTGTTTTCAGCTGTGAGTTCATCTAAATCGCTTGAGATTTTGGAGTGTTTAGAGTAGCGGAAATTTATTAATAAGCGTTGAGAACAACTGATTAATAGGTATTTGGAAAAAGTATTAAAAGTGAGAAAAATAATATTTGAAATACTGCTGATAGAAGTAACTTATTTTTACTTTTTAAAGGAAATGTTTGTCTACCTATTATGAAACAATTGTAATGTAAAATTGAGAAATTGTTCATATTCTATGTTCATTTTTCACTTTATAACTTGATCAAATATTATAAAATATTAAATTAATGTATAATATTTATATATATATATATATATATATATATATCGATAAATCATAATGAATAAATAAAATTGAGAAGTTGTTTTTATTTAATCTTCAAATTTAAACTTATTTCTACAATTATTTATTTTTATTTTAAGTTGATGCGTTGGAGGTCTAATTATAAAACATTATTTATCTGCAAGTATATAAAAAATCAGTATGTTTTGTATATTTTTTATTTTTTATTTTTAGCTTTTGTCTCTTCGCCGTCAAATTCAGATAGGGGGTTTATTTATTTATTTTTTATTTTTTTATTGAAGAGAATGAGAAGTTTCACAAATTGTAGGGTTAAGGTTATTTTTTAAATTAAACAAATTTATTGAGGATAAATTTGTCCAAAAATTTCATAAACAAGAAGCTATAAATTATATATAAGCTGGGATAGAACAACTGAGATTAGACATGCCCATTTCCGGTTCCGGTTACGCTTACGGTTTGAAATCGCCGGTTACGGTTTGTGAAAAACTGAAACCGAAACCGAACCGTCTGTAGACGGTTGACGGTTTCGGTTTGGAACCACCGGTTCCGATTCCAGTTTACCGATTTCACGGTTTTCATTAAATTTTTTTTAATTATTGAATTATATTTTTTTTTAAATACATTTTTCGATTTCGAATCAAGTCAGTAATAAATTATAAATAAAATTGTAAAATCTCATGAAAGAATTGAACAATTAAATATTTTAATACAATCTCATTGTTGATTTTGTATTATCATGATCGTTTTAGAATAAATTTTATATCATTGTTTTCGATTCTTCGCCGTGTAGTAATTATTAAACAATATTTGATATTCTATATTTTTCATTGATAGAATATGAACAACTTTTATCCCATGTATATATTTTGGGAAAGTTATTATTCATTTGCAATTATACTAAATACAGAATAATGTTTTATCCTTTTGTAAACTACTTTAAAATATTAAAATTGGTAGGATTTTTGTATTTTAAATGAATAGTTTGTTTGAAATAGAAGTAAAAATTAGAAGATTAGATCTTCAATCATGTTTTTAAATTAAAACTCATTTATCTAATTCATTCGGTATCTGATCTTTGACAATTTTAATAGGTGAAATCGTCGGTTTCATCCGATTTAGAACAGACGGTTTCACGGTTTGAAAAAGAGTAAACCGAAACTGAACCGCAAACCGACGGTTTACGGTTCAAGACGGTTTCGGTTTGTACCGATTCTAATTTATGCCGGTTCCGGTTCCGGTTTAAAATCCGGTTTAAAATTCTGTAAATTTATGCTTATGTACTAGTTTCTAAACTATATCAAATATACAATTGTAATTAAGTACTCATAAATTCGACTTCAACTCCAATAATAGATTTATTAATAATGGCGGCGGGCGGCGGCTACAAAACGCAACTAACAAATGAAGATGATTGGTTAAAATTTCTCTTTCATTTTCTTGTGTCCCACTCGTATCTCATTGTTATTTTTAATTGTAAGTATTCAGGTGTTTATTATTTAAATTTTAGTATTGTTGTAAACATTTAAGTGTTTACAGTTAACATGTAAATGAAATACGAGTGAGACATAAAAAAAAGTGGGATTGAAGATCCGAATTGGTTAAAATTGGAGACTTCATCTGTAGCTTACCGCAGCCTCAGCTTATTAAATCAAATTTAATTGAGACGCCCAAAACAATGTTTAATACTCGCTCCGTCCCATTATTAATATCTCACTTGCCTTTTTTGGTTGTCCCATTATTTATGTCTCATACCAAATAAGGAAATAAATGAGTGGACCACAATCAATCTAAGCAAGTGGACCCCACCCCTTTATACTTTTACACCACAACTTTACATCTTTACCTCCACTATCTTAATTACCGTGCCCAGTCCCAATGGGACATAAATAATGGGACGGAGGGAGTATTTAATTTGGACATCGTCATATATCCTACGTTGGTATATAAGGTCGTGCGGATGGCATATGAAATTTAAATAGATTGACTTCCACGATAATACAGATTAAATTCAGGCAAGCTGCCAAGAATCCTTCATACTAATTAGGAAACAATATTAAAAGAAGGAAATCACCTAAATACAATGTGGGGATGAATTGAACAAGAAGGAATCACAATTACTAGATAATAATTGTGCATGTGTTATGCATATTGTGCAAAATCATACTATATTTCATAAGGAATCAAAGATAATGCATGCAATAATACACAACTTAATATTTAATTAATTTATACTTTTTGGTTAATAAGGGAAATTCTCAACCGCTACCAAGATGCATCACCTATATGACAGACTCTTAACTTTAATGGAGGTGCTTATTCAGGGTGACAAACTCGCCTCTAGAGTCATTGGTGAGATTTGAACATGTGACAACTACATCAACCTCTAGGTCATTGGTGAAAAACACTTGCTTTTATTCTATCAAATGAAACATATATATCATAACATAGAGAATGAATCAGATACGAAAGACCCCTTAGATAGGTAGGAAACAATCTGCACCTCCATCTTACTCATTGAATAACTTGGATTGAATATGCCTTCGTCGAAGATTTTCTTATGCAAAATCTTTATATGTTTTATGTTGTGTTATTAAACTCGGCCCGGCCCGACCGGTCCAACCGGGAATCGATCGGGAATACGGGTTGGGCTCAATATAAACTCGTTTTCGTCATTGGCCCGGTGCAACCTGGTCGAATCAACCGGGACTCGCTAAACGAATCGGCCTGGTTTGGACCATTTAACAGAATTATTTTTTTTATTTTTTACTCCCTCCGTCCCACTATTTATAGCCACGTTCTTTTCGGCACGAGAATTAAGAGAATAGATGATAAAGTATGAGAGAGAGTAGATGATAAAGTATAAGAGAGAAGATGAGTAAGATAATGAGACAGTAGGAGAAAAAAGATGATAATGTAAGAGAGAGACGATGATAAAGTAGAATATATGATGATAATTTTTTACCAAATTAGGAAAGTGGTCATTTTTAGTGGGACATTCCAATCGGGAAAAGTGGCCACTTAGAGCGGGATGGATGGAGTATTAAAAATGCAAGGACTGAGGATCGAACCCTCCCCCTCTATCAATCTTCTCCATACCCCAAACTCTAAGCTAAACAACATCTTTTGTTAAGTCTACATAACTAAAATCTACTTATCTTTGACGCTCCCTTCAGCCACGCACTCCCCGAGTTTAATTCGTGTGTTTGTGCCTTTGATTATGCAGGATTCAAGCTTAATTTAGGAGAAAAATGATGAAAATCGGTGTAGCTGGAAGAAGAGCAAAATTTGTGCTTAAGAGTGGATTCTGCCCAACTTGCGAGGAAATGGAGTTAAAGAGATGTTAGGATGGGCCTGTGATGCATTGAGCCGAAATCAGGGAGTTAATCAGATTAAACCAAGCCTAAGAACCCGACCCACATCTCTTTACTGAATTATGGCAGGAATTGGACAGCAAAAAGTTCACGACAGATCAGCATTGTTCATACCTTTGCACAGTGGATCTCCCACCTACCGCTCTGACCAAATCTGGCGACCGAGGCAGATATTTTGAGGGAGCAAAAAAGGAGATATATATCACTAATCCTCATTCATCTTCAACATACACTCTTAGTTAGAAAAAAACTTTCGACTACTCTCTTAAATTTCTGTAGAATTTCCGCCATTAATATGAACTAGAAAACTCTTTTTTTTTTTTTTTGCCTAGCGTAGCTTCAAGCTCTCCGGTGGAGAAGACTTCAATTTAAATACAAGTCTTGGTTAGCTTTAAATTTGTCTTTAATTCCAGCTCTTTAATGCCTTCATTTATTTATTCCCACTTCCAGTTACTTTCTGTTTTTACTGTATGCATGTGAGTTTGTTCAAGTTATTCCTTACCTTTTTGTCTTTATCTTGTTTAGAAGAATGTTGTCTTTTCATACTTTGAATATTTCATGCTTTTAGATCTAGTTGCTTTCGAGCTTGTACCATGTTGTTTCTTACCCTTTGAAGTTAAATGTTCATGTTAGATTTCTGACATTTAAGGAAAGTTTATTATTCTCGCTTTTATTTCCAGATATGTGCTATGTCTTGCCTTTAATATGCTTAGTTAAACTCCCAGATATTGCCGAGGTAATGAGGCATCATCCCTAAAACCCGTGAGATGTGAGAACATGCTTGATAATTGGTAGAGATAAGGTTTTAGTCGAACTCTGTTTAAGATAGTTGCGAACTGCTTAGATCTGATCAGTTTGGGAAGATACCTTCTTTCTGGACAGAAGTAGACTAACTAGGTTATCTGCTTTGAATGCTCAACTTCGGTAGAAGCTTTGAATTGGTTCCTCTATACTTATGCTCCTTGGTAGTTACCTAGTCATTGTTCAACAAGGTAGGCTAACTACTTGGGTAGGTGAGGTTAACTGCTTGGGTATGTGACTGTTTGTATGCTCAACATGGTAGTCACACTTGCATAGAAGAATTGGATGCCCCTGTGCTCCACACAGCATCTTGGCCAGATAGCCTTAACTCAAGTGATTCATCTAGTAATCTAGGATCGAATAGTGTTGGGATTTTGTATACTGGAAGAAATTTTTATGCTTGTATATTTTATTAACCTATCTGATATATATTTATATATATATATATATATATATATATATATATATATATTTGCACACGTAATCATTTATCTTGTACACAAGTTAGATTGTATAGTGTGTTGTAGATCTCATAAGACTACTCAATTGGTTGACCTGACAAGATATAAACAGTTATCACAGCTGAGACAACTTTATGATAAGTTGTTGGTATAAGCTGCAGTTTAGATAAGAAGTGGTTTGTCTTAGCTGCTTGTCTATACTGGTACACTGAAGGTGGTGTATTAATAGATCATAATGAGATGTGTTCTCCTATGACTGATCTTAGTGGAGAACCACTAGTGGAGAATCAAGATCTAGTTGACTTAACTCGTTTTAAGCTTGGTAAGACTTCAGCTGAGTGCATTTGACTATCTATCACTTTGACCTACTATGGTGAACGCAATCGCGACTGGATCTACGTATCTTGGGTGCTAGTAATCATTTGTGGCTCAGGCTGGTTGTCTGTATCTTGCAACCGTATCCTAGTAAAATAGGTTGATAATATCCCCTGAGGAACTCGTAAAGATTCTCATACTAAACCCAGCGGTGTAATGTTTCCTTATGCTTTAAGTAATCTCATATTATGGAGTATATGTCAGAATTATTGTTCATTTGGAGAGAGAGAGAAGTTATAATTCTTGTTTGTTTATTGTGATTTTGTATAGCTGTTTACTTTGAGTAAGTAGTTAACGTTTTAATATAATAATTCGTTATGGAATATTTTTAATAGTTATCTTCTTACAACACTTCCAAGTTTGGGATATCGAAGCACTCCCGTGAGTTATTACTACTGCCATGACATGGAAGGATCTAACAAGATTTTCAAGAAATCTATTGTCGAAGCAAGTAAATTTTAAAAGTTTCGATTTCTTTCGTCATTAAGAAAAAATTGTAATCAGTATAAAGTAGAAACTCCATAATTTAATACTTGGTAAATTAATAATATCTCTAAGATAATATTTTTCTCTTGTCCCGATTCGGGCCGGTGTAAAAAATCATCAAATCCGACAAGATAATAAAATAATAATTTTCAAAAGACTCCAATGTAAATACACGGTTCCATCAATATCATAAATTAATAATACTTAAATTACCAATAATACTAAGATAATTTTGTGAAATATGATTCTAGTATGTTTTTCTTAAAACCTATTGAATCTCATTTCTAACTTTTCTAATGGCATCAAAAAGTTATGGTGTTGTTTTCTCGAACTGCACCATAAAATTGTGAAGAGTTCTACACGAAATAAGTGTTTCCTTGCGCGTAATTGGTCCCAAAGGAATTGTATTTACTTTTGTGTTTTTTAGTGTTTATTATCATGAATGTTAACAATATCATTGTAGTTTTTTAAATGAATAAACTCATTATGTTATAACAAATTAATACACTACAAGAAATTCACCGTACACCGACGGAAAATTCCGTCGGTAAACCGCGCAATTCCGTCGGTAAAAAAATTACCGACGGAATACCGACGGAATAAATGCGTCGGGTCAGGCTTTGTCGGTAAATATTACCGACGGAATATTCCGTCGGTAAATTTTACCGACGGATTGCCGACGGAAAATAACCGTCGGAAGTTTGTCCCCGAATATTCTGTCGAGGAGGAAATTACGTGATAAATTTTTAAATAAATTTTTTTTACCGACGGATTATTCCGTCGGTAAATTTAAAATAATTTATTTGTTTTTTTACCGACGGAAGTTTCCGTCGGTAAATTTAAAATAAATTTTTAAATAAATTTTACATTTTTTTTACCGACGGAATTGTCCGTCGGTAAATTTAAAATAATTTTGTAATTTTTTTATGTTTATTTACCGACGGAAATATCCGTCGGTAAAACGTCGGTAGTTTTTTTTTATATAATTTTTTTTGTTTTTTGTACCCAGTTATCGACAACCTGCAATTTTTAACCAACCAACACATCATATACAATTAACCAACCAAGACATCACATATAACGATTCAAATCAACTCAAAAGGCAAACCGAAATATAAATATATATATCCTAAAATCCAAATATTCAGTATATATACATAAACCATAAATAAATCAATCATAAAGAGGTGGGAGGAGGGGACTGATCAGCGCTGTCGTCCGGAGGCTGTCGTCGGCTAGAGGAGCCCATCATCTCCATAAGCTGGGTCATCTGCGCATTCATAAATGCGACCTGCTCCTCGAGGCTCCTCCTAGCTGCCGACTCCTCCTCCAGTCGGCGCATGATCTCGGCATTGCTCTGGGATGGCCCAAGTGAAGAAGTAGAAGAGCGGCTGGCGGCGTTGATGTTGCCGCTCCCTTCCTCGCCGAAACCGTAGAGCCGCTGCTTCTTGTCCCGAACCCCTTCAAACGCAGATAAATCGCATTTTTATCCGCGTGGGGGCCTTCTTCAGCAGCAATCCGCTCCACCTCCGCCTATTACAATATAAAAAAAAAGAAGTTAGTCAAACTCAGAATTCTAGAATAATATTCTATATTGTAATTGTGTGCTTACATGAAGTCTCGCCGCCTTCATGTTGGAGAAGTCTCCACCTTTGTAATGGAGACTCTGGAAAGTGTCAAAGGCGGTGGACTCTAAGGAGCATCCCCTCTGAGAAGCCTATTCATAACATGCATAAACAAAATCATGTCAAAAACAAAGACATAAGAAGCTAAAAAACATATAAAATGAGACTTACCGTAGGCTCGGGAGTCTTGCATGGCCGACCGGGACCCTCCTTTGTGCTTGCTCATCCCGGCGCCCGGCTCGGGCTCTGACCTGCGGCACTAGGAAGCAGTCTCTGACTTCTGGAGCACCTCTGGCCGCATCCAGTACTCGTTGAGGGCCGCCCACCTCTCTGTGTTGATGAAGTCCGGTTTTTGAGGGCGGCCCTGCTTCATTTCGTAGTGCCAATCGCTGAACCTCTTGGATGCCCTCTTACGCCACATGTGGTGGGTACTGGTCCCGGTCCGGGCCAAGAGCCGCGGAAGTGCTTACGCAATTTACATGTTTATACATGTTAGATATATATAAATAAATACTAAATTATAAGATTGTAAACTTGAAAGAAAAACTAACCTTAAATTCTTCAAAATACTGCTCCTTAATTTCAGGAGGAGTCAGCTTCCAAGTGAACCCAGTCGAGTTATTGATCTTTTTAAAACACTCAACGATTGTCGAGGCCAATCCAGATGGCTCAAGCAATCGCTTATTATTGAAAATTGGTTAATCCAAGTTATACTTCATATATTTAAAATTAATAAAAGCAATTATTACATACCCCTCAGGTGAAATCTCGAAACAACGGCGGCTATCCACCGAGTAAGAGTCCGTAGAACCCTGATGGGGTCCATATCAATCAATTGTCATATATATATATATATATATATATATATATATATACTAATTAAGTCATGATCGAAATCAAGTATACACAACATGCAGTCTAAATATCTCTAAATTTAAGTAACCACGAGTGTTGACTGCAACACTAATTTATTAATACCATCTCTAAGGTATTCATGTTTAAAATGGTGTGTATTTCACCCATATCTTTTGTTTGGGGTGGTGGGGGGAGATTAAGCAAATTGCAAACTTTTTCGGTGGTTAAAGTGCTGCAAAAATGGGAGAATATTGCTTAGGCCTAAGGGTTAGGATCAGCTTAATGTAATCTTTCTTTGAATCACAGCTTTAGGAAAGTTCATTTCAGGTGTGAGATTATAATTTCGCTCACTTCTTAAAGTGTTTTACAAGATTCTTGACACCAGTTCCATTTGGTTTCTATGAACGCAAATTGCAACATCGAGAAATCTAAGAAATGACTTGCACAAGTTATACTACAGGTTTAACTTCCTCATATGTAATGAAATATCGTATATGTTGTTTCCTCTCATTCTTTTGGCGCCATATGTCTATACGAGATATTCATTTCTAGTTCTTGAATCCGGGGCATGACATCAATTCGGGGCATGACATCAATTCATCCAATTTAATTCCTAAACCGTAATGATGAGAAACCAAATCGAAGAGTGGAATGAAGAAACGAGAAAAATTACCTCGGCGACCAAATACTCGAGAAGCTGCGGCCGGATAAACCGAGACTCCGGCGGCGTGGCGGCGAGGCCGGGCGGCGGCGCGGAACGGGCGACGACGGCGGCGTGACGGGCGACGGCGGCGACGACGGCGCAGCGCAGGCGGGCGACTCGGCTGGACGGGCTACGGCGGACGGGCGACGGCGGCTGCGAATTGGGAAGAAGACAGTTACGTGTTTCACGCCTTACGCCCGTAATAATATTTAGGTCTCACCGACGGCTTTACCGACGGAATATTCCGTCGGTAATAATTTAATTATATTTTATTTTTTAAATTTAATTATATTTTATTTTTTTAAATTTCAAATTTATTTTACCGACGGAAAATTCCGTCGGTACTAATTTAATTATATTATATTTTTTTAATTTAATTATATTTTATTTTTTTTAATTTCAAATTTATTTTACCAACGGAAAATTCCGTCGGTAAACTTTTTATAAAAATTTAATAAAATTAATACAATTTAAAAATTAAAATGTATTTTTTACCGACGGAATTATCCGTCGGTAAATCAAAATTTAAAAAATAAAATAAAAAATAAATTACAATTCACCTTTACCGACGGAAATTTTCGTCGGTAAACATAAAATAAAATACAAATAAGAAATTCAAGATTTAACGACGGAATTTTCCGTCGGTAAAATTCCGTTTTGCTTTCCGTCGGTAATCCGTCGGTAAGCCGACCCTTGTTTTTATTCCGTCGGTAATTCCGTCGGTAAAAATGATATTTTTTGTAGTGATACAACTCATTGTTTCTAAATACTCCCTCCGTGTCAAATATATATGTCTACTTTCATTTTTCGTCTATCCCAAATTTATATGTCTATTAACAATTTTTTGTATCTAACTAAATCTCTCACTAACTTTATTACGTCTAATTAATGTGATAATACAGAAAAAGACTACTTTATCCAACTTTTCTAATAACAAATACCCCCCGGTCCCATAATTCTTGTCCACTTTCTTTTCGACGATGTATTTAAGGAGAGTTGTTAGTTGTGTATAAAGTTATATAAAATTATGGGTCCCACAAAAAAGTTGTGTAATAATTTTTTTTAAAAAGAAAAGTGGACAAGAATTTTGGGACAACCTAAAATGGTAAAAAAGAAAAGTGAACAAGAATTTTGGGACAAGAATCATGGGATGGAGGAAGTACAAATTATGTCATTAACTTTTTAGAAATCTACTTTAATTTACACATATTCCAATACCAACATTTATCTTTCATATCATTAAATTTTTTGTTAATATGTGTGGAAAAGCAAATAGGCATATATATTCGGGACAGGGGGAGTAGTAGATAGTAAAATGGCATTAGATATAATATATAAATAACTTATAACTTCATATATTTATCAAATTAAAATCCGATTTCGTTGAAGTTTAAGAACTTTGTGTAATTAATAAATATTTATTTATAATAAATCAATATCTCTCGAAAATAATAAAATTTCACAGTCCCGATAATATTAATTTTGTCATTTAGAGAGGTTTAACTGTAGTTTTTGTCTTACATTTAATCAATTATTTTAATTATCTCAGGGCACTAATACAACATGGACTGAAAGTATAGTGATAAAGAGAAACAGGGGTGTCCTATATAAAGTAAAGTTTGTCTCTCCTCTCTCCCACTCCAATCACATTCCTCGTCAGTAGGTCCTATATATCACAGAGATATTTTGCAAACTCTAAAACACAACTCGTGTCATCAATCAACTGTGTGACAGAAATTAAGTTGCAAGATAGACGTGGAACGCATAGTACATTCTTAAGAATTAATCCTCCGAGCAGCCTAACATCTCCATCAAGATCCGCCTCAACGTCCGGTAATTCCACGGGACAACGTGGAACAGAATGCTGATTTATCAACAAAGATACATCACAAATCACATGGTTAGTGGCGCCAGTATCGATTATCCGGCTATACTTGTCTTTTTTACAATTGTTTGATTTGCGCCGTTGAAATCCCTGCAAGTCCCGTGACAGTATCAACGACGTTCGTCGAGCCCTGCTGGGCAACAGATGGCTGCCCAACCACGGTGTTGTGCGCCTTAGCCGAATGTCCTCCAGCTCGACCACGCCCAGCATGGCCTCCTCCTCTACCGGAACATCCTCCGCCGCCACGGCCAGATCCTGTTGGAAATGAGATTCAGTATGATAAGATTTGAAGATCCAAAAATTCCTAGCCAAATGATGAGCCTTATAATATAATAACTTAGTTGAGTTCAGCATGTTAGGAAATCAGTAGGCTAGCTAGAGTTCAGTAGCTGATAGGTTCAGTAGAACATCCTTTGTCAGCCAAAAGAACTCGGCGCTAAGGAACTTAATTGGGTATTGCAGAACCCACTGAATCTACAAAGAAAATCGAGTCAAGTACTGAATATCTTAGAAGAATGTCAGTAGAAGACAATTCAATAAAAGGTCTGAGGAATCAGAGGAAGTCAACTCAATATATTTTTAGAGTTTGAACAAATCTCACCAACTCTCTTAACATCGACCAATGAGGAGCTGTCAGCACTATATCTGCTCTGTCATAAAGTTGCTCCTTAAACTGAAAAAGAAATCCCTATAGTGACATTCAAATTGAATATGGTCATTTTTCTTGTCGTATTCAATACGAATCTAGACCTCTTCCAAAGGATCTATTCATGAGTCGAGACTATATATAGAGAAGAGTCTTCATGCAGAGAAGATAGCCTCAACAGGGAACCAAAGCATTCAAGCATTCAAACGATCTAGCTATCTTAAAGCATAACACAGGGAAGAACTTCACAGAGAGATCATTTTGGTTATTCACTCTAGAGTTTCATTTATTTTCTTTTTCTATTCTAAGCCACTTATTGTAATATCATAAGCTTAGAAAATTCGAAGGAGTTCAGCTTATTGAACTGTTCTTATTGTAAGAACTCCTTCTTAGTTGGAGAAAATCAAACCTCATATTTGAAACTTGTAAAGTCACTAAGACTATAACTAGAATATATGTCCAACGTATAGATCGACTGAGACTTGCTCAGTATAAGTAATCAAGAACTCCTGCTTTGTTCAGGACAGTGGATGTAGGATCCAGCGTATCTGAACCACTTTAAAAATTGTTTGTATTGATTTACTGTTGCATTGATTAACTGTTCATACTGCATAAAACTGAACTTTAAAATCACTAAGAATAAAACGTGTTTTCAAACTCAGACGAAAATCCTTTTAGGCCTACACTTCAGCACCATATCTTATACTGACTATTGTTCACTGACTGAAGTCAGTAGATAGGACTCAGTACACAGATACTCTGCCCACGCGATCTAGAAAGCTTACTTGGCCAACTGACTCATTCAGTAGCACTATTCAGTAGATACTGACTTTCGCGTCTGAGTTGAAATTTGCATTCAAGTGTATTCACACCCCCCCCCTCCCTTCCTCCTCTACACCTGAAGGCTCGTCTCTGGACCAACAAATCCTCTACTCCCCTTTGGCCGATCGACCCACCAATCAGGAAACCCATGTAACTGAAAACACATGGAGATATCATGGCCTTCTCGATTGCAATGGGTGCAAAACTTATCAGCACTTGTTGTCATATGTGACTTCCCATGAGTATTGGTGGTAACAACAAATGCTACCAAACCGTATATAGAATTTGGAGTTGGTGACTCTACATTACGAAGACGTTCTCCTTGAATCACCTATTGATACGCTCGATCAAGTGTTGGTAATGGGTCTTGACCAAGTAAATTGGTCCGAATCGAGGCATAGGCAACGTCAAGGCCAAGCAAAAAATGATGCAAGTAATCTTGAGCCGTTAGGTTTTCAACCTGTTTAGGAATGTTACAAGTACACAACCCGCAACTACATTTGGGTTGTTCTACATAAGTAGTTAGCTCTTCCCAAATTTTTGACAAACGACCAAAGTAAGTGGAAACTGATTCGGACGTGTACCTTGGCAACATTATCCAAGTGCAATTTTTAGTTGACAAAAATGTGTGCCATTAACCACATAGTAACGACTCTTAAGATTATTCCACAAAAGTTGAACATCACCGTACTAATCGAGCGTCGATCGAATCGACGATTCGGTAATGTTGGTTACCTAAGAAACAAGCGTGGATTGCAGAGCAATCTAGTCATCTAACTTCTCCTCCGTACTAGGTTTCTTGGCCGTCCCGTCGATGAAACCTAACTTGCGCTTTGCCTTGAGCGAAATTTTGATCGCCACTACTGGAAAATGTTTCTTTAGTAAGGAAAAAATATTGCAAGGACAGTGGTTTCATCGCTAAAAGAGTACGTTCAGCGAGAAACTTTATTTTTGGTACAATTAGTGAGAAACCGGACCCTTCCTCGCCTTTTTTTCCTCGCTATTGAAAAATGAAAAAAAAAAGCAAAATTCATAATATTTTTCAGGGAGGAATTGGACCATTTCTCGCCATATCTTCCTCGCTATTAGAAGACAAAAAAATAAACGAAATTCAAAATATTTTTCAGTGAGAAATCAGACCCATCCTTGTCAAGTTTCCTCGCTATTACAAAATGAAAAAATATATATAAAAAAGAATCAGAATTTCTTTTAGCAGGGACTCGAACCCTTCCTCGCCATGCCAAAAACAAAATTAAAATTCATAACATTTTTCAGTGAGGAATCAAACTCTTTTTTGCCATGTTTTCTTGGCTATTAGAAAACGAAAAAAAATAAAAATTCATAATATTTTTCAGCAAGAAGTCATTCCCTTCCTCAACATGTTTTTCTCACTTTTAGAAAACGAAAAATATAAATCAAAATTCAAAATATTTTTTAGCGAGGAATCGAACCATTATTTACATTGTCAAAATTATATAAATAATCATATATATATATATATATATTTATATAATATATATATATATAATATAATGCTTAATTAATTTTATATATTTTATATATGTAGAGCTAACATACATACACGTACATTAACAAGTAGCTTTACATACATACACATACATTTGAGATAAATAAGGAAAAGAGACAAATATTAATTTGCCTTCATTTCGTTAAAAACATGCAGCAAATTCAAAATTTTCATCAAATTTTTGGAGGGATAATTCAATTTTTCAAACTCCCCCCCTTATATTTACTTACACTACTATATAGACCACATTTTTCACTTCTCAAAACAAAACTTGTTTCTCTATTCATTTCATTCTTTTGTTCTCTCTTTTTCTCTGAGTTCTCATTTCTCATTTTTTCAAGTTCAAAACTCTTAAGTTTTTGTTTATTGCGATTTTTTCTTCTTTAAAAAAAATTATGTACTATGATTCATCTCCCATTTCTACCATACTTGTCTAATTTTTTGCACAATTCCTAAATAGGTGTATATCTATCGGTGATTACACTCCATTGGGCGAAAACTCTCAACTATCAACAAAATCTCTTTTAATTAAAGATTTTTGGAATTGCAACGGCTTTAAGTGGAAAGGTATATTTTATTAATGCAGGTTTATATATTTTGTTCTTCTTCTTGAGTTAGCTTGATCTTTACCCTAATATATTTGTTTAATTTGTTGGTTTGAACTTTATAATTGCATAATGTAATTGTCTTGTAATGGGAGATTCAGTAAACTTGCTCTTTGATCAATGAGGCTGGAGAAACATGCATTGCGGTTTCTTATTAGAGGCTGAAGAAGAAGAAGAAAGAATATATGAAGATTGTGCCCCAACCACTACGGTTTCTTATTGGAGGTTGATGTATTTTATTACCTTTGACTTCTATTTTTATTCCCTAATATATGTATTTATTTTGAGTTTTATTTTTTAATGATTGCAAGGTGTAGAATTGTTATTGTTGGAGATTGAAGAGAAAGAGATGGAGATCGTTGAAGTGAGCAAAGATGAAGAATGGAGTACAAATTTTTTGCTTGACGTCATATGAATATTGATTGATTTTTGTTGTTCAATTGTTATTTTTTCTTATTGTACTCGTAAATGTTACTAATTATTATAATTACAATTGTATTTTTTTTTTACCATTTTACAATAAAACTAACTTGGTTAATTGTATTAGCCAATTCACCAAACACACTAATGAATTATGTATATTTAATTGCAATAAAAAAATTCTTGCTAATAAGCCCATTGAATATGTATGCACATTTTGCGAGGAACAATTTCTTGCTAATGATTCTAGCTGGCGAGGAAATTATACTCGCCAATGAATTTATTTATTAATAAAAAAAAGGATATATTACTAAAGTTAATATATCTTTAGCGAGAATAACTATTTATTTGCGAGGGGGGGCATTTTGGTATTTTCACGTTGGTGAGGAAAGTATATTCTTGCTATTGATTTTAAGTATCAGCGAGGAAGACCTATCCCGACGGGGTACTAGCTAGAAACAATTTCTCCTCGCGAAAGAGTATTTCGTCGCAGAAGGTATAGTTTTAGCAACAAAATCTCCCTCGCTAATGAATCATTTTCCAGTAGTGTGCCCTCGCCCACTCGTCGTAGTTATCACCCCGAAGCTGGATAGGGGTGATAATATTCCCGGACCATCGCTATGCAAAGATAAATAAATTTGAATTTCCCTTAAAAACATTTAGTATTCTTCAATAGTATTAAGTGTGGTATTTCAGGAGCTACAATTTACATAAAATCAAGACCAACCATAAACATCGTGGTCCATAATAATGACAAAAGTCAAAGAAGAAAATTCATAAGGCCATTCTTAATAACGGCCTCCAATGAGCCTTTATTTTTTCCTTCCAAAATTAATGTTTTCGGCAATTTTCGTAAAGATTTAATAATATGCTTCCATGATCTTTAAACTCCTCAATGTTCAGCAGACAAGGTTTTAAGAATATTCAATACTTATGAACAAACCCAGATTACATACCTCTATGTTCTTGAATTAAGAAATCCGCATCTAGTCGTTGATGACAGGGAAAGGAAACAAGCACCTATTTTCTTCTACGAAAAGACAGAACAATAAAAATAGAACAATCATGTTGATAACGTGTTATGAACTAAATAGAAGTAGAGAGAATAATAGAGAGAGCGAGAATAAGAGGTGTATTATTATGAGTACCAAAGACGTCTATTTATAGAGTTACAGATGGACACAGGTTTTTAGGGTTTACATGGTCATCATTATATATGGTAAATATATATATATCTAATATATTTACAACAATTAATAATAACTAGGTTACCTATTTATTAATTAATTGGCTCAGCCACTTAATTTCAGATAAATAATTTTCACGTTATTAAATAATGTATAAAATACATTAATCTATTAATAATTACACGAGAGTGTAAAAAATGACTAGACAATCTATTTGGGTTGAACTAGAGATCTAATACAAGAAAAAAAAAAAGTCGGACCTCAAATTTATTAATTATATATGCTCAGCTGACTTAATTGATCCTCGTATTTTAAGAAACATATATTCATTAATTAATTAACCACACTAACAGCATAAATTAATCACTCCTGAACTTAATCTGCCGGCGAGGTTTAGTGTGATAATCCTTTCGATTTTCTCATGGGATATTATCAACCCAAATAATATGGATATGGTTGCAATATACAGATCACCAGCCTAAGTTACGAATAACTACTATCACCCAAGATACGCAAATTCAGTCTTGATGATATTCACCATAGTAAGTCAAAGTGAAACATAAATATAAGCACTCAACTAAAATCTTATTGTGCTTAAGATCAGTTAAGTCATTGAGATCTTTGGTTTTCCACTAAGATCAATTAGGAAAATACATCTCAATGTGATCCATCAATACACCACCATTAGTGTACTAGTATAGACAATTAGCCTAGACAAGCTACTTCATATTTGTAGCTTAAACCAGCGATGCATCCTTAAGTTGTCTCGGCTGTGATAACTATTTATATATTGTTAGTCAACCAATTGTATAGTCTTTTCTGATGTACAACACACTATACAATCTAACTATTATACAAGATAAATGATTAAAAATTTGCAAATACATTAAATCAGACAAGAGAATAAAATATTAAAAATGAAAATACATTAAATACAAGCTCTAAAGTTGCTACCAGTATGCAAAATTCCAACACTAACTACACCCAAAATGGCAAGAGAAAGCAAGGAAGGAGGTGGAAGAAACTTTTGGAAACAAAAGCCTAAGCTAATTAATCCCAATATACTAAAGTGCATTTTTTTACATCATGATGAAATGGGATTCTGTCTTATTAACATGCAGATGAACATGATAGTCACCGGTGTCTGTGGCTATACCCTCAATCTCTACAAACTTTAATCACAACGAATCATGATCCATTTTTCTATAATTTTAATACAAGAAGGGAAAGTATGATTTCCACAACTACGAACTTTGCAATGACATGAAGAAAAACTACTACTCAATCATAGAAATTTAATATCTTTCTTGCAATCTATGCCAACAGTCTTGCAGGAGAGAACGTCTTCCTCTGCAAGCATCAACAAACCTCTCCGTCTACGCCAAAACCGAATTCAAGAATGTCTCACTACTCTCTATATCAGGTTTATCCAAATGCGTATACCCAGCACTCCATCCATCGTGGCCCTTTCTTCAACCTTCAATGAAAAGGAAAATATGGTGGAGAAGCTTTTAAGGATTTGAAAATGATTCTACCGTTAGCGAGAAGGAATTTGGGGTTGACTCGAGAAGGAACAAAATGGGATTTCATTTCGATTTATTTAATTAGTACATAAATTTTATTTAAAATAAAGATACTAATAATACTTTAAAGGCGCATGGGATTGGGCACTGGAAAATGTGTGTTCTGCGCTCTCTATTAAAGGACCAAAATCATACTCGTTTAAAAGTGAAAAGATTAAAATCGGACTCTACCACATTAGAGGACAAAAAACGAAGCAAAAAACGATATTTTCTCTTCGTGAGATCAACTTCGTCCAAGTTTTTCTATTAATATTTAAGCTAGTTCCTTAAAGTACTATTTTTTTAATGGTTTTATTTACACCACTAATTTTAATTTAAAAGAAAAAGTTGACAAGGTAATTTGACCGTACACATAAATGCAGCAATGGAGCTCGCATAGGTAGCACCTCGAACTTTAAAAAAGTCCAAAGGACAAGAGATGTAACAAAAAAATTGATCTTTTTCTCCAGGAATGAGCTCGATGTTGTAGCATCGCCCTTTGTAAATATGTTTGCTCTTGCCACTTTAAAAATATTATAAGTCGTAATGCAGGTGATTCACCGCCTTCAGCACAACAATGAGTTCTTGAGTTCCTGGTTTATGTTCCTACTAGCAACATTCATAATATTTAGTAGTGGCATCCACAAGAATAGTATTTAAAAATATTTTACAAATTTATTAAACATTAACATCATGTGTTAGTCAACAACGCGACATTTAGCCCAGAGTTGCTCAACTGCAACTACAACCTCAGCCATTATTGGTCTTAATTTTGGATCTGAGCTGATGCAAAGCAAAGCTAGCTGGGCTACCTTATAAGCGGACTTACGAGGGTACTGCTCCTCTAATCTGGCGTCCATAATTATCGGTAGTTGTTTTTTGCTTCCCAAATATGGCTTCGCCCAATCCACAAGCTTCATTACTTTCGTAGGACGGTTTATGTCAACAGCTTGACGTCCAGACAGTAGCTCCAGCAAGACAACCCCAAAGCAGTAAACATCAGATTTTGTCGTCAGCTGACCTGCACATAACAAGAATGTCTATTAAAACGATGGCTAGAATAAAAAAGGCCTACGTAGAAAAAATTTGAGAAGAGATATTATAACCTGTTCCTCTTGCCCTATATTCGGGCGGTTCATAAGCAAGTCTGGAGGAGCTACAATGATCGTGCACTCTTGGAAGACAAAAGTGGGACAACTTGGGATAATATTCCTACATTATATGATATGAAATTTCATAAAGGCTGTGTACATTCGTAATAGCAAAACATGATATATATATGCAATATACTTTCGGGAAACATCTAGGATTTACATCAGACCAAAAAATCAATTTAGTGTAAAATGTTTCTCACATGAATCAAACCACAATATGAAAAGTAAACATACAATTTTCAGTGGACTAAATAAACTTTTTATAGGTTTTATTAAACAAAACATAATATATAAATACGAGGTCCTATTAAAGGCCATTGTTTTTTTTCATAAGGCTCCGATTTTTTTCTAGTTTTTCAGCACCAGCCCTGCATTAGACAAAGGATCAAGTCAAGAAAATATCATTGCAACTTGCATTGTCCAAAAGAATGTCATCACTGCTAAACAATCTATGAAGATATGTGATGCCTGAGTCATGCACGTGAACAAGGGCTCTCGCGACAAATAAAGCCACTTTCAGTCTCATATCCCAAGGAAGTACGGGTTCATCTACAGACGGAACACAGCAAGAATACTATAAGAAAGCATGTTCCAAATTAAACATAAAAATCATGACTCATGTAATCAAGTGTGCAAAGTTTACCAGTGAATATGTGCTTGCTCAAGCTTCCACGCGCCAACTACTCATATATCAAAACCTGTTTATCTTCCTCTAGGCAATATCCAATGAGCTTCACCAAGTTTGGATGGCGGAGTTGCCTCCAACATACCAGTATAAAACTAGCAAAGGAAACCTAACAAACACTCTCGATGCCCAACAAAATCTTCTTTAATAAGCTTCTTGACAGTAACAGCATATTTAGTCTTCTTAGCAGTAGAGGGGAAATCATGAATTTTTCCTATAAAAACAGAACTTCCTTCCTCCAACAAGAGGCCAGGTCGAAAGTTTGATGTTGCCTTTTGTATTTCCTTAAAATTCACGGGCACTGCAATGTGGAGTAAGGAGAAGGTCTTGGCAGAAGGATCAAGTGTCACAATGAAATCTTCCAAGGAAAAAGAGAATGGTGTCAGTTCATTTCGGCAAAGAGGCATTAGCAGACTAGAAAGCTAAACTGCTAAAGCACATATTAGTACTACGTGAAGGAGAAGTGCATTAATTTTGAATTGATTGTTTCTTTCTCTCTTTTTTAGGGAATCGTTGGTTTGAATCAGCAGTGAATTAGCACTCAGGAAAAAGAATTGAAGACCTTGGCCTGGAGCCCTATTGAGCTCAAGTGTAGATTGCCACCCTTTATATATATATTTATATAAAGTTCGGATTACATGGAGAACAGCCCATAGAGTAAGAAATATTCCCTCCGTTCCATTTCATTAGTTTAGTTTTCCTTTTGGGTTGTTCCACTCTATTAGTTCACTTTCTTTTTTAAACTTAAATTAATACTCTAGTGTACTATAGTGGATCCCACTACTTTATACTCCCTCCGTCCTAAAATTCTTGTTCACTATACCATATTGTGTCGTCCCAAAATTCTTGTCCATTTTTATTTTTTGGTAAATTGTTACACATAACTTTCTTGTAGGATCCACAACTTTATACCACTCCACACACAACTAACAACTCTTCTAAAAAACCGCACCTCCACTAAGGTGGATAAGAATTTTGGAACAAAGGTAGTATTACTTTACAAATAACAAATAAATTTTTTGATCTCCATGCCGAAAAGAAAGTAGACTAATGGAGTGAGACGAAGGAAATAATAATTAATCTATACTACTCGATTGGCAATTGGACCTGTGAGATGTAAAATAGACACACATTCACATAAATGCACTTTTGGTTAGAAAAACATGCACGTGGAAGCAATTTGTAAATATAATGCACTGAAGAAGTATAAAACTAATATATGCACTATTCATGGTAAAGCAATGCACTAATAAGTGAGTGCTTTTTTTTTTTTTTTTGCATTAATACACAAATTAATATGCACATTACATTTTTTGTGAACTACAAAATATAATGCACTTTTAGATAGAAATTTTTTTACGTGGAGCAATTTTGTAAATGTAATGTATTTTACTGAAAAAGTAAAAAATAGATATAATACATCATAAGTGGCAAAATAATTCTGCACTAATACACAAGCTAATGTCCATTGGTTTTTTTTTTTTTGCATAGATTACAATATACCCCACGTGCAAACTTTTTGCACCAAAAGTGCAATCGAATTTTTCAAGTGAAACTTTAATTTGGACCATCCATTGGCTCGCTCTAATGATCCTAGATGTTCTTAGTTCCTACTACAAGGACTATTCTCAACTTTTCATGTCAATCGTAAAGTGTAGTTTAGTGGGATTGACTTCTAAAGAAAAGATTTTTCATCTCCACTGTATAAGTCGACGTCTTAACCTGACTTCCTGAGCTCGGTTGACTGTTGAACCAGTAGCTATGGGTCGAGAGACATGAGTGGTTACCTTATTATTTAATATTTAATTATAAAAGGAGAAAGGGCTTTTTTTATAGAGAGAGATAAGTGAGGGGGTATGCTGGCTAACTCGTGCAATCAACGACAAACTCTATGCCTTAGTAAACTAGCTTTGTAAGCTAAGTAAGCCTGGTTCTCCGAGCTTTCTCCCTTCTCGACCATGAAGGAGATATGAGTTTGATTCTGGCGATCATTTAGTAACTTAATTTTGCATAGGAATTAAGAACTAATCTGCAACCTTCATGTAAAAAGTTTGTGGATCGAAGATGAAAATTGATTGAGGCTCAGACCACCAATACAACCACCACACCAAACAGTACACAGCACCAACAAGCCTTTAACACTATTACAAGTTTAACTCTCAGAAAACTCACAGAGACAATCTAGATCTCACACAGAGAAGAAGAAAAGAATCGAAGAGAGTACAGAGAGATAGAGAGCAGCTGCATCGATCTCGTCTCTCACACCCTAGCTTTTTATTGTTAGGGTTAAGAAACGGGTCGAGTAAAACTCGCAGTAACGGACGTATCTGTTTCGGGCCATCATTAATGAGTTGGGCCAAGGTAGAAGTGGGCTGCAATAGTGTTCGGGCATGGGCACGAGGTGCTAAAATACTGGGCCTATCAGTACTACATATTCCACCTTAGGCCTAGTAGTGGTGTGCCTTCAAATAAGAAGAAAGGTTTGTAATTGGATCTTTAATGTCATCATCGCCCCTTCTCCGCAGATATATGGATAATTATCTTAAATCAAGATTAAGTAGCTTAAGACAAGTATTAAGTTTCTCTACACTTAAGCACTTAGTACCCATATCAGCAGGATTGAGGTCCGTGTGGATCTTATCAAGCATAACAATCCCTTTATCAACTATATCATGTATAAAATGATATCTAACATCAATATGTTTAGTACGATCATGAAATACATGATTTTTGCACAATTGAATTGCAGATTGGCTATAGAAAACAGGGTTACAGTGTTATTCAGAAAATTAAGTTCAGACAGAAGACCCTTAAGCCAAACAGCTTCTTTTAATGCTTCAGCAGCAGCAACATACTCAGCTTCTGTAGTGGATAATGCAACAAAGCATTGTTTCTATCTACTATTATCTAAAAATAATCAAGTTATTAATGATCGGACGAAACCAAGAAATCACCCCTCACGTGCGAAATTATAGAAGATCTCCTTTAAGATCAAACAATTCCATCGACTGTAACTGTGACTTCCAACTTATACAAGATCCACAGAAAGTAAACACATAAGATGTAGTAGACTTCCTATTATCTCTGTCGTTAGCATATACAGTCAGTTTAGTACCATCAGAGCATTTTGAAAATTTTAATCCTACAGATTTTGTAGATTTCAAGTACCTAAACAGCCACTTCAAAGCATTCCAGTGAGGCATACCAGGATTGGACATATATCTACTTAAACAACTAACAACATAAGCTATATCTGGTCTAGTACTAACCATGAGATATATAACAGACCCTATAGCATGTGCATAAGGGACCTTTTGCATATCTGAAATTTCATAATCAGTTTTGGGAGACTGATCCTTACTTAATACAATATGAGAAGCAAGAGGCACATTTACAGGTTTTGCAACAGACATAGCAAATTTACTCAAAATCTTATCCACATAAGACATCTGGTTAAGAACAAGAGTACCAATTTTTCTGTCTCGATTCATACCAAGTATCTTCTTGGCATCTCCCAAATCTTTCATTTCAAAAGTATCACTCAAACACTTCTGAATGTGTTTAATAAATTTCACATAAGGACTGACAATCAACATATCATCCACATATATCAGCAAGTATACAGGAATAGATGCATTTTTAGTAAAATAGAGACAGTGATCAAATGAGCTTCTGGTAAAATTCAGAGATAGCATACATTTATCAAATTTTTTGTTCCACTTCCTAGGAGACTATTTCAAACATACAAGGCCTTTTTTAACAAACACGCATAATTAGGTTTTGAAGAATCTATAAAGCCTTCAGGTTGTCTCATATAAATCTTCTTATCTAAGTCGCCATGAAGAAATGCAGGGGTAACATCCATTTGTTTCAATTCCCAGTTAAAATGAGCAACTAAAGACAGCATAATGCGCACAGTAGTCAACTTAATTAACAACAAGAGCAAATATTTCAGAATAATCTACCCCTCTTTTTGAGTAAAGCCCTTAGCAACTAACCTAACTTTATATCTAAGAGACTTAGGTTCATGCTTGAGCTTAAATAGCCACTTACAATCCACAACAGAACAGGAAGCAGGCTTGGGAACAAGAATCCAAGTATTATTCACAAGCAAAGAATTCATCTCAGATTGCATAGCAGTAATCCACTTATCAGAGAAGCAGAGTGAATGGCATCAGAATAACATGTTGGTTCATTATTCAAATATTCACAAACATTAAGAGCATACATAACATAATCATCATATTTGGAAGGAGCGTGAATATCTCTTCTAGGTCTGTCTCTGGACAACATATAATCAGAAGGTACAGTATAGTCACATTGTCAGTATTATCATGCAATTCAGAGTCAGACAAAGAATCAGAATCATCAGATAAAGACTCAGCATTACCACTAGACTCAGTATGGTCTACCACAGATTCAGATTCACAATCAGAGACATCAAGTTCAGATAAAAGAGGTTGAGGTTCCACCTTAAAAGGGATGTCATTATCAAAAGAAGAAGCAGAAGTAGGCAGACAATGAAATTCAGATTCATTGAAAACCACATCCCTACTGATAATTACCTTAAAACCAGGCTTACTTCTATCCCAAAGCCTATAACCCTTTACCCCTTCTGGATATCCTAGAAATACACATTTCTTAGATCTAGGATCTAACTTATCACCCTTGTGATGGACAAAAGCAGTATATCCAAACACTCTAAGGTGGGAAAGATCTAGAGGTTTTCCTGTGAAAACAGATTCAGGGCACTGACCCTGAGGGAACTAGAAGGAAGCCGATTGATTAAATAGGTTGCAGTTAAAGCAGCTATACCCCAAAAATTTTTAGACAGCCCTGAACTCTCTAGCATAAATCTCACCTTATCTAACAAGGTTCTATTCATTCTCTCTACTACCCCATTTTGCTAAGGATTATAAGGAACAGTTTTGTGTCTTCTAATACCTACTTAACACTCAAGTTATCAAAAGGGAAATTGCAGAATTCAAGGCCATTATCAGTCCTAAGGACCTTAATCCTCTTACCAGTTTGATTTTCAAATTTTAATTTCCAGTCAGAAAACATTTGAAAAACTTCAGACTTGTGTTTTAAGAGAAAGAGTTAGGTTTTCCTTGAAAAATCATCCATAATTGACAGATAATATCTACAACCACTATGAGTTGGGGTACTGGACGGACCCCAAACATCAGCATGAATATATTCAAGAATATCAGAAGAAACTGTTCTATTATGTGAGACAGTGACAGGAAAAGAGACTTTATGTTGTTTACCAAGCACACATGAGTCACAGAATGGAAAAATCAGAAAGTTTGTCTTTACCAAAGACACCAGTTTTTCTCAGAATAGACAAATTCTTAGAGCTAGCATGCCCTAGTCTTTTATGCCACAAAACAGTGTTAGCAGAGAATAATGCATGCACATTTGGTGCAGAAGTGACAGGGATAGCAGTAAAAGGATACAAGTTATTGGTTCTTTTAGATTTAAACACAACTAAAGAGCCCTTTTTAACTTTCATCCACCCATTCCCCCAAATCCCACCAAATCCATCATTTTCTAAAGCAGTAAAAAACAAAAGATTGCATGCAACTTCAGGTACATACCTAACATCTTTCATGGTATACTCAAAATCAGATTGAAATTTTAAACAGATATCACCAATTCCAAACACAGAACACTTATGCTTATTGGCAACAATTACATAACCAAAGTTACCAGTTTACAGTTTTTAAAAACACTCTTTAAAAGGAGAAACATGATATGCACTGCTACAATCCATGATCCACTCATTGATTAATTCTGAATTCACATTATTCACAAAAGAGAAGCTAGGTTCAGTAACCATAAAATACTTGCCTAGAATGTTATTTTCAGAATAATCACCTAAAATTGCATTGGAAACACTCTTCTGGTCAACATGTTGTTTTCCTTTTCTAGGAGAAGGACAATCTTTCTAGTAATGCCCATATTCCCCACAATTGAAGCACTTCCTGCCTTTGGTTTTGGACTTAGACCTAGACCTTTGGTTTTGCTTCTTCCCCCCTTTATCAGAACTGTAGGAAGAACTTGGTCTTTCACTTGTTCTACCCCTCACTTGATAAGATGTACTTTGTTCAGTGATTCTAACCTCTCTATTGAATTTTAAGTCCATTCCTTACTCTTTAGAGCACTAATTATTGTCTCAAGTTCTATTATGTCCCTCCCATACTTAATGGCAAACTGGACATCATTATAAGACTCAGGAATGACATTTAACAAGGCAATAGGAGCATAGTTGTCAATACTAGTATCACCTATTTGTTTAATTAACTATAACAACTTATTAAACTCATCTAAGTTCTCATCCATATCCTTAGACATATCTAGCTTGAATTTAAAAAAGCTTTGCAGTAAATACATCTTAGAAGGGAGGGGAGGGAGGTTTCAGTATACAATTCATTTAATATATCCCAAGTTTCTTTAGCAGAAGAAAGATGTTCTACTTTCCTAAGCACATAATCAGTTAAATTCAAGGTAATAGCAGATAGGGCTAGATCATTCATTTCAATCTTCTTCTTTTCAGACAAATCAGCTTTAGAGTATGATTAATAGCAGCAGAAACACGTTTTTCAATCAAGATAATAGTCATTCTCTTTTTCCACAGATTAAAATAAGTTTTTCCATTAAAAGTGGCAATTCCACTAGAGGATACCAAAGCCATTGATAATGAAAAAGATATTAACCCTTTTAGGTTGATATCTGGCAGTATAAACAGACTAAGGGATTTCCCAGTTCACAATCGCATGATCAAGTCCTGGGCGCAGGGGGTCACCTTATCTACTGCCAAAGATCTTAAAGAAAGGAGAAAATCGTATATTATGATTACGAGATCTGATCTCTACAGATCAGTGACACTCACAAGATAATTTTAAATTCGAAGTTCAAAATAGCAAGCGAAAGCACGAAAAAGAAATTATAGAACCACAGAATTCAAAACAAGTTGGTAAAGCAGGCAGATAGAACCACAAAACTCTAACTGCACCAATCGGCAGATTCTATCAGTAGGCAATTCCCAAACCTAACTGCTCCAGTTGGCAGATCTAAAAAATGATTAAAGTAAAAAGAGGTTTCAGCCGCTTTACCAGAGCGGGGTTCGGAGATTTGAACCCCGTTTTACCTGAAACTTGGAAGACGACTTCAGATTTAGGGTTACGGTTTAAACCGCCCATTCGCGATCTAAGTCGTCAGAGTCGAAGGTGGTCGAGCGGTGATGAAACCCGCTCTGATACCACTGTAAATAGTTTGTGGATCAAAAATGAAAAATGATTGAGGCTCAGACCACCAATACAACCACCACACCAAAAAGTGCACATCACCAACAAGCCCTTAACACTATTACAAGTTAACTCTCAGAAAACTCACAAAGACAATCTAGATCTCACACAGAGAAGAAGAAAAGAATCGAAGAGAGTACAGAGAGATAGAGAGCAGCTGCATCGATCTCGTCTCTCACACGCTAGCTTTTTATCGTTAGGGTTAAGAAACGGGCCGAGTAAAACTTGCAGTAACGGACGCATCCGTTACGGGCCATCATTAATGAGTTGGGCCGAGGTAGAAGTGGGCTGCAATAGTGTTCGGGATTGGGCACGAGGTGCTAAAATACTGGGCCTATCAGTACTACACTTCATTTACTCATTGAATTACTCAAATTGAATATGCTCAAAAATATTACTTATGCATAATCTTTATATGTTTTATGTAGAAAGGACAAATTTGTAAAATTACAGGGTTTATGTATAAAAATGTAAGGATTATGCATAGTTTCTACATAAATGTGAGTTAATGACCAGATGCACACTATGTAATTGATGAGTCTAATTCGTGTTGGACCGTATTTTCTAAGTTGTTTTGCAGATATTCGGGCTTACTTGACATGTGACAAGGATCCGAGGTGGCAGTCGTATTTTAAAGGCTTAAGGCGCATTTTTTGGCGAAAATATCAAGAAGGGAAGCTTGAAGATAAGAGAGAACAAGATATGAAAAGATTTAGATATTCTTATCTAATCAAATCTTTCCATAATTAAAAGCAAACCCTAATTTCTACAAGGAAAAGGAGCGTCGTCATATATAAACCAAAGGGAGGAACGAAATTCCTCATCCATTATTCGACTTTCACATCATCCAGAGATCGCAGCAGCAGCAGAGAGAGAGAAAGACTGTTCATCAACTTAGTTTTAGAGTGTGGAAAACAAACACTTGTTCTACGTTTTCATAGTTCGTTGTTGGAGATTGTCGTTTATTGCTTTCGAATTGGAGATTGGATTCAATCATTTGGTATTACTTAATCTTTCAGTTTCGCTTTTCAGTATTCGTGTTTCCAATTTCATATGAAGCTGGTAGTTAATTTCAGTGCATGCTATTTTCGATTTTTAGCATGATTTGTTTTCTGTCCAATATAGTCGTCTGCCTGCCCAGTTGGAGCAGTATGCGTAGCTAAATTCTTTAGGGGCCGGCGCGATTTGAAACACACATTAATGGTTTCGTGAAACTTAGCCCTTAATAATTAATCACTGAAATTCCGAATTGATCTTGGTTAATTGAATCGGGTTAGTAATCTAGGGTTGATCACCCTTTGTTAATTTAATTTGTAGCTAATTAGTACTTCTATCGTTTCTCGTGGAATAAGGTTAGATAAGTAGCACAATTGTTCTTCGAATAATATGCTTAATTTGGTAGGAAACTTTTAGATGTCCACCATACGAATAGGCTCCTATATTGGGTTTCCTTAGTATTTAAGACTAGTTAGGTGTTAAATCTATTGGTTGTTCACCAACATAGGTTGCATCTGATTTAGAGAATTAGTTGTTTCAATACCTACCTTGGCATCTACCGAATAATTAGGGGGGAACAAGGGACGTGTCAGTTTAATTACAGCGGCCTACAACTAATTAATTTCTAGGGACTAATTCACTTTTAGTTGTTTACTTTCTTGCCTAGTTTAAAAACCCCCAAAAATTGTGTGGTCGCTAACCAAACCCCAATATTGATAGGAATTTTATGTTTAAAATTTATGTTCCTTGTGTTCGATACATGTTTGCTATACTAATTAGAGTTCTAGCATTCTTGCAGGATTTATTTGGTGAAAATAACGATCACCAAATTGGCGCCGTTATCGGGGAACGCTGTTATTTTTAGCTTATTTTCTTATTGATTTTTTTGTGTTTTTTAAGTGTTGTATGAGCAAGTCTTCTCACCCTATTCTAGAGTTTGATTTGGAGATCGAAAAGACAGCAAAACGAATAGGAAGGTGGCAATGCTGCGAAAACAATGAGTTTTATCACAGACAGAAACTGCTTCAACTGCCCAAATGGAGGACAGAACAGAGGCTGGTGACAGAACCAGAGAAACAGAAGTTGAGATTGCCCTGACTAACCAAGCAGGGCACTTTTCTGAAGAGAACATATCAGATTATAAAGAAGAAGTGATGGGTGACAAGAATAACCCACCTTTGAGGATGAATTCTGGACCGTTTGACATGGGACAGGACTTACTCGATCCAATCCAGATTACCCCAAATGAGCATATTGATATCAAGCTCAATATGGTGGCTTCAATGCCAAAGTTCTATGGAAAGATGAACGAGAACCCTAACTCTTTCCTAGCGTAGTTCAATCAAGTCTGTAATTTGCAGAGACAAGGCAATCTGCACACGTTCAAGCTCACAACGTTTCCCTTCACGCTTCAAGATGGAGCTCAAATATGGTTCTCGAGCCTTAAGCCGAATTCAATCACAACACAATCCCAAATGCGCACAGCCTTTTTGAAGAAATACTTCCCTCAGTCGAGGACGAATGCACTCAAAAAGCAGATATCCGGAATTGTTCAAGAACTTGATGAGAGTTTACGCATATATTGGGAGAGATTTGGGCAGCTCATCGATAGTTGCCCTAACCACAGTTATTCGGACGTGGAGCTCTTACAGGCACGACCGACGAAACGAAGGTCATGATAGATATTGGCCTAAAGGGGAACTTCCACACAAGTCTCTACGAAGATGCAAGGAATATCATTGGAGTACCTGCAGAGTCCACCTCACAATACAAAGGACCAAGAGCGACGAGGAAGTCTGTCAATTGGTCTCATTCAGACTATATGGACGAGATTGACACAAAGGTGGAAGAGAAGTTCAGCAAATTAGAAGACAAATTGGACCGATTGTTGAAGTAGAACTCTTCTACTTCAAGTCAATCAGTTGCTGATCGCATATGTGGAGCCTGCGGACTAAAAGGACATACATCCTTACAGTGTCTGGGAGAAGAAGTTAACGCAGCCGGTAATTAGAACGGGCAACAAAGGAGTCACACGGACCTACGATGTAGGAACTACGAACATACCACATCCTTTGATCAAGTTAATCTAGGGTCTAGATTGAATATTCACTTAAAATCTTATATTGGACTTTTAGTTGAAATTTGCTACACTAAGGTATATTTTTATTTGAGATTTGTTGCACTTTGTGTATTCTAGTAATCTTTCCCTTATATTACAATTTGAACAGATGGTTCAGGAAAAGTACAATAAATTTTGAAAAAAAAAATAAATTATATTATCAATAAATTTTAAGGGTGAATATGCAAATTTTCAAAATATTTAAAGGCAATCTGAAACAAAAATAATAATAATAACTTGGAGAGTTAGGTGGACCCACCCCTTCGATCCGTCCCTAGTATGAGTTGCAAAGTTGTAATTTAACATTATTCAACGTTTGATCCAGAAAATGAATTTGCTATGTCTAAGTGGTTTCAAGAGAAGTCATCAGGGGTTCCTTTTATGCTAGGGGTGGGAGCACAGCACCTCCCACCCCCGGATTTTGACAAGTGTAAATCCATCTCCCAACTCAATTCTCTCACACCGTAGATGAATTTCACACTTACACTTGTCAAAATCTGGGGGTGGGAGGTGCTGTGCTCCCACCCCTAGCATAAAACAAATCGTCATCAGGTAAGTTAAGAATAGCGTGCCTTGTTCAAGAAATGACGAATCGCTCAAAAGCCTGATTGAGCAATTTGTGCATCAATGCCTATCAATCAATCGAATTGTGCACTTCAAAAAAACGGAATAAGCAAATATTCCCTCCGTCTCATTATTTATGTCCCATTAGGACTGGGCACGGTAATTAAGATAGTGGAGGTAAAGGTGTAAAGTTGTGGTGTAAAAGTATAAAGGGGTGGGGTCCACTTGCTTAGATTGATTGTGCTCCACTCATTTATTTTCTTATTTGGTATGGGACATAAATAATGGAACAACCAAAAAAGACAAGTGGAACATTAATAATGGGACAGAGGGAGTACAAAACTAGACATCACTATCTTATTCCTGATCTTGAACCATATTATTAGCTTAGCATCAAGCAAACATCACCTGTGACAACCTCTGCTAGATTGTTCAGGTAATGAGGGCTATCTGACAGTGGGGAATTCAGAGGCGGATGTAGGGGATGTAGGGGTGGGCTGGGGTGGGCTCCAGCCCAGTGCAACCCCGGCCCAGAAACTATATTTACCCGACCCAAATTTATTTTTTACATATTTCAGCTCACCCCAGATCAGTCCAAATGATTTGCAAATTTATTATAATTGAAATTCATTTCAGCACAAATTCTAATTCGCAAGCCCAAATCCCAAAATCTAATTTTGACAGCCCCCATTTTTCGTGTCGATGCCGAATTTTATGTGTAAATTTTACGAAAAAAATATTTCGTATTTTATGAAAATTTAATATATTGAAGCGAATTTAAAAATATATTAGTTCAATGGCCCAACAACAACTAAATTAAATGGTCCAACAACAACAATTAAATTAAATGGTCCAACAAGTCAACAACAATAATCCTATACAACGAGAATTGAGATATAATTGAGAGGATAGTGAATTAACGACACTTCAGAGGACAGAGGAGGGATCAAGGAACGAGAGTTAAGCAGATCGTATCCTAGGCGTCCGGAGTCCTTACTCTTGACTTTCTTATACTCATTGTTACATTATATTTTGTCTAAAAAAAAATTTTCGGGGGCTTCGCCCCCGAACCCCCCAATAAGTCTCGCAGCCCCCATCTATAAATCCTAATTCCGACCCTCCAGACCCCCCCAGTATACATTTTTAGATCCACCCCCTGGTGGGGATGATAACTGTTGAAGCGTATCGACAACCTCACTCATCCTTGGCCTCAGTTTTGGATTTAAGCTTAAGCATTGAAAAGCTAGATTCCAAATTTTATATGCTCCATCACGGGGGAATTGACTTTCGAATCTGCTGTTTACAATCTGCAGCATCTTTTCCTTGTAATTATGCAAATATGGTTTTGCCCAATCAATTAGATTTTGCTCCTCTGTATGCCGGTTTATGTCACAAGCACGAATCCCAGAAAATAACTCCAGAAGAATAATCCCAAAGCTATAAACATACGATTCCATTGTCACGGGACCTGTTCATAGTCAAGGATTTCAAATGAGAACTAGCATAAAATCTAAGGCACAAATGTTCGAGGCGCGATGTCTCTGTTTTAGCACAACGCAAAAAATAATAATCCATCTGTCCCACAATTCTTTCCGCTTTCTTTTTCGGGATGTCCGACAATTGTTGTTCTATTTCCTATAATAGTAAATTATTACAAACTATTTGAGGGTCCCACACACATAACTAATAATTCTCCTAAAATAACGTACCGAAAAGTTTTGGAACAAGAATTATGGGACGGAGGGAGTAAGTTTTAGAGAACAAAGAAATTTACAATTTGTAATATCTTGCAGCATAAGTTATAATAAGCTTGAAAGTAAGCTAAGTATCACAAGCACATCACAGTAAAATAAAGTTGAAAAAGGGAAAAAATCATGCCTATGCTCAAAAGATTTAATTCTAATTGAAGTGAAAAAAAAAAACAGCAAGGCTCGGATCGCCTAGGTGGAGCCTTTTGCTTCTCAAGGCAAGCGGATTCCTTTGGCCCTATTGCATATCTTTAATGCTTCGTGCAAGGGGTTGTCTTGTGTTACTTCCTCTATCTCATTTATCTTGTCTCATTTCCATTTTTAAGTTGTCTCATTTATCTTGTCTCATTATAAAAATAGTAGTTTTTCCACACACAACTAACCAATCTCCTTTTGTGAGATCCACATCTTCACTCACATCTAAAATCTCTCCCTAATAACTGCACACAAAAAGAAGTGAGTCAAGCTCAATGTGACAGAGAGAGTATTACGTATCATAGTACTCCCTCCGTCATATTATTAATGTCCACTTTAAAATGGACACGAAAATTAAGTATTGAGTGAGTAAAAAGTGGTGGGTCCAAAATGTTGAAAAATTGTGTAAAGTTAAAAAGTAATTGGTCCAAAATGTTAGTGGTGTAATTTATTTCAATTTTGATAGTGGACATCCATTTCGAATATAGTGAAAATGAATAATTAGTAAGAGAAAATATAGTATTAAATTGTCCATACAAATAATTAAGTTAAATATATTAAGAAAAGCATCAGTAATCATAGCCTAATACGAGGCGAGGAACAAGCCTCGCACAATGAAGGCGCCTCAGAGGCGTTTTCACGTTGCCTCATCAAAGCGAGATTATTGAACAATGAGACCACGTATCTCCTTTGTTCTTTAATAGCATTCTTATTAGGCTTTTTTAATACCTATGTAGTTTTTTTTTTTTTTAAATTTGTTTTATGAATAATTTTATGCCTTGAGAGCCATGAGGTAGCTCCTCAAAGCGTAATTAGGATTTTAAAACTTCACTTCACCTTTACAACTATAGCAACTAGAACCGAAAAAGAAAAAAAAGAAAAAAAAATAGATAAATCCATCAAACAGGAGAATTGGAGAAGAATTTCAGATTGAGAACTTGTAGTATATTCAGGTGCAGCATAATCTAGGGGTGTAAGTGGTTCCGCTCCGAACCGTGAAACCGATCGGACCGAACCGAATCAAACCGAAAAATGTGGTTCGGTTCGGTTTCGCGGTTTGGTTCGGTTTATTTTTTTAGAAACCGTTTACATTCGGTTCGGTTCACGGTTTCAAGAATTTTTGAACGGTTCGAACCGAACCGAACCAATATCCTATTTTTTATTTTTTTATTTAATATTTGTCCTTGTTATATGAGAATATTGTTGGATATTAGATATTAGATTTAAGTTAAGATCAATTCTAATCTATACAAAGGAAGAGAAATTAATAACAACTATATACTTATGAGTTCGCAAAGAGTAACATCATATAAATTATTATTCTTGCATTATTTAGGATTTAAAAAATAAATAAATAATAAAAAGGTAAACCGATGAACCAAACCGAACCAAACCATTTATAAGCGGTTCGGTTCGGTTCGGTTCCGATATTTAAAAACTCATCGAACCGTACCATTTCTATGTGTTTGGTTCGATTCCTAAAATACATAAAAACCGAACCGAACCGAACCGTTAGCATAATCATTGAAAAGTAGAATTGATAAACGAGTTCTTGTTTAGATCAAAGTCGGACAAATAGGCATTAAATTCCTGCACGAACCCCAAAATAAAATGCTTCATGAAAATAGATGAAATTTTGGTTTGAAGTTTAATTTAACTTACATCGTCCAAAAGAATGCTACTAGTCTTTACACCTTCATGTGAGAATGTTATTTCCATGTGATGGCAGAAAGAGAGGCCTCTAGCAGCAGCAATACCCACTTTCACTCTTGTTTCCCAAGAAAGCAATTGGTCTACTCCTATGGGATCCGATTATGATGTTTCATATTCTAATTCTAAATAGTCAATCAAGATTCTCAAAATTGACAAAAGGAGGTAGCATATCAAGGGTGTGATTACTTGTGAACAAATGATTGTCCAAGCTCCCATTGGGCATGAACTCATGTACCAAAAGCCTGTCGCCTTCCTCGAAGCAATACCCAATAAGTTTAACCAAGTTTGGATAACGTGGTAGATTCAAACAAAAGATCGATCTCTCCCTGCAGAAAAGTTTTCAATTATTCAGCTTCCTGACTGCAACAGCAATTCCAGTTCCAGGCTTCACAGCAGTGACGAAATCCTTTGAATATGGGACCGTATCTTCCTTCCCCTTATCTGGGTGAAAGTTTTGGGTTGCTAATTTGATTTCTTCAAATCTCATGACTGTTATATTATAGAAAAATGGAATTATCTGATTAGCTGCTGGATCTAAAGTATTTGGCAGAATACTCAGAATCCAAGAGAAAACAAGCATGAAACGAGTGGTCATATTTGACTTGGGAAGTATTTGCAAGCTTGAACGCTAAACAACGCATCTAATTTTATGATCAAAACAAATTTCAATTGATCAAGATATATAATCCTCAATAGTGATGAAAGTACATACATAACCAATTGCGATTTTTATATTTCTTTTACTAGCAAAGAATACATTCAAGTTATATCATTACAAACTTTCATGTATCTCCAATTGTTACGTGTAAGTGAAGATGATCAGACAATTTCATCGAAGTCGAAGACACTACATGGGGAAAATAAGCAATTCTTGATTCATAACACACTCTAGCTACATGATATTACATCAAATTACAAGATTGTTTTTGGGGGAAAAGACAAGGAAGAACAACTATTTTCCGGTTTCTACTGGATAATAACCCAAAAGAAAAAACAGAAAACTGTATAAATTAGTAAAATACCGGCAAGCAAAACTGGGGACATCAACTGAACTCAAGCTGCTGAAGCTCACATAGCGCAAGTTGGCGGTCTTTCTCTCTCCTAAGAACTGCTCCGACCAACCTCTCCCAGTTATCATAATTCCTCGACATTGAATCTCAAAAATTCAATTAATCTTTTTGCGAGTAACTATACATTAACATTGTGATGTAATTGAACGTATATTACCTTATTTCTTGGTATTGTCGTGGATGCTTCTTTCTCATCGTTTGATATTTACAAAGTAGATAAATAACTCCTACTTAATTTATTATTTTGTTTAGAAATTTTACTAATAATTTCGAACACCCAAGGACCGGATCCCATCTCCCAAAAACACTATTAGTTTTTATATTGAGAGATTTTTTACTGTAGCCAAACAGTAGATATATATATACATTTATAGCCAACTGTTAAAACAAAACACAAATATAGCCATTTTGTCTTTATCCGGCGGGGCCGATGGGAGGGCCGATGGGGGCCGATGGGTACATCATCGGCCCCTCCATTAAAAAAAAAAATTTAAAAGGCATCGGCCGATGGCCCTCTTCATTGTGAAGGGCCTAAGTGAGAAGAAAAAAACATTTTTTTTTATGAAGAAGGGAGGGCCGATGCGTTAGAGAAGGGCCTAAGTGAGAAAAAATATAATGATAAAAGTGAGAAAAAATATTTTAGAAAAGGGCCGATGCGTTAGAGAAGGGCCGATGGTACAAACATTTTTTTTGTGAAGGGCCTAAGTGAGAAAAAATATAATGAAGGAGGGAGGGCCGATGGTCAGAGAAGAAAAAAAATAGAGGGCCATCGGCCCTCAGTAAAAAAAAAAAATGAATGTCTGATGGACCGATCGGCCCTCATCGGCCCTCCCATCGGCCCTGCCTAATAAAGACAAAATGGCTACTTTTGTGTTTTATTTAAGTTGCAGGCCATATTTGTATTTTTTTTTCAATTTTGGTCAACAGAGGGTATTACCACTTTTATATTTGTAGGATAGATTGGATAAAATTTTTAGAACAGAGGATAGGATCCTAGTCACATCCATCGAAGCTGAATTTAACTTCGTTGGAGAAGAAGCGATTTTCCGGCGAGATTTTTATAATTTTAGTATACCATTTCCAATTTCAATTCAATCCTTGTCAAATTTAGCTTTTCAACTTTTGTGTTAAACTGCAAGCATCTTGATTTTCATCCTTTCCTAACGAACGAAAATAATCCAATTCGTAATGTTTAAGCATCAATTTCACTCTGCATATGGGGTTTACTTTCCACTCTGTATTATTAGAGACAGCTCAACAAATGCAAACAAGTTTCACTCTGCATATGTGGTTGTGCATATTCCGCATTCGAGGTGTCAAATTGTGTGAACCAACAAACATCATATCATTATACTAGTTAACGAATCTCGAACGTTGATCATCGTAGAGGTTAACTGATACAACTAATATCAAAGTTAGGAGCCCTTAATGGCGGCTTTTACCCCAGAATAAGAAATGGAGATGAAGTGGAAAGGAAGGAAGATAGAGTCAAGAGAGAGTTTTCTCATAAAAGTTATAACCAACTGAATTACAACTCCGGGATTTTAAAGGGGCTGGCTTCCCTCTGGATAGCCATTGGCCTAATGCCTTCTTTGGATAAGGGCAGCTACTCTGCGTACAACTACGGACTGCAATACTGCAACTTACTAATGGGACACTAGACCGATCAGACTTTGTTCCCTAACAACCTCCCTTGTTCAACGTCCTCTGTTCCCGCACTCATAGTCCTTCAGCTTCAGGGGCTGTCTCCTTTCTCGAACTGGCCTCTTGTTGCTTGGTTCTTTTGGGCCTTGCTCACTTGGGTCCTCCTCTGCGATTGGGCCTTTGCTTTTCTCCGGGCTGGTCTCTGGGCTTTTGTGCGTATCATTAACCGATCACGGGTGATGTAGCTGTTGCAGTGCAACCACAACAGCAGCCATACTTTGGTCTCGATCTTGGACCATAGCTCAGGCACTTCAACGCCATCTTCGCAACTCCATACGCAGCGTCATCGGAATATTGGTCGTCTAATCTGATGTCTATACTGAAATACTGTTTCTCCCATTTTTGATTTGGAGCTGGAATTTGTATATCTAATTTCTTGTGAAGCAAATGTAAGAAAAAATCTTCCGAGTAAATTCTCAAACTAATACTCCTTCAAACTTTAATTCCAAAAATAATACATTTTCAACTTTAATTCCCAAAATAATATTGTTATTGCAAAATGTAAAATGATATATTTTTTTTTTCTTTAGCTACAAGAGCAATTTCTTTAAAATTAATTAAAGAATAAACTTTAAAAAGAATTTCTTAAAAATTAATACTTATTTTTAGTAAAACTTGATCTAGTAGCGATGATACCCCTTGCTTTCGGATTGACTTTAGTTCGAATTCTCTAACTAACATTTAGTACATGTGTAACTTATTATAACATGGCTCTCACCTATAAATAGCTAGGATAATTAAGTTATATTGTTGCTTAAAAAAAACTTCAACTCAGCTGGAACTCGTTTTTAATTTTTCTTATTGCATCCTCAGTGATATTTTTTGGGTATTTTACGCGGTCTATAACAAAATCCGGATCCACATGTTTTCTATGCTTCTAGCATAAATCCCAAATTAACTATAATTAACAATAACACAATACTATATAATCAATTATAAAATACACAATAACTACCGTCTCAATTATCGTATTAAAAAAATGAAACAAACTAAATGGGAAGGACAAAGTATTACAGTAAATAGAATAAAGAATTACGATTGCTGGAGATGTTGTAGTGCAATTACTACAGCAGGCATAGTTGGTCTTGATCTTGGATCAATTCTCAGGCACTCCAACACCACCTTCGCAACTTCATATGCTTCAGCCTGAGAATATTGGCCCTCTAATCTGGTATCCATAATTCTCAAATTTTTGCTTCGCAAATTTGGCGTTGCCCATTGCACAAGGTTTTGCTGGCCCGTATGACAGTAGTTCCAGCAAAACAACCCCAAAGCGGTAGACATTATTTGACCTGTACAAACAGAACGATGGCTACCCATGGCACAAACCGCTTACGAGCCGAAAGCCGACGTGATAGTTGCTCTTTGTTCTCCGAGTAACCAATGGAAGAAGGAGGCTTGAATGGCCTTCTTAAGGAAGCCTCTGCACCCAATACAGAATAAACCCGAGGAAATATTGACTGATGCTTCACTTCTAGGTTTCCCCTGATTCAGAAACACCATAACCTAGCTTGTTAAGAGTTGTAAATGACAAAGCCATGTAAACTGATCTCAATATAAATTTGATACCCTCTCACTTGCAAATTATTGCATTTCTCTAGTTAAAATTGAAGCCCTAATAATCAGAATCACAGATGCAATGATGAAACCTTAATTTTATAACAGATCAGACACGATAATAAATCTCAGCTCCACACAATCCAACTAATGCCCAACTCAGCTTAAATTACAGTAACTAATTCTCAGTTATAACATTTTAAAATAAAAAACCAAATTAACAAACCTCACGAGGGCGGCTACATTTTGTAACTTCCTTCCGCCATTCGGCGGCGGAGCGGAACGGGTTGCCGGCGTTTCTTCGTGTTCCTCATCGCACTCGGAGACATTTGTATTATCCAAATTTTATTCGATTTCGGCGTTGCGAGGTTTGTGAGGAGAGAAAGAAAGAAAAAGTTACCTGATTTTTTGTGACGATGTTGAGGGGGAGAGATGTCTTAGGCGATGGATAGATTTGCAGAGCGTTGGTTGAGCTACGAGTTGTATAGAGAGGGCTACAAAGAAGGCAGCAAGGTTTCTGGTGTAATTGAGAAATTGCCAAGGCATTGAGTGGAACTGAGGCGGTAAGTGGAACTGTACATAGAAACGCCGAGTATATTTGGAGTTACTGTTAATGGGAACAGTATGGAGTTCTAGTGTTTGTGGTAACAGGAGACTCATGTATTCCCTTATATATAAGGGTAAAATATATACTCCCTCCGTCCCGCTATTTGTGGCTCACTTTCCCGAAAGGGGTGTCCCATTATTTGTGGCCACTTTCCTAATTTGGTAAAAAATTATTATCATATCTTCTACTCTATCATCTTCTCTCTCCTACTTTAGTACATTCTCTATCCTACTTTATCATCATTTCTCTCATACTCTCTCATTATCTTACTCATCTTCTCTCTCATACTTTATCATCTACCCTCTCTCATACTTTATCATCTACTCTCTTAATTTCCGTGCCGAAACCAATTGAGCCACAAATAACGGGACGAAGGGAATATAAGGGATTTGAGAAGAGACATCAATGGATATGATAACCAAATATAATATTTGGTTGTACTTAAATCTCAATGAGAATGTATAATCTTGTGGGTATTTTAATATTTTAAATAATAATAATATGATTCTTTTTTTAATTTTGTAAAATTTAATACAAAGTATTTTAATAAAAAATAAATAAATATTTTTAAAAAAATTATAAAGTTACATTTTTATAAAGTTATTTATTTCAAATATAAGTGTATATATATTTTTTATATAAATATTTTTATGTTTATGGTAACAATTTTCTAAATAATTGTTTATAAAATTAAAAAGATATATATGTATATCATTATTCATATTAAATAATATTATAAAAATAAATTTAAAATTTAAAAAATAATACATAATATATAATTTTGATACCTTATGGATATCAAAACTCATACTCATCAATTACTTGGGTTTAAAAAATTCATACCCACATAAATTTGATACCACAAAATATGAGTATCAAACTAGAATTATTCCCATAGTAATGTAGGAGGCCATGAACCTAACACCCCTAAAATTAATTGCTGATTGAACACTATACATAAGACATCAATTGAATTAAAAATACTAGACTAACCGGAGCGGGCAAAACCATTTATCGGGCCCAACCAAAAACATTGTATTACCATCTCCATTGAAACATATCGTCGAACAAATAAACGAAGAATCCACGAAGAAAAAGAGAAAAATGTCGGCCGACGGAGATGATTTCGTCTTCTTCGGAACGCCGATCGAACGAGAAGAAGAATTCACCAGTCGCAAGAAAAAGGCGGTGGCGGAGGCTTCTGGACAGCTCAGAACCGCTCTTCCTCCGTGGAAGCAGGAGGTGAAAACGCAGAACTCAGATATTCCTAATTCTCTGCAATTGAGTTTAATGTTTCCTTTCCATAGTTAGGATTTAAATTAATGATCCTCGAAGATGTTTATTGACAAATCAGTGAAGTGTGCTTATGTATAGAAAGGTTAATCGTAGATGTTATGTTAAACTTTTTTGTATTGGCTTAATGCTTGGTAACGGAATGATATGCGCAAATTTTTACTTGGTTTTTAATCCTTTGTTGTTCCGAACGATGTTTAAATCGGAGGATTAGGCGGATTTGTTAAATTTGATCGAAGAGTCCTGCTGTTCGTTTTATTGTCTTACTTGGACTGTTTTTGTGGATTACCCTCTAGATTGATGGTTGTGTGATATTACGGGATGTGCATTAACTCTACTTTGCTTGTATGTCGAACGTTCAGGTGACTGATGAAGAAGGGAGGAGAAGGTTTCATGGAGCATTTACTGGTGGCTATTCTGCCGGGTATTACAATACTGTTGGCTCCAAAGAAGGTATCATACTGTTCCATGGCTTCTCGATTAAGTTGTGTGCCTTCCTATTTTAACTGTAAAGGCTCACCAGAAAGGAGTAATGGCCGCTATTGGAACTTGCAGGATGGACCCCACAAACATTTACATCATCTCGAAAGAATAGGGCTGAAGTAAAAAAACAGAGTATTTTTAGTTTCATGGATGAGGATGAGAAAACTGTAAGCTCTGTCATCTTCTTTTGCCTTTATGATATAAAATACGAAGTTTATTCATCCTTATTGCGTGCCAATCTCTGTGTTCCTTTTACTGAAGAGCGATGATAGGATAAAGTTGAATTTGATGTTTGGTAAAATGTGAGTCTTTCCACTGTCCTTTTATCTTCAAAAGTTCCAATATTCCATATGTTCTTCTAGGAATTGGAAGGTCTCTCCTTGGAGCAGTCCATGCAATTTGATACTTTTGGCTTTACGGCTGCTGATCTTGCTCGCAAAGAAGCTGATAAGGAACAACAACAAAGGTTTCTCCTCTTATACACATATCTTTGTGTTCGTGTAACTTTAATTATTCATGTTTCTCTGCCAATGTTATCAAATATTTATCTGTAGCTGTTGATTTTATTGGGTTTACAATGTGATCTCCTAGAAGGTAAAAGCTAAATAATTATAGACAGGCATGGCAGCATATCCTTAGGATCTGGCATTCTAGCTTACTTTCTCTTGCTCTTCTTTTAGATTCTGTGTGACGTTTTAGATTGTTGATTAGTTAATCAGATTCATCTTTGATGGGAGTATGATATCTGCCCTTTTAGCTGATTTTTACCTTTCTAAGCAGCTTCTGTTTCTGGGGTTGAGGTTTTGTAGTGTTGTATCAAATGGCCTTTGGATCTGGCATTTTGGCCTACTTTCTCTTGCTCTTTTTTTAGAATCTATGTGATTTTATAGCGAATCATCTTTGATGGGAGTGTGATATCTGCACTTTTAGCTGATTTCCACCTCTTTAAGCAGATTCTGTTTCTGGAGATGAGGTTTCAGAAGTGTTGTATCAAGTGGTCTTAAGGGGACATAATTGGTTCTTTTGCATTTCATCTTCTCCTTGCCGCCTTCTCCAAAATCTTATAGAGCCCCCCTCTAGTGTTATTCACTAGTTAATTTATAACCTGTTATTTGGCCAAGTCTATTCATATTCTGATTTTCAGACTCATGGCTTTTTTTTTTCCCTCCCTGATATCTTTTGTTTTCTTTCTCTGATGTGCTTTTCCAACTTATTTAGGCCTTCAGCTATTCCTGGACCTGTTCCAGATGAACTAATTGTTCCAGCAACAGAATCTATAGGTTTGTGCCAGATATTGTGGTATGACATATTCATTCTGCTGCATGTTGTTTCATCCCTTTAAATTCACGTCATTCATTTTTTTAGGTGTTAAACTACTGGTAAAGATGGGATGGCGGCCAGGACGGTCCATAAAGGATTCTAACAGGAATTCACTCGATGGTACGCTCTCTGGAAACTTGTCTTACTAGTCTTTCCTGGTCTTATAGCATTGATTTTTCGTATACGTGATATTCAATAAGTTATCTGGTGACTGGCTTAATTCAATTGTCCAAGTAAAATGGTGATCTGCATAACACTCTCTCTTGAAGGCTGCATATGTCAGTTTTAGCTTGATTGATAAAATTGAAGTTTCATATCTTGACTAGTTATGCTGATTCAGTATCTTATTTTGACTGATCTATTCTAAAAGTGAGACTATAAGATATGGACGATATGGCATTTGTATGATACTTTCGAAAATGTTTTTAGATGTTATGAAGTTGTAGAGACTTTGTAATGGCATAAATAACTACAGAAGATGGAGGATTTAAAATGGCACAGTTTTATCAGTGGTCCATGGTTTACTTTCTTATACTTTGGTTATTCCTGTAATTTACACAATCGGCCTTTGATACTTTCTCTTCTTTATTCTTTGCTTTCTAAAACATTAGAATACAAATTAGTATCCTCTATATGATTGCCACCACTTTATCCGCGGTGGAGAACTACACTATTGGCAACAAACCATTCAGATCTGTTTGGGCGTTACTACTTCAATGAAGAAAAATTCTTGTTCTATACTAATTACTTTCTTCCTTTTTTTGGGCGTAGGATTGTCAATTAAGTTGTAATGGGCCCTCCATGACTAAAACTGCTTATGGTTTCAACTGATGTGTTGAGCCAATGATGATCAGTTATGATACTTAATTGGTTTCAGTTCTGTCCTGCTATTTCTGACTAATGAGATTTTCTCGTTTCTTATAAAAAAAGATGTGAGAAATTCTAATTTTCCCCTGTAAATGAAGCATAACTTTCGATATATAGGTTTAACACTTTAACTATATAAGTTTAAATGAAGTTACTTCAACTATTCAATGTGTTTTTTTCTGGTCCCAGTATATCATTGTAATTTCTAGAGAAATGGTATCAACCAAATGGACTTGTCCGGTGATCAGTAAAAAAACTTCCTTAGCATTGCTACATGGCATGTTACTGAATAAATTTAGGTTTCTCTTGCTTTCATGTTCTACATTCAATTTTGATGTCATGTAGAGGATGTCATATGCTCTGCTTAAAACTTACGGTGATATTCTATTAACCCCATGTTTTTATATTTATGAAGTTGCTCGCAGACAAGCTAGGAAAGCTTTTCTGGCACTCTCAGGCGATGCAGGATCAGAGATTGCTCACTCAAAGCTTATCGAAGAAGGCACTGGAAATGATTTGGAACTACCGGCTGAAGATGATGATGATCGGTTCTATAAAACCACGCCGGTAGATTTTTATCAGTGTGTTTGTCTGCCTAATATAATAATTTGATTCTGTGGTGGCCTTGGGTGGAGTGATTATCTTATGCATCTATCAACAATTATCTGGTCTAAGCAGTGTACAAGAGGGGGATATCATTATTAATGTGACTATGATTGGCCTGAGGGAATTAAAGCTAATTGCGTACAAAGTTTTCTATGTTATATCTTTCACAAGGGAATTTATTGTGATGATGGCCGGAGATGAGGAAAGCTCATTTTAGATTAACTAGAAGTCTAGAAGCAGTAAGCACTAGGCTTGAGTATCTTTTGCATGATGGTCAATGCGGAGTTTGAATAACGGCTTAAGCTGATCCATGTAGGTACTTGCCAAATAAAAAATATTATCACCAAATATTCTTTTAGGAAGTTAATTGGCTTAAAGTTTACCCTAATAAGAGATTAAATTATATAATGTTATTTTAATTTATATAATAATATAAATCATTTGGTTATAGTAGTATACGAGATGGAAACCTTGAGGGTGTTCTTAGTACTATCTTATAGATATTTGGAATCAAACTTTTAGTGGTGGAGTTTGTAATACATTTCCACCCAAGCTTGAAAATCCTTTAGTGTCGGAGTCGGTTGACTATTTTCTGAGCAAGGTGATCGAATGAAAAGTCCTACATATAAACAGAGAGTTACTGCAGAATAATTTGACTACTCTGCATTTTTCTGGAAAGAGTACATATGGCTGTATATGTATATGAAACCTCACAAATTTATGCTTCGTGTGCTAATGCACGCAAAGGCAATTTGTTTATATTGGAGTTGCTAAGTGCTATATGCTTAAATGTCGGATTTTAGATTTGTATGAACAGTAAAAGTGACCACTTGAAGTTGCACTTCACAGTTTCCTCATGGAAGTAATCATATTTTCTGATGGAGAAAATGTGAATTCTTAGTTTTATTTGGTTAGTGAGAGATATTCCATTCTTTTTTGGTTAGTGAGAGATAATTCCATTCTTATAGGCCTGAATGTTCACTGATTTCTCTGTTCTAATGTCTAATGAAAATGACTATCTTAGTGTGGTGTCTTCTGTCACAAGTTTGTTCACTCTGAGTCTCTCTTATCTTTCAAGGCATATGTAGTCAACCCCAAGCAAGATTTGCATGGTTTAGGCTATGATCCTTTCAAGCAAGCTCCTGAGTTTAGGGGTATGCCACTTTCTGGATTTACATAATTCTATATCAAAAGATTTGTTTCCTTAATAATAGACCATCTCCTTTTCTTTTACTATAGAAAACAAAAGACAGAGAATGTCTGGAAAGGGGAATAGGGAACCTTATAGGTCACTTACTGTAAAAGGTAATCTTTACTTAAGATGCTAGTACTTATATTTTCTGTGTAGTTATTTGCCCTCGGCATGTTCTAATTTATTGATGTTATATACACTCAGGAAAGGTTGGCCCCGGTTTTGGTATTGGAGCTCTTGAAGACTTGGATGCCGAAGATGAAGATATATATGACTCTGGTAATAATTTTATTGACTAGTTCAACTAGTTTATGCAGCTCGTCGGCATAGCTTACTCATTGAATCAGCTTATTTGAGTTGAAGTTCCAATCTCATACCCTCTGAACCATATGGTTGAGCAGAGATGTATTTGATTTATTTATGTATCTCTTCTTCATGAAGTTCTCTATTAACGGGACTCACACCATGAGTTTTTAATTATCTGCCTTGAGTGGGTTTTCAATACTTGCATTATGTGAACTGTAAATCCAAAAGTAGTACATAAGCAATAGGTAAGGTTTTAAGCAGTGCAATATCTAGTTGAGACATGAACTTCATGCGCTAGGTAGGATAATCTCATAAATCTTTGTTTCATATCCATATTTTTTCAAAGGGACAATGAATATATTAGTATATTAGAGGTAGATACCTACTGAATAAGGAAGAGCCATAGCTGAAAACAGTAGGTTTGGGTGGAAAATAGAAAACGAAGGTAGAAAGATGGGGATTCATTATGTCTTCTGATTGATAATTTTAATGTTGTAGTTAAGTCCTTTAACAAGTTTGCAACTGCTTGATAACATTTTGCTTTTATCTTGTGGATTCATTATGCCTTCTGATTGATAATCTTTAACAGGCATTGATGTTCGAGATAATTATGTGCAAGAAATAGAAGAACCATCAGGGGGGAATGTGGATACTTTGCGGATATTAGATAAAAAGAAAGATGATGTTCTGTCTGGGTTTAAAGCTGCATCAAAATCTGAGCACCAACTGGAGAGGTACAATTTAGTTTATGCAGCATTCCATCCACTTTGAACTTCCTTATAACTTATAAGTAGTCATCTTGAGGTGCAACTGCAATTGTTACATCTTCTTTGAGTGATCCCCCCCCCCCCCCCTTCCAAATCTATTGGTATATTCCTTTCTTGGAGGTCCAGAGGTCGAATCGACCCCCTAAGCCCCAATGGAGCAGCTGCATTTAAAATATGAATATCTTTGTGTTGCTTACTTCAAAAGTTTCACATCTTTTCTGTTATATCTTTGGATGTTTGTATAACTTGTTCATGAGATGTTTGCAGATTCAATCCTCCCTCAATTCCTAAGGATTTTTCTCCCCATCACAAATTCCCTGCTTCTCTTGAAAATGATGTCAAGTTTGCTGAAATGGCTCCCGCTGAGGTCCCCCCACCAGAAGATAACAATCTTAAAGTCTTGATTGATGGGGTGGCAACTTTAGTTGCTCGCTGTGGCAAATTGTTTGAGGATCTTTCTAAGGAGAAGAATCAGTCTAACCCATTGTTCGCCTTCCTTAATGGAGGAAGTGGTTCTTATTATTATGCAAGGAAGCTCTGGGAAGAGCGCCAAAAGCGTGGTGACCAGAAAAAACTGTGGGAAGATCAGAAGTCTCATAGTTCAGAACGGCTGACTGCTGAAAGACGTGGATCAATTTTGGGAGAAAAAGCACTTAAGAAAAACTCAAGAGATTCAAGCTCTATGGTTGCTTCTGCTGGTTCTGTAAATGTTCAAATCAAACTTTCAGATTCATTCACCAAACCTGCATCTGCGGTGAGTACCTCAAGTATTTCTTGTGGTCCGTCAAAAACAAGGTGCATTGGTTATCGACTTATCTCTGTTAACTGGAAACTTATTTTTTCCTTTTGTTTCTGTTTTTCTTATAGAATGAGCTGTCAGATGTCAGAAAACCTTTTCTATACGACCCAGCAAAGCAAACAAGATTTGATCAATTCTTGAAGGAGAAGTTTGAAGGAGGTCTGCGAACCAAAGATTCTGGTGGTTCTAGTAACATGTCGGAAGCTACTCGTGCTCGCGAAAGATTAGAATTTGAAGAAGCTGCAGCTAACATACAAAAAGCAAATTTAGGTAATGAAAGGCAGGCTAGCAGTCAGCTGCTTAAGGACCTGTCAGCTGTTTCAGGATTACAGTTCACTGCCGGAGGATTAGAGGTACATATTTCTTAATGAAGTTTTGGCAGTATAATGTTTAGTGCAATACATGCCCTTATCGTGAACATGAATGTGTGCAGCAGCATAAAGTTACACAGGATGATGAATTGATTATTAAATCAATGTATCCAAAACGGGAAGAGTTTCAATGGCGACCCGCACCGATCTTATGCAAGCGTTTTGATTTGATAGATCCTCACATGGGCAAGGTAATCTATTGTTGAAGCCTTGCTGGATACCGCTTTACCTTGTTTGCTTTTTCTCTTTTTATTCCATTTAGACTTGTAGGTTTTATATGACCTCTACATTAATGATTTCTTGCTTTTCTGATTGTGTGTGGCGTTTGAAGACTACTAACTATTTACGCATCCTGCCATGCAGCCACTTCCTGCTCCTCGCGTGAAGAGCAAAATGGACTCTCTAATTTTCATGCCTGATTCCATCAGAGCTGCAAATGTGGAAGAACATTCAGTAGGGCAGACATCTGACAGAGGAACGACCAAGAAGGAAATCGAGGATGAGGTGGAAGTGGAAGTCGAAAATGTTGAGAGGCCCGTCGATCTCTACAAAGTACATCCACTATCTCCATATATATCCTAGTTCCCACAAGTGTTGATGCCTTTAATTTTGTCTATCAAATTTATTTCTGTTATTGCTACTTGGCTGCCTATCGATACTCGTTCATTTTGCAGGCCATCTTTTCCGATGATTCAGATGATGAAGAACAAGAAAAGAGCACATCAAATCAAGTGGAAGATACGGAAAAGAAGATTGAAGCCGCGACAACAACTCTTAATCGTTTAATGGCTGGCGACTTCTTAGAATCACTGGGGAAAGAACTTGGTTTATTAGTCCCACCCGAGATGCCACCGCCACCGCCCGAAAATAAACCTGGTGCAGGAGTTGCTCGGAAGGAAACCATCGACTCGGAGGAGAGAAAGGAAGGCCCTCTGCCGGCTAAATTGACGATGCCAGCTGATCAGAAGTTAGTGGAAAGCTCCACAAATGGAGAAAGTGCAGAAAGGAAATTATCCGATAACAAAGAATATAGAAAGGTTGCTGGAGAAGATGTGCAGCCGAGCAGTGGCAAAGCTCGGAAACGGAGTAGTAGTCATTCTTCAGATGACGAAAAGAGCAGAAAACATTCAAGAAGTCGGAGGCGTAAAAGCAGGAGAAGCAGCAGTTCAGAGATCAACTCATCCGATGATTCCGGTGGCAGATACTCTAGGTCGAAAAGAGATGATAAGGAAAGCTCTAGAGGGAGCAGCAGAAGGGATTCAAAGCACAGAAAACACAAGAGAAAGGATTCTCCCAGTCGATCACACCGAAGGTCGGAACACGAAAGACGCAAAAGAAAGAAGAAAAACTACGAAGACTGATACAAATACTACCTTCTATAACTACATGTACGAAATGGGCCTGCTACAAAATTTATTTCTAAGAAGATCCATCAAAGGAAAGTTGTTGAAGATTTCAGATTTCTCCAAATGTAGAGAGTTGGTTGATTTCTTGAGATTTCGCTACTGCTAAGGTTTCTCTGTTATAGATAGTTTTTTTTATTACAAATTTCTATCCTAACCTTATGTTGAAAGGTGTATTTTCATATGTGGACCAGGTGTGTAGTCTTAGGGCTTAAATATAAATTTTAAATATTTTTTTTTGATAATAGAACTAGGCTAGAGCCAAAGTGGTCAAGATCAACGGTATCCCTTCCTACACTTGTGATCCTTTACTTTTAGATCATGTAGTCGTTGGATTCAAGATTTAGAATTAGAGGGCGATATAGCAAGTCTGCCTTGTCATGGTGGAGGGATGAACCTGTAATTTTGAACTACTGATCAATTATGAACTTCTCGTTAACATCAAATTCTAATAGCAATTTTTTTTCCAATTTTATAAAATTCTTTTGTATGATGAAAAAACCCTCATAAACATATAAACATACGTCTTAAATAAACTGTTGGGTGATGATTTTATTCTCAGCACAGTAATACATAGTGGGAAATGATTTTATCTTCCGTACTGACATGCACTCAGTAGGCTTATGCTCTGAGTGAATCTATGAAGATTTGAAGATCCCAAAACCCTATCTTAATTGGTGAACCATTACTTTGTAATTGTTTTTGTCTCTGAGGTTTCAGACTCAGCAGACACTCTTCTCTAGTTCAGGCGTTCAGTAGATTATCAGCCTCAGCATCAATACTCAGTATATACTGGACTCAGCAGGAGCAGTATACTGAATAAAGTCAGTGGAACTGAACTCAGCAGGAGTAGTTCACTGTACTCAGAGCTGATCTTCAATAGAGCCATCTCAGCATATTTGCTACTGAATCAGAGATCAGACTCAAGACGGCAACGGCCGGACGTCTTACGTGCCGGAACTTTTGAATGACAATCAACATAGTCAAATACGAGGAAGAGAGAAGTCAGCTTCAGTTGCCTCGAAGTATGTTCTGTCTCAACTACTTTCTAAACCTCGACAAATGACAAGCAGACACCTGTCCTATACCTACTAAAGCTGCAAGTTAACAACTTTCCGGAAAAGGAGGGAAAGGACACTGTCATCATACTTCAAAAGAGCCGTTAGCTACCAAAAGAGAGAGATAAAGGGATCATCGTCTCCAACGGATCTTTCCCAATCTCTTCTCTATAAATAGAGGGATAATTCAAAATTTAAAGCACACGAGCCTTCAACGAGAACAAGCGGTAACGAGACCACAAGAACAGAGCATTAAAACGAGCAAACCGAAAAGCCTAAGTCTTCCTCAAGAACTCGAAGAACATTCTCCGGCGAAAGACTACCTCCTAGCTCCTAGGGAACCAAGCTGAACCGATAAACAAGCCTCTAGTATCCAAACGATGTTACACGAACCCAAAGCTAAAACTCAGTTGTTCGTCGTTCTAGAAGCTACATTCTCGTTCCCTATCCCTCTAACCCTAATCTCAACTGAACATATCCATAGCTTAGACGAAGGAGTTCATATTTGAACTTGATCATTATTGTAAAAGGACTCCTTCATAGTTGGAGAGTTTGTCAAACACTTTAGTTTGATAACTGTGTAAACTGAGACTTGCTCAGTATAAATTCCAAGACGCGGCTTTGTCCTGTATACAAGCTGACTGAGACTAACTCATTATAATAAATAGCCTCCTGATCTTTCGGGACAATAGATGTAGGATTTTGTGTATCCGAACCACTTTAAAAATCTCTGTGTCTCTCGCTTGTGTTGCTATTTACTGTTGCATTGATTTTAACTGTTCATACTGAAAAATATTCTTTAAAATCATTCAACTGAGTTTCAGCGAACTTAACTGATTATTCTACTGAACTGAAACTGTTTTGACCATGCTACATTATTGAGGGCACTGCCAGACGGTCATTGGACTCCTTTTGCTACATTATTACGACATTCTGACTTAGATATTGTTACTCCTGACCATATCTTTTCAGAACTTCAAGCAGAGGAATTCGAGTTTGACAGACCTCAACGGAAGCAGCGAGCTGAAGCTGACACCAAAATTGACCATGCCTTCAAAGCATCAGTCAGCTCAGCATCTCCAGCGTCGAGCAAGACTGAACCTTCACTCAACGACATACAAGAAGGAAGTCTAGCTCAGAAGTACGCACTGCTTGCCGTGAAGTATCAAAAGGAGAAGGAGTGACGCAGAAAAGTGACTAAAGCCTATCGAGAATCGAAAGGTAAGTCTGAATACACGCCTAAACGCACTCCTGACTCGCATACTTCTGAATGCAGAAAGAGGTTTGACTCAGCACTATCAAAAGATAGCGAAAGCAAAGAAGAAAGAGTCATCGCCTGCTATGACTGTCCTGAGCTCAGTAGTGCTGAACGAGCAGCACGTAAAGCAAGGAGAGAGAAGTTTGCCAAGAAGAGACAAGCATACATAGTTGGTGAACTCTCAGACGACTTAGAAGAAGTCGACTCCTTCATGGATTCATCCGACGATGAAGCAGCTTTCATGGCCCTAGAGCTTGAAGCTGAAGAAACTACTGAAAAGTGTCTGATGGCAGGAGAACAGGATGAGATAAACTCTCATGCATCTTTTAACTCTCCTTCACACTGCACACACGACACTCTTTCAGGAGCAGACGAGAATCTGGACGTCAGCACAACATATGAAGAACTTATAGACGAACAGATTCAGATGAGTCTGCAGCTCATAAGACTCTTCAGGAATTGGATACCCTGAAAATAGAGAATCAGAGACATTCTCAGAAAAGTCAGGTTGTTACTGAGTCTGAAGGACTTGTGTTGAGACTCAGGGAGGAGATAAACTCTCTGATGGCCAAGTCTCAGCATCAAGAAGATCAGATCTCAGTTCTGACCAAGGACTTAACTCAGAAAGATACTGAACTGAGTCTACTGAAGCAACAACTGTCAGGACTTCAGACCGAGCATGATATACTGAAGAAAAGTGATGATGTCTGGAGGAACCTGATGACTGAGCAGTACATGGGCGCTGAAAAGAAGCTAGAAGCTATGCTAGCAAGCAACAAGCCCAAGCACTGTAAGGAAGGTCTTGGTTTCAGCCAGGGTGCTTCCTCATCTGCCCCCGTACACTCAGAAGTGCGACTTGCTGATAGGTTTGTTCGAGGGGAGACAATCAATGCAGACAATCTGAACCCCCTAGCAAAGAACAAACAAAAGATGAAGGCACCTCATCCTACATATCAGCACCTGACAAGAAGATCAGCACCAAAACACCCCAGTGCAGTCAAGGGGGAACCAGCAAATCCAAGTGGGCTGATCAGTATGGACCTCCTCAGCTGACACATCCTGCTCAGTATGGGTCATATTATTATGATCCTATAGTCAAAATAGGATCCAAGAGTCAGAAGAAGAAGAAAATCGCACAAAAGACAAAGGTCAGCAGTCCATCAGCTCAGAAGATCCGGACTCCTGAACCTGAAAGGCCTAAGAAGTCAGCATCGACCAGTCTAGTGGTCAAATATGTTGACTCAAGTGGAAAGAAGTTGTCTGAAACCACCAGGGTCGTAAGACAAATATGGGTTACCAAAACTAACATCTAAGGACCCAAAATAAAAAATAAAGGGTACTGTCCGTTTTGCAGGTGCACAAAGATCCATGGTATGTTGACAGCGGATGCTCACGACACATGACATACCAAAAGAGTCTGCTGAAGAATTATATCCCTGAAGAAGGACCCAGAATCGAGTTTGGAGGCAATGCTAAAGACTACACAAGAGGATATGGAACACTCAGCATTGGAACTGCCAAAGTTCCAAGAGTATCATATGTTGAAGGACTTCAGCATAACCTTCTCTCTGTTAGTCAATTTTGTGACAAATCGAATAGAGTGATATTTGACGCTGGTTTCTGTGATGTTATTGATAAATCCACAGGGAAAACAGTGTTATCAGGTTCGCGCAAGAAGAATATATATGTAGCTGACTGGAACTCAGCTGAACCTGAAGCTTGTTTGTTGGCGAGGAACGACAACCGAACGGGGTGGCTATGGCACAGAAGACTCAGCCATCTCGACCGCTATGGCTCAACAAACTAGCAAGAAACACTCTAGCAAGAGGACTGCCGAATGAAGTATTCAGCAAAGACACTCAGTGTGAAGCATGTCTGAAGGGAAAGCAAACAAGGAATCAAAATCCACCTGTTCCATCTCCTTCCACTGATGGAATCCTTCAGCTGCTACATATGGATTTGTTCGGTCCAGTCTCTCCAGTGACGATCAGAGGCAAGAAATATGCTTTAGTGGTCATCGATGACTACTCGCGCTATACTTGGGTCATATTCATTGCCAACAAGTCTGACATCAAAACAGAGTTACCAAGGCTTCTGAAAAGGCTCAGTGTCGAGAAGAACACCCAAATTATCAAAATCCGTTCTGACAGAGGAACTGAGTTCCTTAACTTTATGGTGGAGGAGTTCTGCAAAGCAGAAGGAATAAAGCATGAGACATCGGCTGCACGCACACCTCAGCAAAATGGAGTTGCTGAACGAAAGAACAGAACTCTTAAAGAGGCAGCTAGAGCTCTACTCGCAGACTCAGGACTCCCAACCAAATTCTGGGCAGAAGCCACTAATACTGCTTGTTACACTCAGAACCGATCTCTACTGACAAAGCAACAGAAGAAGACACCATATGAACTATGGAACGGCAGGAAACCTTCTCTATCCTATTTCCATATCTTTGGTTGTTCGTGCTTTATCCACAATAATGGGAAAGATCAGCTGAAAACTTTTGATAGCAAGTCAGATCAGGGAGTGTTCTTAGGATACTCCCGGGTCAGCAAAGCTTTCAGAGTATTCAACTATCGAACCCTTTGCGTGGAGGAAAGCCCTCATGTTGTTTTTAATGAGTTTGCTACTGAAGACAGGAGCAATAACTCTAATTCTGAATCTGAGGACATCAATAGGCAGCTACAGGATCTAAGCTTAAAAGATAAAGTCGAAAAGATCTAGCTTTGTTGGGATGATGATTCAGATGAGGAAACTGAAGACAAGTCTACTGAATCTCAACCAGCAGCAAATGTAGCTGAGCCGATTGACTCTCCTGAACAGAGTCAATCCCATGTAACTCAGGTCGATGAAGAAACCCCAGAGGTAACTGAGACCACTACTGAGAATAACAACTCAGGGGGAACATTTATTAATGTTCCTGAGCTGAATGCCCCTGAACCTGGTGACTCAGTAGATCATACTCTCATTACAGAATTGCTTCAATCTCAAAATAGTACAACTGAAATGCCTAACTCACCTACTATCTGTGTTGAACAAATTTCAGATGAAGAGCTGAAACATCGTAGATCGTGGCTGGACGCTCATACTGCTGATCTGATTATTGGAGATCCCTCAGCAAGAGTAAAGATAAGATCCAGATTCTGTCAATGAGAAAGCGCCTTATATTCCTGCTTCTTGTCTACTGACGAACCTCAGACGATTGAGGACGCACTGAAAGATGCTGACTGGATCATCAGTTCACGAGAAACGATGTTTAGGAGCTTGTTGATAGAACCCGACATCAACATGTTATTGGAACAAAATGGGTCTTCAAGAACAAGCGAGATGAAAACAACGTCATAGTAAGGAACAAAGGAAGACTCGTGGCAAAAGACTACTGTCAAGCTGAAGGAATAGATTTCGACGAGACTTTCGCTCCAGTTGCAAGATTGGAGGCAATTAGACTATTCATGGCCTACGCAACACATCAAAGATTCAGAGTCTATCAAATAGATGTGAAGTCTGCGTTCCTGAACGGCGTACTGAAAGAAGAAGTCTACGTGGAACAACCGCCCGGCTTTCAGTAGGGACATCAGGTTTATAGACTCAGAAAGGCTCTGTATGGGTTAAAACAAGCACCCAGGGCTTGGTACGATACCCTATCTGAGTTTCTTCTTCAGAAAGGTTTTCAGAAAGGCACAGTAGACCGCACTCTATTCATCATTCAACTGGAAGATGATCTACTACTTGTGCAGATCTATGTAGATGACATTATCTTCGGATCTAAGAATGTCATCATGTGCCAACAATTTGAGAGAATGATGAAGGATAAGTTCGAGATGTCAATGATGGGAGAAATGAACTACTTCCTCGGTTTCCAAGTCAAACAATCTGAAAATGGGACGTTCATTAATCAAGGTAAATACACTCGAGACCTCATCAAAAGATTCGGTTGCACATCCGGCAAACCTATCAAGATCCCGATAAACACGAACATGAAGATTGATCTTGATAAGGAGGGAGTATCAGTAGACCAAACTGAATTTCGTGCTATAATTAGTTCTTTATTATATTTAACAGCTACTCGTCCTGACATAACTTATGCTGTAGGTGTCTGCTCTCGATTTCAGGCGAATCCAAAGCAGAGTCACATGGACTCAGCAAAGAAGATTCTCCGCTATCTCAGAGGAACACCTGACATGGGTTTGTGGTATCCAGCTGACGATAATATAGAACTAACTGGTTACTCTGATGCTGATTATGTAGGGTGTAGAATTGACCGAAAGTCAACTTCAGGAACGTGTCGGTTCCTTGGCAGTAAGCTGATCTCATGGTTTTCAAAGAAACAGCACTCAGTAGCCACGTCAACCACCGAAGCCGAATACATAGGCTGCCGGAAGTTGCTTCGCGCCCAAATCCTTTGGGCCGAGATAGCGACTACGTGACTATGACGTCATTCAGAATGAAGTGCCAATCTTCTGCGACAGTACCAGTGCCATTGCAATCACTCAGAACCCTGTACTTCACACAAGATGCAAGCACGTGGACATCAGACATCACTTCATTCGTAACCATGTCGAAAAGAAGGATATCATGATGGAAAAGATCCATACTGATCGACAAAGGGCTGATATACTGACCAAGCCTCTAGCTGAAGCAAGATTCAAAGAACTTTCAGTAGAGCTAGGTCTGCTGGACCCTACTGACTCAAGTCAGTAAGCGGATTCAGGAGAGGAGCATTCAGTAAGGGGGAATGTTCACTCTCAGTACTGAGTAATTTCAGTACGTAGAGACTCAGCAACCATCTACACGAGTTATCAGCTGACTACGATGTTCAGCTGACAGGTTTGCGTATCTCTACTCAGTAGTAACCAATAAGAACAGTAATACGACTCTATAACTCGACTCAGCATCGCATTTAATGCCCAATAGAATTGTCATTTAATAATTAACGGCTTACATTTAATGCACGACATTCTATACATAAGTATGTTGAACTCTGCCACGCATTTAATGCATGTCGTATCACAGTTACTACTTAGGCAAGTTATAACTGGCCTTTGACTTAGGCGGCAAGCATGATCATTACCTATAATATACTATTTAATCTTGACCGTCCATCTCATAAAGCATGTTTAAACTCAGCCGTTGATCGCTAACTGTTCATCTTCATCCAAATATAAATATGCGATCATATCTTTGAAACCGCCATTAGCATACTTCAAATCTTTTACTCCGAAAATCTGAGATCTTTCTAGCAAACCCTACTTGCATATTTCTTAACCGCTCAGTTTTTTCATTGATATAATGGCGAGTTCAAACATAACAGTAACCGCTCCTGAAAATATGCAGGAGATCCTAGAAAAGGACCGTGTCTGGTGTGAACCAGTCATGGAGTTCGACGCCTGCGACCTGGATTTCATGGACGAAATTTTCTCTGCTCTCAGAGAATCTAGTCTGGAGGGATTTCTCTCCAAGAAGCCGACGTTCTTCCTTCCGAGGCAGGTTGCTGAAGTCTACCTCAACTCAGACTCAGTAGCTGGCGATATTATTGGAAGATTCGCAGTTCACACCATCGGAGAAGCTGCTTTGCAATTAAAGCAGATGTCAATCAAGGAAGCGCTACGGAGAAGCTTCGATCTACCCTCTGAGGGAGTCAGCACCGTTGGCTATCATGATGATCAGGTGGACGATTACCTCTTAGTATTCTGCGGGAAGCCTACAGCGTTCAGAGTCGCTTTCCCGAAGAACACGATGCTACCTCAGTACCGAGCTGTTGGGTGATGATTCTGTCCTCAGCATAGTCTCACTTAGTGGGAAATGATTCTATCTTCTATACTGAACCATGCTCAGCAGCCTAGTGCTCTGATTGTTGAGAAGATTTGAAGATCCCAAAACCCTATCTGATTGGTGAACCATTCCGTTGTAATCGTTATTTGTCTCACGAGGTTTCGGACTCGGTAGACACTCTGCTCCCGATCAAGGCGCTCGCAGATTATCCGCCTTAACACCGGAAGTAGAAGACTCGGTGATCTTGGACTCGGCGAGAGCAAGATATCGAAAGAGTCGATGGAACCGGACTCGGCAGAGCGATTCACCGAACTCGTAGCCTGATCTTCAGTAGAATTTCCCCAGCTATCTACCTACTGAATACGGGATCAGACTCGGCATCGGCAGATAGTCAGAACTGTCAAATACTTTTGAAAGACAATCAGCATTGTCATATACGAGGAAGAGAGAAGTCAGCTTCAGTTTACCTTGAAGTCTGTGCTGTCTCAATCACTCTATCCACCTCGACGAATGACAAGGACACACGTGTCTTCTCACCTGCTAAAGCTGCAGTCAACCCTTTTCCTAAAAAGGTGGGAAAGTACACTGTACCTATTTCAAAAGAGCCGTTTGCTACCAAAAGAGAGAGAAAGAAGAAGATCGTCTCCAACGGATCTCTCCCAATCTCTTCTCTATAAATAGAGGGATCATTCAAGAATTGATGCGGACACCAAAAAATTCATAAGAGAACACACAGAGCATTAAAACGAGCCTAACCAAAAAGCCTAAGTCTTCCGCAAGAATCTAAAGATCTATCTCCGGCGAAAGACTACCTTTTAGCTCTTAAGGGAACCAAGCTGAACCGACAACCAAGCATCTAGTATCCAAGCGACGTGACACGAACTTATAACTACACTCAGCTGTTCGTCGCTCTAGAAGCTACACTCTCGTTCCCTATCCCTCTAACCCTAAGCTCAACCGAAACCATATATAGCTTAGACGAAGGAGTTCATATTTGAACCCAATCCTTATTGTAAAAGGACTCCTTCACTGTTGGAGAAGTTTGTCAAACACTTTAGTTTGATACATTTGTAAACTGGGACTTGCTCAGTATAATCCCCAAGCCACAGCTTTGTCTTGTGCACAAGCTGACTGAGACTAACTCAGTATAATAAATAGCCTCCTGAACTTTCGGGACAGTGGACGTAATATCGATTGATATCCGAACCACTTTAAAACTCTCTGTATCACTTACTTACGTTCTCTTACTGTTGCATTGATTTTACTATTCATACTGAAAATCTTCTTAAAATCATTCAACTGTCTCGGCATACTGAACTGACCACTTGCTGAACTGAGACTTGCATAAAACGTTTTTTCATTCAACTGATTAGGGCCTACACATTTCCGCACACTGAATTTCTACTGTTGACACTGAATTCTGACTCAATCAGTTAGCAGATCTCAGTAGAGTCAGACTTTTAGCCTAACACGATTCAGAACAGTTATTTGGTCTGCTGAATTATTTCAGTACGGCATTATCCTGAATAGGACTGTTCGTGTTCAAAGTTGAGAAAATTGGATTCAGGTGTATTCACCCCCCCCCCTCTACACCTGAACACACTCTCGGGACCAACAATTGGTATCAGAGCTAGAATTCTTTAAGACTCTTGTTATCTTGAAACTGGTCTACTTGAACGGATCCGGAGAAAACGTTTCTTCACTGCATATCACTCTACATTCATATCATTATTTTTATATGGCTGATATGTCAGGTATAAGAATGGTACCCATGTTCTCGGTAGAGAATTATGGAGTATGGCGAGTCAGAATGGAAGCACATCCGACATCCCTCCATGATAGTATGATCGAAGTGCTTGAAGATGGACCTATTGTTCCCATGATCGATAGTGTCGTGACTCAGGCCCCAGCTGAAGGAGGAGGAATGGTGACTGGGAAGAAGATCCCTAAAGACAGAAGTCTCTTCACTCCTAAAGAGAAGAAGCTTCACAACTTAGACCGAGTCGCCAGAAATGCCATACTGACCACTCTTAGTGATTCTTATCTTGGCAGGGTTTAGGAATGCAAAACGGCAAAGGAACTCTGGGACGCTCTAGCGCTACTGAGTCGTGGAACTCGGAAGATAAAAGCTAACAACCGGCGCTGGAACTCCAAAAGCCGGAAAGTTTGTCTCTCATGCGCTCGGTGACAAAATAGAAGATCCGAACGTCGATTTACGAATCGATGAATTCCATCAATGGGCCGGGAAAGACATTCAGAACCGAAAAATGAATCTCAAGATACTGAGGGCACTGCCGGACGGACACTGGACACCTTTTGCCACTTTATTGCGACATTCTGATTTAGATGTTGTCTCTCCTGACCATATCTTTTCAGAACTTCAGGCAGAAGAGTTTGAGTTCGACAGACCTCAACGAAAGCAAAGAGCTGAAGCTGACAATAAAATTGACCATGCTTTCAAAGCATCAGTCAGCGCAGCATCTCCAGCGACGAGCAAGACAACGAGTAAGACTGAACCTTCACTCAATGATCTACAAGAAGGAAATCTCGCTCAAAAGTACGCGTTGCTCGCTGTGAAGTATCAGAAGGAGAAGGAGAGGCGCAGAAAACTGACTAAAGCATACCGAGACACAAAAGGTAAGTCAGATTATACACCAAAATGCACTCCTGACTCACAATCTTCTGAATGCAGAAAGAAGGATGACTCAGCACCATCAAAGGATAGTGAAAGCAAAGAAGAAAGAATCATCACTTGCTACAACTGCAAAAAGCCATGACACTATCAATATGATTGTCCTGAGCTCAGTAGTGCTGAACGCGCAGCACGTAAGGCAAGGAGAGAGAAATTCGCCCAGAAAAGACAATCCTACATAGCCGGCGAAATCTCAGATGACTCAGAAGAAGTCGACTCCTTTATGGACTCATCTGACGATGAAGCAGCTTTCATGGCCCTAGAGCTTGAAGCTGAAGAAACAACTGAAAAGTGTCTAATGGCAGGAGAAGAGGATGAGGTAAACTCTCATGAACCACTTAATTCCTCTTCACACTGCACACACGACACTATTTCAGGTGCAGATGGGAATTTGGACATCACGACCGCCTATGAAGAATTATTAGATGAACAAATTCAAATGAGTCTGCAGCTCAGTAAGACTCTTCAGGAGTTGGATACCCTGAAAGTGGAGAATCAGAGACTTTCTCAGGAGAGTCAGGTTGCTACTGAAGCCGAAGGACTTGTGTTGAGACTCGGGGAGGAGATAAACTCTCTCGATGGCCAAGTCTCAAAGCATCAAGAAGATCGGATTTCGGTTCGACCAATGACTTGACTCGGAAAGATACTAAACCGAGTCATCGAAGCAAGAACTATCGGGACTTCGAGACCGAACATGATACGATGAAGAAAAGTGATGATGTCGGAAAAGCTCGATGACTGAGCGTTACATGGGCGCTGAAAAGAAGCTGGAGGCCATGCTAGCAAGCAACAAGCCCAAGCACTGTAAGGAAGGACTTGGCTTCAACCAGGAAGCTTCCTCATCTGCCCCCGTACACTCAGAAGTGCATCTAACTGATAGGTTTGTTCGAGGAGAAACAATCAATGCAAATGTTCTAGACCCCTCAGCAAAGAACAAACAAAAGATGAAAGCACCTCATCCTACGCATCAGTATTCTGACCAGAAGATCAGTACTCAAACACCCCAGTTAAGTCAAGGGGGAACTAGCAAAGTTAAGTGGGCTGATCAGTATGGACCACCTCAGTTGACACATCCAGCTCAGTATGGGTCATATTACTATGATCCTATAGTCGAAGAGGCTCCAAGAGTCGAAAAAAGAAGAAAACGCACAAAAGGCAAAGGTCGGCAGTCCCACCAACTCGGAAGATCCGGACTCCCGAACCTCGAACGCCTAAGAAGTCGGCTCGACCGATCCAGGTGGTCAAGTATATTGACTCAAGTGGAAAGAAACTGTCTGAAACCACTAGGGTTGTTAGACAGATTTGGGTTACTAAAACTAACATCTAAGGACCCAAAATCAAAAATAAAGGGTACCTGAATATAATTCTATTTTGCAGGTGCGTAAAGACCCATGGTATGTGGACAACGGATGCTGAAGACACATGACATACCAAAGGAGTCTACTGAAGAATTATATCTCTGAAGAAGGACCCAGAATCGAGTTTGGAGACAATGCCAAAGGCTATACTAGAGGATATGGAACACTCAGCATTGGGACTGTCAAAGTTCCAAGAGTATCATATGTTGAAGGACTTCAGCATAATCTTCTCTCTGTTAGTCAATTTTGTGATAACTCGAATAGAGTGATATTTGACGCTGGTTTCTGTGATGTTATTGATAAATCCACAGGGAAAACAGTGTTATCAGGTTCGCGCAGAAAGAACATATATGTGGCTGACTGGAACTCAGTTGAACCTGAAGCTTGCTTATTGGCGAAAAATGACAATCGGACGGGGTAGCTATGCATAGAAGACTCAGCCATCTCAACTTTAAGACGCTCAACAAGCTAGCAAGAAATACTCTAGCAAGGGGACTGTCGAATGAAGTATTCAGTAGAGACACTCAGTGTGAAGCATGCCTGAAGGGAAAGCAAACAAAGAAACAAAATCTACCCGTTCCATCTCCTTCCACTGATGGAATCCTTCAGCTGCTACATATGGATTTATTCGGTCCAGTCTCCCCAGTGACGATCAGAGGCAAGAAATATGCTTTAGTGGTCATAGATGACTACTCACGCTACACATGGGTCATATTCATTGCCAACAAGTCTGACGTCAAAACAGAGTTACCAACGCTTCTGAAAAGGCTCAGTGTCGAGAATAACACCGAAATTAGAAAAATACGTTCAGACAGAGGAACTGAGTTCCTTAATTCCATGGTAGAGGAGTTCTGCAAAGCAGAAGGAATAGAGCATGAGACATCGGCTGCCCGCACACCTCAGCAAAATGGAGTTGCTGAACGAAAGAACATGACTCTCAAAGAAGCAGCTAGGACTCTACTTGCAGATTCAGGACTCCCAACCAAATTCTGGGCAGAAGCTACCAACACTGCATGTTACACTCAGAATCGATCTCTACTGACAAAGCAGCATAAGAGGACACCATATGAACTATGGAACTGCAGGAAGCCTTCTTTATCTTATTTCCATATCTTTGTTGTTCATGGTTTATCCACAATAATGGGAAAGATCAGCTGAAGACTTTTGATAACAAGTCAGATCAGGGAGTTTTCTTAGGATACTCTCGGGTCAGCAAAGCTTTCAGAGTATTCAACTATCGGACTCTTTGCGTGGAGGAAAGCCCTCATGTTGTTTTTAATGAGTTTGCTACTGAAGACAGGAGCAATAACTCTAACTCTGAATCTGAGGACATCAGTAAGCAGCTACAGGATCTAAGCTTAAAAGACAAACCTGAAAAGATCCAGCTATGTTGGGATGATGATTCAGACGAAGAAACTGAAGACAAGTCTACTGAATCTCAACCAGCAGAGCAAGTAGCTGAGCAGATTGATTCTCCCGAACAAAATCAATCCCAGGTAACTCAGGTCGATGAAGAAACCCAAGAGATAACTGAGACCACTACTGAGAGTAACAACTCATGGGGAACATCTAGTAATGTTCCTGAGCTGAATGCCCCTGAACCTGGTGACTCAGTAGATCACACTCTTATTACTAAAATTCTTCAATCTCAGAATAGTACAACTGAAATGCCTAACTCACCTACTATCTGTGTTGATCAAATTTCAGATGAAGAGCTAAAACATCGTAGAACATGGCTAGATGATCACTCTGCTGATCTAATCATTGGAGATCCTTCAGCACATGTCAAGACAAGATCCAGATTTTGTCAAGGAGAAAGCGCATTATACTCCTGCTTCTTGTCCACTGAAGAGCCTCAGACGATTGAGGATGCACTGAACGATGCTGACTAGATCATAGCCATGCAGGAGGAGCTAAATCAGTTCAAACGAAACGATGTTTGGGAACTTGTTGATAGACCCCTGCATCAACGTGCAATTGGAACAAAATGGGTCTTTAAGAACAAGCGAGATGAAAACAACGTTGTAGTAAGGAACAACGCAAGACTCGTGGCTAAAGGTTACTGTCAAGTTGAGGGAATAGATTTCGATGAAACTTTCGCTCCAGTTGCAAGATTGGAGGCAATCAGACTATTCCTAGCCTACGCAACACATCAAAAATTCAAAGTATATCAAATGGATGTGAAGTCTGCGTTCCTGAATGGCGTACTGAAAGAAGAAGTCTATGTGGAACAACCGCCCGGCTTTCAGCAGGGACATCAAGTTTATAGACTCAAGAAGGCTCTGTATGGGTTAAAACAAGCACCCAGGGCTTGGTACGATACCCTATATGAGTTCCTTCTTCAGAAAGGTTTTCAGAAAGGCACAGTAGATCACACTCTATTCAGCATTCGACTGGAAGAAGACCTATTACTGGTGCAAATCTATGTGGATGACATCATCTTTGAATCAAAGAATGTCATTATGTGTCAGCAATTTGAAAAGATGATGAAGGATAAGTTCGAGATGTCAATGATGGGAGAAATGAACTACTTCCTTGGTTTTCAAGTTAAGCAATCTGAAAAGGGGACGTTCATTAATCAAGGCAAATACACTCGAGACCTCGTCAAAAGATTCGGTTGCACATCCGGCAAACCTATCAAGATCCCGATGAACACTAATATGAAGATTGATCTTGATAAAGAGGGAGTATCAGTAGACCAAACTGAATATCGTGCTGTAATTGGTTCATTATTATACTTAACAGCAGCACGTCCTAACGTAACTTATGCTGTAGGTGTCTGTGCTCGATTTCAGGAGAATCCGAAGCAGAGCCATATGGACTCAGCAAAGAAGATTCTCCGCTATCTCAGAGGAACACCTGACATGGGTTTATGGTATCCATCTGATGATAATATTGAACTAACTGGTTACTACGATGCCGACTATGCGGGATGTAGAATCGACCGAAAATCAACTTCAGGAACATGTCAGTTCCTTGGCAGTAAGCTGATCTCATGGTTTTCAAAGAAACAGCACTCAGTAGCTACATCAACTACTGAAGCTGAATACATGGCTGCCGGAAGTTGCTGCGCCCAAATCCTTTGGCTGAGACAGCAGCTACAAGACTATGACGTCACTCAAAATGAAGTGCCAATCTTCTGCGACAGTACCAGTGCCATTGCAATTACTCAGAACCCTGTACTTCACACAAGATGCAAGCACGTGGACATCAGACATCACTTCATTCGTGACCATGTCGAAAAGAAGAATATCAGAATGGAGAAAATCCATACTGACAAACAAAGGGTTGATATACTGACCAAGCCTCTAGTTGAATCCAGATTCAGAGAACTCTCAGTAGAGCTAGGCCTGTTGGATCCTACTGACCCCAGTCAGTAAGAAGGTTCCAGGAGAGGATCATTCAGTAAGGGGGAATGATCACTCTCAATCCGAGTAAATTCGAGCACGTAGAGACGAGAAAACCATCTACACGAGGTATCAGCTGACTACTATGTTCAGCTGACAGGTTTGCGTATCTCTACTCAGTAGTAACGAATAAAACAGTAATGCATTTATGATGAAGATTCAGCATGTTATTAAATATCCTAAGTTTGTCATTTATTATTAACGGCTTATATTTATTGCACGACATTCCATACATAAGTTTGCTGAACTCTGCACGCATTAAATGCTTGTCTTTTCACAATTACTACTTAGGCATATTTACAACTGGCTTTGACTTAGGCGGCATATGTGATCATTACTTAATATATATCTTTTAATCTTGACCGTCCATCTCATAAAGCAAGTTTAAACTCAGCCTTAGATCAGAAACGGTTCATCTTCACGATAGACTTATATTCCATCGTATCTTTAGAAACCGCCATTATCGCACTTAAAATCCTCTGCATCCGAAAATTCTGAGATCATTTCTTGCAATCCCCTCTTGCATATCCTTTCAGAATCTCAATCTCTCTTTTGGTATGCTTATTACAACTGCTACACGAATTAATTTTCTTTTTCAGAATCGCTATACAAACTGTTTTATTTAAATCGATACTGATAAATGCTCGTGTAACAGGTACAATGGCAAGTAAAAATGTTTCGGTGTCTACTCCAGTTAACATGCAAGAAATCCTGGACAAGGACCGTGTTTGGTTCGAGCCAACCATGGAGTTCGACGCCTGTGATCTCGATTATATGGACGAGATCTTCTCAGCTCTTAGAGAGTCAGGACTTGAAAGTTTTCTTTCAAGGAAGCCGACATACTTCCTCCCGAGGCAGGTGGCCGAAGTTTATCTTAACTCTGACTCAGTAGGCGGGGACATGATCGGAAGATTCGTCGTTCACGAGATCAAGGATGCTTATCCGATACTGAAGCAAATATCAATCAAGGAGGCGCTAAAGAGAAGTTTTGATCTGCCTTCTGAAGGAGCTAGTACTGTGGGGTACAATGATGATCTTGTAGATGACTACTTGATAATATTCTGTGGAAAGCCCACAACCTTCAGAGCTGCTTTTCCTAAAAACAACATGCTGCCTCAGTACAGAGCTTTGGCTTATATTGTGACGCAGCTACTGACCAGCCAAGCAGGCTCATTCAATCAAGTATCGAGGCTCAAGATCCAGCTCATGATGGCCATATATGATAGAGCTCAGATCAATTGGACGGAGTTCTTTATCCGTGAATTCATGGCTCAGGCGGCCAAATTCGACAAGGCCTCTTACACGCTGAGTGTAAAGGGCAAGCTTCTTTATGGACTGAAGCTGTCCATAATGATAGAGGATGTCTGCGGATCTAATCCAAAAACCTACCATGACAAGGAGTATTTCAATGTGAAGAAGGTCAGATTCCACAACAAGATTGCTGCTCTTCAGCAGATCGGGTCAGGTCCCTCAGCCGTAACTCAGCAGACTAAGCCTCAGCAGGCTGCACCCTCGAAGAAGAGAACACCTCCAGCAAAAACTCCAAAGGCACCAGCTAAGAAACTGAGGAAAGCCATTCCGGACGTGCCTACTGAACCTGAGGTCTCTCCTGAAGTTCCTGCTGCTCAGGCTACTCAGCAACCTATTCAGCCTCAGTGGCTGATAGACGAGTCAGAATCATCTGAGAAGACTCAATCAGTGGAGAAGGCCGTCTCCACTGAGGAACCCGTAAAAGTGGAACAAGGGGATGCTACAGAAGCACATAGCGAAGAGACTCATCGTCTTGTCAGCCCCCTCTTAGTTCCACCACTCAGCAGTGTGCCTCCTGCTGAGACTCAGACGTCTCCCATAGACTTGGAGTCTAAGACAGCATCTGAAGAAGAGACGATTGGGATGGAAGCTTCAGTGATCGTATCCAGAGCATCCCGAGAGATTCTTCAACAGATTCCAGAGCTTGCTGACTACTCTGATTTGTTGCTCATTGCAAAATCAGCAAGGCTCCACATGTTGCTGCGATTTCAGGAGTGGCCCCATCTACAACGTCTAGTACTCCACTACTCCTGCCAGCAGCTTCATGAAGAAGAATTGAAGTTGAGGGAGCAAATAGGCTACTCTGAGCCTTCTGACCTCAGCACCATGGAGAACCTGAGGGCTGCTATGCTGGCAATGATACATGACAGGCAGCTAGCAACCGGCTCAGCACCCTCAGATGGATAGACCACGATGGTCAAGATCCACCCAGTGATTCAGGCCCTGGAAAGCCTGATAAGGGAAATCCCCATGACAAGGATACACATGCTACTGAACAAGCTCAACCTCCACTCCGTATCCTTAGACCTGCGGAGTCCACGGCTGGTGCTTCGTCCTCAGCAGAGCCCGCTAAGCTCTTGCTGGAATCGACTTACGAAGCAGCGCCCAGCCCAACTACCAAGAGATCTCGATCCGTAGCAAAAGCTCTCACCGCTCAGGGAATCCAGAATCGAGCTCTTGCAAAGGCCGTCCACAAGGTGTGGAAACAGACTACGCTAGCCACAACCACTGAGCTACAGGGGCTGAAAACATCAGTATCAAAATCCGCCGCCCCTGATGTCTCTGCAATTGTATCCGAAGCTTTGGCTAAGCAGCAGAAGTAGTTTGATGATCAGCTCAGAATCATTCAGGAAGGACAAGCCCAACTTCTCAAAGCATTCAAGGCTTCAATGTCCACTCATACTGAGTCCTTCACTGAACAAGCCCAGGCCACGGAAATCCGACTTGACAACATTCAGCCGGTCGTGGAGGATAAGATTTCGAGAAGCGCGATGAATTCAAGGCAGATGACCTCTCCCATAAGCAATACTCGGAGGAACTGACTAATGAGAGGAATGAGTTGCACTTGGCGCTGACAAAGATCCATGACAGATTGGACGAACTGTCCGCTGTCTACAAACGCCTAGACAAGAAGGTACTCGTCCCTACCCCAGCTGTAATTGATGATGCCAAAAAGGGGGAAGGAAAAGAGAAGAGTACTGAGAAGCCGACCCCTATCAAAACTGATGCCAAATTACTTAAGGGGACAGCTTCACTAAGATCCGAGAAAAAGACCAAGTCCGTGACTCAGATAAGCAGGACTCAGACTCAGACTCAGACAGAGGGTAAGGCCCAGGGTATCTTGGGCTGCGAGCACACCGAGGCCCGGCCCAAGTGGCTCAGGAACCCAGGCTACTCATGCAACCCAGACTCCGACTGATGTTATCAAGGAGGTTGCAGAGTATGCTGAGCAGGAAGAGTCAGAAGAGGAAGAGGCTCCTCTCCCTCCATGTGTTCAGGGAAAAGGCAAGAAAGTGCTGACTCTCCCGACCCCTCCAGCCAAGAAAACGAAGAGATACATTTCAGCTGAGGAGGAGGCTCAAATTGCAGCTGATGAGAAGCTGGCAAGGGAGATTGCTTTGAAACGTAAGCCGCTAATAAACCAAAGTTTAAGCCTGTCAAAGGAAAGACAAAATCTCCAGCTCGAGGAGGAAGAAAGCCTGCTAGGATACCTCCAAGGAAACTGATTATCGAGGATGAAGAAGATAGGGAGAAAGAGAAGGAGCAAAAGCAGCAAAGCACTGAGAAGCAGGGTACGTCAAAAGAAAAATCAAGTACCCCTGCTGAATCTGAAGACATTCCTCAGAAAGCCACTGAAGCCCAAGATGATGAGATTGAGGCCATATTCGACCAAATGAACAGATACTTATACAGAGGCGAAGAGGCTAGACAAGTTCAGGCTGCCAGAGACAGAATCTGGGAGGCAGACCTTGAAGCACCGAGGAAAAGAACCGAGGAAGAGGCCAGCCGAGAGTACCTTCAAAAGCCGATATTCCTTATCGATACGAAGGTTCGGGAAGCCGGTGATCTGAAATCGCACGAGATGGCCAAAGACGAGACAATTGGATACCTGCTCAATTTACTCAGAGATGGGAATCTTCAAAGATAGAGTTCATCAAGCGCAATTATTTCTGGAGGTTCTGGCCCAACATGACTAAGACTGATGCCTACACAGAATGGATGATGATAATTGAACCTGATCTATACATATACTTGCATAAAGCCGTATCTGAAGGTATAGAAGTCAGTGTTCCGGAGCCCAGAATCATACCTCCACCTAGAAGAAATGATGACTCAATCCACTTTGGGTTAATAGAAGCTGAAATGAAGTATGCTGCATCAAAAAGAGAACTGGACGAAGATGAGCCAGCACACTTTGCTGAATTCTTGAAGCTGAGGAAGAACACATACCGGATGTATGGAGTGCCACTGCCAGAGACGCAATCTCAAGGATTCATGGACAAGATCAAGCAGTTTAAGGGCTCCTAGGCTTAGTTATGCTCTTCCTAGCTTAGCAAGATTTGTAATTGTACTGGACTGAATCACTCATATATACAAATCTGATTTTGGCTCTGACAACCACTTGTTGTCTATCCAGCCGTGTTTGTATTATGCTTTAACACTCAGAATCACTGAAGTGATTACTGACTCACACACTCACTTCTATTTACTTTCTTGTCAGTTTATTACTTTGTTAGATTCTGCTAGTCTAGTTTCTATGTAATGGGGGAAATTGTGTTTTGCCCTGTTTTCTCAGTAGTCTAGAACTGTTGGAACAACACCACTGATCTTACCTGTAATATTGTAAGGGGCCTCGTTTCGTTTGTTTAGTGTTAGCATAGATGATAGGTTTTGGCATCATCAAATAGGGGGAAATTGTTGGGTGATGATTTCGTCCTCAGCATAGTCTCACTTAGTGGGAAATGATTCTATCTTCTATCTCGAACCATGCTCGAGCTCTAGTGCTCGATTGTTGAGAAGATTTGAAGATCTCAAAACCCTATCTGATTGGTGAACCATTCCGTTGTAATCGTTATTTGTCTCTGAGGTTTCAGACTCAGTAGACACTCTGCTCTGATCAAGGCGCTCAGTAGATTATCTGCCTTAACACCAGAAGTAGAAGACTCAGTGATATTGGACTCGGCGAGAGCAAGATATGCGAAAGAGTCGGTGGAACTGGACTCGACGAGAGCGATTCATCGAACTCGTAGCTGATCTTCAGTAGACTTTCCCTAGCTATCTACCTACTGAATACGGGATCAGACTCGGCATCGGCAGATAGTCAGAACTGTCAAATACTTTTGAAAGACAATCAGCATTGTCATATACGAGGAAGAGAGAAGTCAGCTTCAGTTTGCCTTGAAGTCTGTTCTGTCTCAATCACTCTATCCACCTCGACGAATGACAAGGACACACGTGTCTTCTCACCTGCTAAAGCTGCAGTCAACCCTTTTCCTAAAAAGGTGGGAAAGTACACTGTTACCTATTTCAAAAGAGCCATTTGCTACCAAAAGAGAGAGAAAGAAGAAGATCGTCTCCAACGGATCTCTCCCAATCTCTTCTCTATAAATAGAGGGATCATTCAAGAATTGATGCGGACACCAAAAAATTCATAAGAGAACACACAGAGCATTAAAACGAGTCTAACCAAAAAGCATAAGTCTTCCGCAAGAATCTAAAGATCTATCTCCGGCGAAAGACTACCTTTTAGCTCTTAAGGGAACCAAGCTGAACCGACAACCAAGCATCTAGTATCCAAGCGACGTGACACGAACTTATAACTACACTCAGCTGTTCATCGCTCTAGAAGCTACACTCTCGTTCCCTATCCTTCTAACCCTAAGCTCAACCGAAACCATATATAGCTTAGACGAAGGAGTTCATATTTGAACCCAGTCCTTATTGTAAAAGGACTCCTTCACTGTTGGAGAAGTTTGTCAAACACTTTAGTTTGATACATTTGTAAACTGGGACTTGCTCAGTATAATCCCCAAGCTACAGCTTTGTCCTGTGCACAAGCTGACTGAGACTAACTCAGTATAATAAATAGCCTCCTGAACTTTCGGGACAGTGGACGTAGGATCGATTGATATCCGAACCACTTTAAAACTCTCTGTGTTGCTTACTTACGTTCTCTTACTGTTGCATTGATTTTACTATTCATACTGAAAATCTTCTTAAAATCATTCAACTGTCTCAGCACACTGAACTGACCACTTGCTGAACTGAGACTTGCATAAAACGTTTTTTCATTCAACTGATTAGGGCCTACACATTTCCGCACACTGAATTTCTACTGTTGACACTGAATTCGACTCGGTCGGTTAGCGGATCTCGGTAGAGTCGGACTTTTTAGCCTAACACGATTCGGAAGCGTTATTTGGTCTGCTGAATTATTTCAGTACGGCATTATCCTGAATAGGACTGTTCGTGTTCAAAGTTGAGAAAATTGGATTCAGGTGTATTCACACCCCCCCCCCCTCTACACCTGAACTCACTCTCGGGACCAACACGAGCTTTAGCGTACATTGTGATGCAGCTGCTGACTAGCCAAGCCAGATCCTTCGATCAAGTATCCAGGCCCAAACTGCAACTAATGATGGCGATTTATGATAGAGCCAAGATCAACTGGACGGAGTTCTTTCTCCGCGAATTCATGGCTCAAGCAGCCAAGTTCGATAAGGCTTCATATAGACTCAGTGCAAAAGGCAAGCTCCTATATGGACTGAAGTTGTCTGTGATGATTCAGGACTTCTGCGCATCTGATCAGATCACATACAATGATAAGACATATTTCAATGTGATGAAGATCAGATTTCAAAATAGGGCAGCAGCCCTTCAGCAGATAGGGTCAGGACCCTCAGCTCAGCAGACAACGCCTCAGAAGACCACGCCAACTAAGAAGCAGTCTCCTCTTGCTCAAACTCCTAAGGCACCGGCGAAGCGACTAAGGAAGACTATTCCCGCCGTGCCTACTGAATTAGAGGCGAAGCCCGCAGGCAATCCTGAACAAAGCCGGACAGCCAAAGCACCTAATTGATGAGTCAGAATCCCCAGAAAAGACTCAGTCAGTGGAGAAGGCCGTCTCCACTGAACAAGCAGAAGAAGTGGACCAAGGGGTTCAGACTGAAGAAGTCCAGGGTGGAGACTTTCAAACCCTGGACAACCCCTTCGATGTCCCACCACTCAGCAGTCTGCCATCTGCTGAGAAACAGACGTCAACGATCAACATAGATGATTCTGAGACGGCGTCTGAAGAAGAATCTGTCGGGATGGAAGCCTCCGCTATCCAATCTCGAGTATCCCGGGAGATTACAGAGCATATTCCGGAGATCTCTGGCCACCCTGATCTCGTTCTCATTGCGAAGCAGGCCAGACTCCACATGCTATTGAGGTTCCAGGAGTGACACAACCAGCTACGCCTCATCTTTCATTACTCCTGCGAACAACTTCACGAAGAAGAGCTAAGGATAAGGCAGCGGATAGGCTACTCAGAGCCTGTTGACCTTGGCACACTTGACGACCTGAGGGCTGCGATGCTGGCCCTGCTGCATGATCGTCAGCAGGTCTCCGACTCAGCTCCCTCAGATGGGTCTGACCCCGACGGTCAGGACCCACTCCGTGATTCAGGCCCTGAGAAGCCTGATGAGGGAACTCAACAGGACAAGGATACATCACCTCAAACTGAGCTACCACTCACAATCCTTGATCCTAAGAAGTCGGTGGCTGGTACTTCAGAACCTGAGTAGCTCCTACTCGAGCCACTGTTTGAAGTAGCGCCCAGCCCCAAAGGCCGACGATCCAACACAGTGGTGAAGGCTCTCAGAAGCCAAGGCACCTAGAACCGTGCCCTTGTCAAAGCCGTCCACAAGGTGTGGAAGGAAACTGCTCAAGCCACTAGCGCAGAGATTCAGGGGTTGAGGACCACACTGACAGAATCAGCCGCCCCTGATATCTCCACTGTAGTATCTGAAGCACTGGCTAAGCAGAAAGCTGATTTCGATACTCAGCTAAGACTGATCCAGGAAGGACAGGCCAAATTACTTGCAGACTTTAAGGCCTCTCAGTCCTCCCACACTGAGTCAGTCGTAGCCATATCTCAGGCCCATGAGCTCAAACTTGCCTTGGAAGATACGGTTGACACAAAGCTGAACCAGTTCAAGGTAGCAGCTCATCATTCTCACCAGCACTACAAAGACAAACTCATCAATGAGAAGAATGAGTTGCACGAGGCGCTGACCAAAATCCATACTAGACTCGATGAATTGTCAGCCTCGTACAAAAGCCTGAATACCAAAGTATCCGCTCCAACCCCGGCTGTATTTGCTGATGCCAAAAAGGGGGAAAAGAAGCCCCAGACAACTGCACCAAAGAACTCCCAGGAGGGAAAATCTAAGGGGGAAGAGAAAGCCCAAAAGGCTATGGAGCAGGTACTGAAGCCTTCAAAGAAGACAAGGTCAGTAGCAGGAGCAAGCTCAGTTCAGACAACTGCTCCTACTGGTGAGGCCCAGGGTGTCTCCGCTGGAATCTCAGCAGGGACTGTCCCAAGTGGCTCAAGAACCAGGGAACAAGCAACTCAGGCAACCCAAACCCCTTTGGACATAATCAAAGAGGTTGCTGAGTATGCTGAGGAGGAGGATTCAGAAGAGGAAGAGGCACCTCTCCCACCTCCAGTCGAAGGCAAAGGCAAGAAAGTCCTAAAGCTCCCGACCCCTCCCTCCAAGAAATCTAAGAGATATATCAGTAAGGAGGAGGAGGCTCAAATAGCCGCTGATGAAAGATTGTCTAGGGAGATAGCCAAAGCTGAAGCAGCCAACAAACCAAAGGCAAAAACTACTAAAGGATAAACAAAGGCTCCAGCTCGCGGCGGGAAGAAGCAAACACCTGCTAGGTTGCCTCCTAAAAAGCTGAGACTTGAAGTGATTACTGACTCACACACTCACTGGTTGATTCTTTGTCAGTAGCTGCTTAGATTCTAATAGACTATTATGTTATAGGAATTGCTTCCTTGTAATAAGGGGAAATTGTTAAGACAGGGGGATATGCTTAGTCTCTATATTCTGACTCCCTGCTCTGCTCCCTTCAGTAGTCTAGAACTTGAAGAACAACTCCACTGATCCTACTTGTAATATTATAAGGAGCTCTGTTTTTGAGAAGTTTAGTGTTAGTTAGCATAGATGTTGTTAGGTTTTGGCATCATCAAATAGGGGAAAATTGTTGGGTGATGATTATATCCTCAGCACAGTAATACATAGTGGGAAATGATTCTATCTTCCGTCTCGACATGCACTCGGCAGGCTTATGCTCTGAGTGAATCATTGAGATTTGAAGATCCCAAAACCCTATCTTGATTGGTGAACCATTACTTTGTAATTGTTTTTGTCTCTGAGGTTTTAGACTCAGCAGACACTCTGCTCTGGTTCAGGCGTTCAGTAGATTATCAGCCTCAGCACCAGATGTAGAAGACTCAGTATATCTTGGACTCGGCGAGAGCAAGATATCGAATAAAGTCAGTGGAACTGAACTCAGCATGAGTAGTTCACTGTACTCAGAGCTGATCTTCAGTAGAGCCATCTCAGCATATTTGCTACCGAATTAGAGATCAGACTCAGCAACGGCCAGACAGTCTTCTGAACTGTCAGAACTTTTGAATGACAATCAGCATAGTCAAATACGAGGAAGAGAGAAGTCAGCTTCAGTTGCCTCGAAGTTTGTTCTGTCTCAACTACCTTCTAAACCTCGACAAATGACAAGCAGACACCTATCCTATACCTACTAAAGCTGCAAGTCAACAACTTTCCGGAAAAGGAGGGAAAGGACACTGTCATCATACTTCAAAAGAGCCGTTAGCTACCAAAAGAGCGAGATAAAGGGATCATCATCTCCAACGGATCTTTCCCAATCTCTTCTCTATAAATAGAGGGATAATTCAAAATTTAAAGCACACGAGCCTTCAACGAGAATAAGCGGTAACGAGACCACAAGAACAGAGCATTAAAACAAGCAAACCGAAAAGCCTAAGTCTTCCGCAAGAACTCGAAGAACATTCTCCGGCGAAAGACTACCTCCTAGCTCCTAGGGAACCAAGCTGAACCGATAAACAAGCCTCTAGTATCCAAACGACGTTACACGAACCCAAAGCTAAAACTCAGTTGTTCGTCGTTCTAGAAGCTACATTCTCGTTTCCTATCCCTCTAACCCTAAGCTCAACTGAACATATCCATAGCTTAGACAAAGGAGTTCATATTTGAAGTTGATCGTTATTGTAAAAGGACTCCTTCAGTTTGTCAAACACTTTAGTTTGATAACTGTGTAAACTGAGACTTGCTCAGTATAAATTCCAAGACGCGGCTTTGTCCTGTGTACAAGCTGACTGAGACTAACTCAGTATAATAAATAGTCTCCTGATCTTTCGGGACAGTAGACGTAGGATCTTGTGTATCCGAACCACTTTAAAAATCTCTGTGTCTCTCGCTTGTGTTGCTATTTACTGTTGCATTGATTTTAACTGTTCATACTGAAAAATATCCTTTAAAATCATTCAACTGAGTTTCAGCGAACTTAACTGATTATTCTACTGAACTGAAACTGTTTTGATAAAAACGTTTTCCACTCAACTGTTTCGGGCCTACACAATTCCGCACCTCTGAAGATACTGAATTCTGACTCAGTCAGCTAGGAAATCTCAGTAGAGTCAGTCACTCTGTCTAACACGATTCAGAACAGCTATCTGGTCTGCTGAACTCATTCAGTACGACACTATCATGAATAGGACTGTTCGTGTTTCAAGTTGAGAAATCGGTTTCAGGTGTATTCACCCCCCTCCCCCTCTACACCTGAACGTGCTCTCGGGACCAACATAAACTTTGTTCTTGTGTAATAGAAGATCAATCAAATAGAAAATGTGTATAACAAGAAAACCTCTCGATTCTCATCTTTATCTAGTTCTTGGATTGAAGGTGCTAATAAGCACTAACGCATATTTTATTTCCAATCAATATTATCCCAACTTATTATTAGTTAATATATCAGAAAATACAGAAAGTATATCATTATTTAATTTGAACCGGTGAACCGGAACTCCATATTGAACTCGGGTCTCTCACTCTTATAAATAGTATTCTTAAAGCGCGGATTGACACATTTTACGTACAAGCTCCGTATTTGCACGTGCGAAACTAATAAACTCATCGTATGATATGAATCCATCGCCATCGGAATCGATCTTATCCATCATCTCTTGATTTCTTCGGCGGTGGAGCTTCCGACCGTCTTGAGGGCGTCGCCGTTGGCGTCGAATTTCTTGAAGAGCTTCTCCCACTGTGCTGCGTCATCATCAGCCATTTCCGCTCGTTAGTTTCCTTTAGAGCAAATGGGCATCCATGTTGGTCGGATTTAATTTACTGATTACTATTTAATCTATCAACTAGGACTACACTCGTACTACGCACGAAATTATAATATTTTTATGTGCATGTTTGTGCTACTCTAAGCTATCAATTTTGATTACACCTACGAAAAGTTAGAGCTATCAATTTGATTATAGTTTTTTTATAACATTCTCGAATTTTCAACTATAGCTTAAACCATCAGACACGTTTACTGAAGTCTCGAACACGACTACAGTTAAGGCGAATGTCTTTGGTCCAAAACCACATGCAATTATTCACCTAACTTATTGCAACAAAACAAAAGCAGTTCAATGACATTAATTTTTGTCCAAGACATCTTCGCTTAGAACAGAACTCCTGCCAACGTTAGAAGAATTAAGTTGAGAGTATAAGTTTAATTATGTATTGTCAATCCAGCTAGCTAAGCAAATTCGGTCTAGAAGCGCCAAAGTTGCATGATCTTTAAAAGTTTTTCTATGATATACTCCATTAGTTTATCCAACTGAATAACGATATGAATATGAATGAAAACTTTTTAGCAAAGTAAAGTTTTGATCATGTTGTTTACTTTTATAAATAAACATAATGCAATACACCAAATTTTATCAAGACTGCCCAATTTTCCGAAGAAAACCATATCATGTTTAGTAAATGAAGGAGTTCCATTATGAAATAACTTAGTTAAAACAACTCCAACATACCTCGAGAGATATAGCTCCTCGGTTATTATAGGTCATGTGAATGTAGGAGTTCTCGTGCACAACAAATAATGGATCATCTTCCTGTTCAAATAAACTTAAATACTAAAACCAAGATCATAAAAAATAGCCATTATAGGAGACTTATAGAGAATAATGTGTCCACCAAACGATAATCTCTAATAGCCGTTAATTTATTTAATTAGATTATCTGCAATTTTACGTAGAAGATGAAGGAGAGGGAGAGAAAAATCTTGACTTGATTTTGCGATTCTACATATGGTTAGCGGTTAATAAAAAAGAAAAAACATGAACAAATAATTAAGACCGAAAAAGATATTAAAAGAGAAAGAATGAAAATAACATCATTAAAATGGATTGAAAATTGTAAGGTCAGAAGGGCGATTTTGTGTATAATTGTATTGAATTGCAAATTGATTGAAATCAATGGTTGAATGTATTTATAAAATAAAAAAAAATAAATGAGAAAGGGATAACTTTGGAATAAATTATGAGAAATTTAACATGATTTGTGGCATTTATAAAGTTTTGGTTTTAAATTCAATTATTTATTATTTTAAAAGATATTAGTTTAAAGTTGAGATATGATGTATGATTTGAAATTAGATTAGGTTAATTAAATTTATATGTAATTAGAAAAGACTAAAATTTAAATTTAAATTAAATTGAGTAGAAATTGGATCGAAAATATATTTTTTTTAAAAAGAATGAGTTAGATTGACATTGAATTGTCTGATTATCTTATTTTAAAGTTGAGATGCAACATATGGTTTGAGTTTAAATTGGACTATTTATATTTATATGTGGTTTAAAAAAATTAAAATTGCAGTTGAATCCAATTAGATTGAACTTGGAAATTCAATTTAATTTGAATTGGATTTTGAAAAAAAAGAAAGAAAGAAGATGGAATTTAATTGAAATTATATTATATTTAAATTGATTGGATTGTATTTCTATAGATGTATGTGTATTGTATATGTTAATAAAAATAGTAATAATAAATTTACCTCGTAATTAAATGAAAAATACAATTGAATTACATTGAATTGAAATTGATTTGGAATTGCACATTCGATTTATATATATATATATATAAGATAAGATATGTGGTCATCCACATTTAACGTTACAGAGCTATCATTTAACCTCATGTGGATTAAGGGATTGAATCGGTGAATTGAAAGTACCATCTTAAGTGCATATATGTTCTTAAATTTACAGGAAATTAAACTAATGATTTTTATTGCACCAAATCACTCGTGTTCGTAAATAATGTGGGATCAAATTATCCGCCGAAAAATATGTAAATACTACTCTTATTTGGTGCGAACTGAGAATTATACTTCATATATAAGATTTTTCAAATCAAAACATGCCGATAAGACCACTAAATTTGTCATTTTAGTTCTGTAACGTGAAGGTTTATAGAGAAAATGATGTATTAAAAACAAGAAAGAACAACTGAAAAGGCATTAAGGGGCATTTTAGACATTCTAACTCACTCAGTGCAACACGTAAAATCTTGCCCAACTGCTTTCGAAGCAACATTATTTACTAATACATGGGATTTGGTGCAATGAAAAAACACAACACATAGTCTTGCATTGTTTTTAGTGAACACAAGCAACAGTATCCACATAATCCACACCACCACAACCATGATCATATAACTCTTCTGCTCCCACACCATCACGATCATAATCACCATAACCATCATAAAGAACAACCATCTTCCATTCTAACCTCTTTCTGAGGCCTCTCACCCGAGCCATCAACAACTTCCAACATCCACACAACTTCCGACATCCGGAGAATGCTGCAGTGCAGAGTAGAGCTACCTGCACCAGCTGTTTCACCACGGCCACCATCAAACCATAACTTCTTTTTACCATCTCATTCATGTGAATACAAACTGACTTCAAACTATAGAGTTTAAAGGGGTAAGACCTACCCAATCAATCAACAACAAGTTGTCATTCTTGAAAAGGCGAAGAAGATCGTAAGCACTCTGGCATGTGACCAGCTCAAGAAGAAAGACTCCATAACTATAAACATCCGTTTTTATCTCAACACTCACCGTTGGCAAGGTACTCTGGAGCTATATGACCAATTGTTCCTCTTACAGATACAGTACTAACACGTACTCCATTGCGGCCCATGAATTTGGCCAAGTTCAAGTCTCCAACCGCTGCTCCAAAGTTCTCATCCAAAAATATGTTTGCAGCTTTGATGTCGCGATGAATTATTTTGTTTCCACATTTATCATGTAAGTAAAACAGACCTCTTGCTGCACCAAGTGCTATCTCTTTCCTCTTTTGCCAAGTGAACGGACGCCGTGATTCGTGCCTCCCTATATGCATGCAGCAGGCTCATTAAAAACTCTGCTATATACACTGAAATATGACAAAGAATGCTTGAACATACAGTAAGTTCATATTTCCATGGCATGCAAACTGAAATAATGAATCCAGTATGTAAAGAAATTATAATACAAGATTTATTTGCTCTCTGCATCATGTATATTATAGATTTGTAAAAGAGCAACTGAATAACAGTTGATCGAGCTTACCCCTTAACCATGATTCGACGTTTCCATTGACCATCAGACGATAAACAAGCAGCCGTGCTTCTGGTGTTCGGACAAACCCAATAACATGAACTACATTTGGATGCAAGCAATTTCTGCCAATATCTAATTCTTTTTGGTAGTAATATTCCAAACTTTGAGAATTGTAACTTTTAGCTACCACAGGGGAGCCATCTAGATAACCTGTGTAGACCATATTAAATCCATCTTTACTGATAATTTTGTTGCTGAAATTCTCTGTAGCATGCTGTAGTTCTTCCATAGTAAATCTCCTAAGATGTCCAAGTTCCATAGTTTCGTCTTTTAGATCTTTCTTGCACCACTCTTCCCACTTCTCAGCCAAGCCATATCCAATTTCTAGCATCCTCACAACTTCCAACATCGTGGGACGTCCCTCTGGATCAGTTTGCGTGCAGATCATTGCTATTTGCAACAGTTTCTCCACCTCTTCATCTGCATAACCACCTTGAAGGTCTGAATCAACAATCGTTTTCCACTTTTTCTCTTTGTATCTTCTCTTCAACTGATGTAACAATAAAAAGAAAATGCTTCAAGATATGTCCGAATGGCTTTGGACGTAAGATTTAGTCATTTACAATTTTGAAAAACATGACCCTCTTAACAAAGTAGTACTAGAATGAGATCAAAGGCAAAGCTCACCCTATTCAGTAACATCATATCATCCTCATCGGAACCCCGAGCAGGAGCATAACTTTTCTGTGCTGTGATGAGCTCAAGAAGAAAGACACCATAACCGAAAACATCAGCTTTCACTGAATACTTACCGGTAGCAAGGTGCTTGGGAGCTATATGGCCAAGAGTTCCTTTAACCAAAGTGACATCACCGTCATAACAGTCCGTGAATTCGGCCAAGTTGAAGTCAGCTAGAACTGCTCTAAAGCCCTCATCCAACAACACATTTGCAGCTTTAACGTCGCGATGGATGACTTTCATAAGGCATTCATGATGCAAATAAGCTAGACCCTTTGCAACCCCTAGTGCTATCTGTTTCCTCACTCGCCAATCCAGTGGAGGCAGAGACTCATCTCTTTCTGGAAATAATTACAATAACATATTAAACACAAAGACTTAGCAACATAACCAACTGAATCATTTAAACTTTTAATTGGTTAAATATATACAAACTATATTAGGATAAACAAGCATCCGCTCATTATCAAGTGCCTAAATGCCACTCTGAGATATTCATGGAGCATAAATGCCTTATCAAATCAATGGTAGAATAAGAAATGAAGATGATTGAGCTTGACCTCTTAATCGGGACGCCACGCATCCATTAACCATATTAGGATAAACAAGCATCCGCTCATTATCTGTAATGCAAAAGCCACAAAGACGAAGTACATTGCAATGTGAAGCAATGCTTGTAATTTCTAATTCTTTTACCACTTCTTGAAGCCCTGCAGTTAGCCTTTTAACCGCCACTAGAGAGCCATCTTCCAGCCGGCCTTGATAAATTTCACTATGTATTCCACGCCCAATGATCTTTTTGCAGTGAAAATTATCCGTTGCAGACTGCACCTCGTGTAAGGAAAATCTCCTAACTTGTCCAAAAGGAAGTTGTGGGTCCTCTTCACCAACACTAAACAGTACAATGTTAGAACTTCCAAAAAAAACTAATTTTTCCCCATTATAGAACGACAATAAGCAATTCTTCAATAATATCCAAATCAACCAAGACATAGATCAATTAGCCGAACCTTGGACGCCAGAAGTGCTAGCGACCGTACGTTGACGCGGCGGTGATACAGAAATACGCCTCGATCGGTTGCTCCAAACACTGACATATTTTCAAAAATTAGATAGCAGTTGAGGAATTCATCACTCATGCTGTAAATGATACCTAAAATTAAAATCACCTGAGAACTTCTCCGCTGGAATCAGAGGGTCTACGAGATGAAATTGTGCTTACGGAATCTTGATGGCAGAGCTGGCAAATCTGTTCTCTATTCAGCACCGCCGCCACCAGCCTCTCCCAGCTGTCCCGCGACGACGAAGGCGCCATCTCTCTTCACTTGCAACCAAATTACGGCATGGTTTTCTGGTAATGAGATGGAAAATGTGTGAGTAAACATTTGATTTCAGGTGTTTGATGAAAGTTCTCTGTTGCATGTTATTTCGCGGAATTTCGACGATGAAGGCGCCATTCTCTCTCTCTTGTAGGTATTTTATTAAATTAAAAATAGGAAAAACTGTAATCAAGAAATAACAAAAGGCAAAGACTTTCGATAGGATAAAGTAGAAGGATAGTACTCCTCCGTTCCAAATATATATGTCTACTTTTTTTTAGTCTGTCCCAAATTTATATCTATTAAAAAAAATTTATATCTAATTAAATTTTTCACTAACTTTAATACGTGTAATTAATGTGATAATATACAAAAGACTACTTTATCCAACTTTTCTAATAACAAATACAATTATGTCATTAACATTTGAGAAGGACTAGTGTGCATCATGTTGCACATGCAACATGGTCCAATTTTCAATTTTGATCCGGTTTGACCGGATTTGACCCGATTTTCCACTTTATTAAAAAAAAATATTTTTTCTTTCTCCCGTCTCCTCCCCTCCCCACTACCCCTTTCTCTCTCTCCTCTCTTTCTCTTTCTCTTTCTCTCTGCATCTCACCCTCTCTCTCTCTCTTTCTCTTTCTCTCTCTCTCTCCACTCCCCCCTCTCTCTCTTTCTCACTCCCCCCTCTCTCTCTCTCCATAGTCCTTCCTTTCTCTCCGCCTCCGCCTCCAATCTCTCCGATCTCTACAATTTTATTGCCGTCACTCCGCCTCCGATCTCTCTGCCTCCGCCTCCCACCCCCTCTCTTTTCTTTCTTCCAACTGCTCTTTGATCTTTGCTTGGTTTCGCAAAATAAATACACTTCTTCTGCATCCGATTTTTGAAGTCAATTGTTATCCATCAGAAGATTTATCTCGGTATTTGGTAGGACATGGATTTTGAGTTGAGATATCAGAGATGAAATCGCCGTTGACAAAGATGGGGAGTTTCGGGCTGAATAAGGGCGACGCCAAGGGAAAATTGGAGCATCACTTCTCGCTGCCTATCAATAGATTAGCGCAAGCAACAAAAGTGGATATATTTAGTGAATTCGATTATGTTTTCAATGCGTGTTGGTTTTTACATTTTAGTACTAGTTCGTCTTAATTGAATATGTAAACATCATGAAATCGAGGTTTCTTCTGCATAAATTAATTTTTTAATGGCCAAGTTTTTGTTATTTTCCAGTAATTTGTCCGATATTCTCTGAATTTTGCATTGTGACGAAGTTTGTTGGCGGATGCATTTTTTGCACGATATGAAAGACATGAGAACGTGCTACGATAGTTTACTTTCTGCTGCTGCGGCTACAGCAAATAGTGCTTATGGTACCCTGTTTGTTTTTTATTTAGTTATTGTTAAATCTGATTTTGGAATATATAGTTTCTTACAATTTTATGATAACTGAAAGTTTGGAGTTTGATTTATTTACGTTTTTATTTTTCGAAGAGTTGTTGGGGGAAAGATGAGATCTTCATGGGCAGATATTGTTGATAATGTAGCTAGTGGATCTTCCGAAAAGGCTTAGGCTTAGGATCTTCCGCAATGTATTCCAACAACATTACTTGTTTTTTGTTCGATTTTTTTTTCTTTTGGTTTTGGTGTCAGTTGAGAATTCTTTTGATGGATTGAAACAGGATTTGCTTTTGGTTTGATTATTGAACAATTTTGGTGCTCCATATGGTTTCTGAATGTTAATTTGTGTGCATTTTCGTCTAGAAATGTATCTTTGCTCCTTCGCTTCTGAGTTTGTTAAGATTTTATCGTGACACGTTCTTTTATCGTGATTGACACGTTATTTTATCGTGATTGACACGCACAGCAGAGACAATTGACACTCTGCTCTCTACTGTGAATTATGTCATAAACAAACACTCTGCTCATCATTGACATATTCTTTTATAATGATTGACACACACAGTAAAGACAATTAACATTCAGCTCTCTACTGTGAATTATAGTTTAAAAAGACACTCCGGTCATCATTGACACGTTCTTTTGTCATGATTGACACGAATAGCACATACAATTGACACTCTGCTCTCTACTGTAAATTACGGTTTAAATAGACACTCTGTTCATCATTGACACATTCTTTTATCATGATTGACACGCACAGTAGAGAAAATTGACACTCTGTTCATCATTGACACATACAATCGTTATTTTGTCATGATTGACACAAACAACATAGACAATTGATATTTTTTTCATAAACAAATGACACTTTTTTTAAACAGATTGCATTTTTTTTAAAAATAATTGATAGTCAATAAATGATATTTTATTCAAATACAAATGATATTTTTGTTTGTTATGATTGATACTTTGGATAAAAAATAAATGACACATTTATTCATTACAAATGACACGCCTTACTTATCAAAAAATCGAAAAAAAAATTAAAAAAAATTGTTTGTTACGATTGACACTTTTGTGTTGTTACAATTGATACTTTCGTATGCAAAGAGTGATTCGCCCGTCCTTAAAATAAATGGGAAAAAACGTTAAAAAAAACGAAAAAAAAGGAAAAAAAAAATTTAAAATTTAAAAAAAATTGTTTGTTGCGATTGACACTTTTGTTTGTTACGATTGACACTTTCGTATGCAAAGAGTGACACGGCCGTCCTTAAAATAAAGAGGAAAAAAAAAGTTGAAAAAAAAATATTAAAATTAAAAAAAAAAAAGGATTAATGATGTCATGCTGACATCAGCGGATCAAAACGGGTCAAAGCGGGTCAAAATTGGGTAATTGGATCATGTTGCATGTGCAACATGGTGCACAAGTTTTTGCCTTAACATTTTAGTAATTTACTTTAATTTACTCATATTTCAATACCAACATTTATCTAACTTTTATATCATTAAATATTTTCTTAATATGTGTGGAAAAACAAATAAGCATATATATCGGGACGGATGGAGTATTTTATTAGTTAATTAGTGTAATTAATTTCTTTTTATCGTGAATTTTGAGAGAATGTTTTTGGAACGGTACTTAATAAATATGGGGTACAATTTTGTTCAACAACGTTAAAAAATTCAAGTCTTTAGTTTTTAAGTGCAACACATTATAATAAGGATATTTATAAACCTTTGAATGAATTTTTAAAAAAATCACTTGACATCTTATTCTTTTTATTTTGTAACCTTTAATTTCCTTTAGTTAAAATTCTTTTCCGTCCGTCATTCAAACCTTGACACATTATAAATCTGTCATCGGATATAGATTTTGATTCTTATACAAGCAGAGAAATATTTTATTTTATACTGATTTTTAGTTGTATAATTGTGTGGTTCCAATTACACAACACATACATAGATATCACTTCAAGTGAACAAATCAGATTTATTACACAATCACCATCTCATGCTTCTCCGTATTTTCTTGACTTCTCCATTCCTAACAACGAAGATTCGTCCCGGGATTAACTCCAAGTTGGCTACAGTAGCTTGTGTAGTAATTAACACGAGTAGTGACGGTGCCCGGATTCGCTCCGTTGCATTCAAGGTTGCCGTTGATGGCACGAATGGTCGCTCCGAAACCTTGCCCCGATGTAATAGCCCTGTGGCAGTTATTCATCCAGAACCACAATGCCGTCTTGAACGATATAACGGCATCTCCCGCCACGATTTCCGGGTTGTTTAGTCCGTCAAACCCTATGGCTTTCCCGGCCGGGCCGTAGTTGTAGTTCCACGATATTTGCAGCGGACCGCGGCCGTAGTAGCCCTTGCCGGACGCGCACGGCCACTCTCTGTTGTTCTCATCGCAATAGTCTTTAGATTGACCATTGTTTTCAACTCTAGAGCACATATCTACATTATAAAAATATGTATATTAAAATCTTCATAAATTAATAAATTTTAAAAATAATACTAACTTTGACCGGTTGAAAAAATCATCAATCTCAATGAGATAATATATATTTAGAAAATTCTTATATGAATATATTTCGAAAAAATTGTCAATTACGTCCGGTCTCATGCGTGACATGAGCGAAAAATGCGGCGATCTCCCGCTTAGAATCGTCGGCGGAACCCACCGTACCGAACCCCTGGTACGACCCGAGTGCCTGGAGGAAAGCGGTGCGGGTGTAGAAACCCCTTCCGGGGCAACCCGACGGGGCTTGATTAGCTATCCCGTTAAAGAAAGCATCGGTCACAATATCGGCAACCTTAGCTCCGCTTCCCGAGGGAGCGTAGCACGGTCCGGAACGACAGCCGTTGCCGCAGTAGGGGTCTCCAGTACCGCAGTAACCAAACTGGCTGCAGCAGAGGTTTGCCGCGCAGCCGCAGTTTTGGCCGGAAACTACGTTTCCGGCGGCCAGAAGTAGGGTTACTAGAAGGGTATAGATGGTGAAGAAATTCTTCATTTTGGGGAGGATGAAGAAAATGTCGTGTTGGTGTGGAATGAGAAGGCATATGTTTATGGGCATTTATAGTGCATGACTGGATAAGTTCAGCAGCAAGTGGGCTCGGAATGTTGTTCTAGTCTTTAGCTTTGAATGCATGCTACGTTACAAGTTCGAATTCAGTCGATATCTATACAAATCGAGTCTGTCAAGCATGATTAAATAGAAGTATAATATAACTATACAATTAGTTAATATTCATCTTGTTTTCTTAAATTGTCAAAAGTGGATATGTTGGCCGATCATATGCGCATGTGATTGTACATCCAACTTTGATATGGTTATCATTTTTGCTGTGTAGCTAAAGAAAGACCAGCAATTTATGTGATAAGGATAGTTAGTTGATTATAATGTCGATTAAAATGAACAAATTTGAATTTTATAAAGAAGAGTGTTCTAGAAAGATCAAACTAAAGTGTCGAATTTGAATTCAATTTTAATCCATGTCAATAAAAGAAAGGAAAAATGGATAAAATATATATATATATATATATATATATATATATTTATAAATTCATATAGTGTCGATCTAGGAGGAACCTTGTAAAAGTCGGTAAACAACTTATCTGTTTTTAAAGATAATGAGAACTCATAAAAGAAACTAGTAAACTCTTCTACATTTTGATTTCACAATCTAAATTGTGTAGAATCTTAACTTTTTTTTAATAATTACTATTTCGATTACTAAATTACATATTTTCTCCTTTAAATTAAAGGTTTAAGCCAAATTCTAAATCCGAAATTTAAGAATCAAATAACTAAAAAACCTTGTGGTCAAAATTTGGTCGACATGAACTTGTTTGTTCAAGGAGAATAAAGGCATTGTACTAGCCTTATTAATTGACTGGTAAACGAGTCAAGTCTTCTTTTAACTAATTTTCCACAAATAATTAGGTATACTTATGAAGAGATAAAATTATTTTTATCCCGTAATGTGGTTACTTTTCGTTTTTAGTACTCTGTTGTGGTTTCTTCCGACTTTGATCTCGTAATTTGGCAAAGAGTGTGTTACACTCGCCGCATGACATATTTCCGACTATTTGCAAAGTTCAAAGAAAATCAATTTTGATCCTATAATGTAGCAACATAATATCTTATAATTTTACAATAAGTTTAATTTTGATCATTTAATATGTTGTGTATTCCTTTTTAATCTTATAATTTTAAAATCCCTTTTTTATTCGTCTGTCTAAATATGATAATAGAAAAATACTCTCTCCGTTCCACTCCATTAGTCCACTTTTCTTTTTTAAGTCGCTCCACTCCATTAGTCCACTTTCCCTTTTTAACTTAAAATAATACTTTAATATATTCTAGTGGACCCCACTACTTTATCTATTTTACACATAACAAATAACTTTCTTAATCTCCGTGCCGAAAAGAAAGTGCACTAATGGAGTGGAACGGAGGGAGTATGTTTTTGGTATCTTACATTTCTTTATTTTCGCCTTAAACATGTACGCATTGTAATTGATTGTTTTATCTCTCATCAATCAATTAATGATGACAATTAATTAAATAAGCAAAAGAATAGGATTTAAAGCTCTGCTTGACTATGTTGTCGGTGCGACGGTGTCACACATCAGCTCTGCTTAGGCAATGGATCTTGGACCCGGTCTAGATCCGTGGATCCAGATCCATTTTTTTGGATTTGAATCTTAAAAAATTGGACTCATTGGATCTGGATCGGATCTGGATCGGATCTGGACCCATTTTAGAAATTATGGATTTAGATCCGGACTTTACGATCTGAGATCCGAGTCCGGTCCAAATCCGCCAATTTTTATAACTAAAATATTATTTTATTATCATATCTAAAATATTATATTTATATTATTCTACTTAAAATATCATATTACATTATTTGTTGAGTTTGAAACACTTTATTATTAATCTAATAAATAGAAAAGAGGGAGGAGATTGAGAACCCACTGTCCACGAATTTGGAAATTTTTTTAGAGAGAAGATCGTAGTTTTATAGATGATTGTAATATTTTTATAATATCATGAGTATTTTGACTTTTTTAATTATAGTAATGCTCTTATAGATTATTGTGTTATCGTAGAATTAATTAACTTAGTTAAATTTTAATTGATTTAGAATTTTTTTAATTTTAGTTAAAAAAACTTATGGATCCGGGTCTAGACCCGAGACCCTGTGGATCCAATGGATCTAGGTTTGGATCTCATTTTTTGAGATCCAATGGATCTGGACCGGATTTGGATCAAAGTAAAAAATCTCGGATCTGGATCTCGACGAAGGAGGATCCGGTCCAAATCCGGCCCATTGCCATCCCTAGCTCTGCTACGTGCTAAATGACATTAGATCGTACGAATCTAAAGCTCATTAAAGCTCATTGATTTGTAGAGAAATTCGACGACTTATTTAAAATTTCTATTTAAAATAAACAATTCAGAGAGGAAATTCTTATGTGAGTGATATTCAATGCGAAAACCTTGAATCTTATTCAATCAACCACCAGCGCTATAAAAGAGTCCCACGGTGCCTTAAATATAAACCGCTAACACTGAAGAAAAAAAAAAGGGTAAAACAGAATGAAATATAGCAAAACTCAATTTTTACCCAACTAATAGCACAACCACCAATGCTGAAGATATAGCCCGTAAGAGATCTTCTTTTATCTAGATCACCGGCAAAATCTGAATCTACATATCCAACAACTCCATCACTAATCTTTCCAAACTTCAGACAAACGTCACTAGAACCTCTCAAATAACGAAAAATCCATTGAACTGCTTTCCAGTGTTCTTTTTTATGATTTGCGAGGTATCTGCTAACAACACTCACAGCATGTGCTAAATCAGGACGTGAACATACCATAGCATACATGAGTGACCCAACAACACTAGAATATGGAACTCGTGACATGTAGTCAACCTCCTCATCTGATTGTGGCGACAAAGCAGATGAGAGTCTGAAATGAGCTGCTAACGGAGTACTAACCAGCTTTGCATTATGCATGTTGAACCGATGGAGAACTTTTTCAATATACCCTTTCTGACTTAGGTATAATGTACCTGCTTTTCTATCTCTAATAATCTCCATACCAAGTATCTTCTTTGCAGCTCCTAGATCCTTCATATCAAACTCAGCATTGAGTTGGATCTCCACCTTCTTAATCTCCTCTTGACTGTTTGCAGCTATCAACATGTCATCAACATATAATAGGAGATACACAAATGACTCATCTTCGCCGACTCTGTAGTAGACACAGCTATCTAAAGCACTTCTCTTAAAGGCATGTGTCGTCATAAAATGATCAAACGTCTTATACCATTGCCTCGGTGATTGCTTCAAACCGTAGAGAGATTTCTTCAAGAAGCATATATAGTCTTCCTTCCCAACAACTTTGTGTCCCTCAAACTACTGCATGTAGATGTCTTCCTCTAGATCTCTATGTAGAAATACGGTCTTTACATCAAGCTGCTCAAGCTCCAAATCATGCATAGCAACAATACCAAGTAAAGCTCTTATTGAAGTATGATTCACCACCGGAGAGAATATGTCATTGAATTCTACACCGGGAACTTGGCTACAGCCTTTAGCTACCAATCGCGCCTTGTATCTTACATCTTCAACTCCTGGTGTTCCTTCCTTTTTCTTAAATACCCATTTGCAGCGAACGACTTTCTTGCCTTTAGGTAGCTTCACTAGGTCCCATGTACCATTCTTGTGAAGCGATTTAACTCCTCTTGCATAGCACCAATCCATTTTGCAAAATCCTTAGAAGTAATTGTCTCCTTGTATGTGGAGGGTTCCTCACAAGATTCAACTTCCTCAGCCACATTCAAAGCAAAAGCATCCAAATTACTTTCAATGAGTCTTTCAGGACGCTTTATCACACGTCTTCCTCTATCTTTTGCAATACAGTGTTGTGAAGCTTCAGGTGATGGTTCTTGATCAGAAATCGAATCTTCTTGAGAAGTTGCCGCAGATTTTGATTCGATCTCCACCTCAACTTGTGAACTAGATTCTTGCGGAGCATCAATGCAAGAGTCTTTAGGTGCTGCAACGTGTATCATCGAACTTTCATTAAATACAACATCTCGACTGATGATAACCTTTCTTGTTTCTGGACACCAAAGTTTGTAACCCTTCACGCCATGCTTATAGCCTAAAAAAATGCACTTTTTCGAACGAGGATCCTTCCACATCATGCACATACACGGGACAACCAAAAATCCTCAAATTAGAATAGTTTAGTGGAGTACCAGACCATACCTCTTGTGCAGTCTTCTTATCAAGTGCAGTAGAAGGAGATAGATTGACTAGATCACAAGCAAAATGTGTTGCTTCAGCCCAAAAACTCTTCGGCGGACCAGAATTAAGAAGCATGCAACGCACCTTCTCCATCAACGTTCTGTTCATCCGTTCGGCTACACCATTCTGTTGTGGAGTATGACGAACGGTGTGATGTCTCACAATCCCTTCAGCCTTGCATAGAGAATTAAATTCGTCGGAACAGAACTCTAGACCATTGTCTGTACGAAGACGTTTCACAAACCTCCCTGCTTGCTTTTCTATCATAACTTTCCACTCCTTGAAAGTGGAAAACACTTCACTCTTCTGCTTCAGGAAGAAAGCCCAAACTTTTCTTGAGTAATCATCGATTATAGTCAGCATATAGCGTGCACCTCTATTGGAGGGCACCCTAGACGGACCCCAAACGTCAGAATGGATGTAATCCAAAATACTTGTTGTATTGTGTGTTCCTTTAGAGAACTTAACTCTTTTATGCTTACCCAGAACACAATGTTCACAAAACTTGAGTTTGTTGATGCCCTGTCCATCAAGTAGTCCTTATTTGCTTAGTTCAATCATCTCATTTTCACTCATGTGGCCAAGACACAAGTGCCACAATCTAGTGACCTCGCTATCAGTCAGTGACGTGGTAGCAACTGCAGCATCTCCCGTGACTGTGGAGCCTTGCAAGACATGCAAATTTTCGGTTTTTCTATGTCCCTTCATCACTACAAGAGAGCCTTTGCTAACTTTCAGAACTCCATTTTTACCAACATACTTGTACCCTTTAGCCTCAAGGGTATTGAGTGAGATGAGATTCCTCTTTAAGTCAGGTACGTGTCTGACATCTCCAAGTGTTTGGACTACTCCATCGAACATCTTAACTTTGATGGTTCCAATCCCTATAACCTTACAAGGTGCATCGTTTCCCATAAGCACAACTCCTTTTGTAACTGACTCATATGTTGAAAATCAATCCCGATTGTGACTCATATGATATGTGCAACTAGAATCTAGAATATATTTATCACGATGCTCACGAACCAAGTTGGCAGCAACAAGAAGATCACTGTCACTCGAATCTTCATCAGCTACTCCGGCCTCACCAATTTCTTGTTCCTTTTCTTTTTGTTTTTGTTTTCCTGATGTATCACCATCAGCCTTGTCATTTGGATTCTTCTGGTTCTTTCTCTCTAATTTCCAGTATTCAGATTTGATGTGACCGGGCTTGTGGCAATAATTACACTTAATGCGAAGGTTCCTTGATTTCGATCTCCCTTTCCTTTCACCACCAGAACTTCTTTCTTGTGGCCTTCCTCGAGCAATAAGACTCTCTCCTGAATCCTCAGAATTACTAACAAGTTCTTCATCTTCTCTTTCGAGAATAAGGCATCAAAAACTTCATCAAGCGCCAGAGTATCACAACTATACAAAATAGTATCACGAAACGTACTATAGGATGAAGGTAGCGAACACAAAAACATCAAAGCCAAATCCTCATCGTCATACTTAACTTCCAAAGCTTCTAAATCAGCAACAGTTTCTTTAAATGTTGAAATATGCTCTTGTAGAGACGTACCTTCTACCATATGATAAGAGTAAAGACGTTGTTTTAGATGTAGCTTACTTATGAGACTCTTGGTCATGCACAATTGTTTCAGCTTCAGCCATAGTCCAGCAGCGATTGTCTCTTTCAGGACATCCTGCAGAATTTGATTTGATAAATGAAGGTGTATGTGGGAGAGAGCCTTACGATCCTTCTTTTTCTTCTCCTCATTTGTCCACGAATTGGGCATTTTTTTTCAAATCCCAACAAAATCTCGTCCAAATCCATATGAGCGCATAACGAAAATCTGGTGTTCCTATCCAGCAGCGGAATATCGTACTTCATACTCGCCATCCTAAATCCAAGGTCGTCATCCTAAATCCAAGGTCGTAACCTAGGCTCTAATACCACTTGTTATAAAATACGAGTAAACGAAATACGAAAAAATAAATAAAATAAGAAAACAAGAATTTACGTGGTTCGGTCAATAGACCTACGTCCACGGGCGTAGGGAAGAAAATTCAGTATAAAAGAGGAGAATACAAATTCGGGTCTCCAGAATATGTTCCTAAACCCAATAAAATAATTCTGAGTTGTATCTAAAATAATGAGGGAACCTATCTATTTATAGGGAAAAATTAATGATAAACTTCATTAATTATCCGATGTGGGATAGGACTCAATTTTCATAAAGGATTAAGATTTGAGTCATATAATATAACACTATTCTCGTCAATTAATTAAGCAAAAGAATACGAGCTAGTTACAACAAATTTTGAATTATAGAAAAGTTAAATTGGCCCAATAAGTGAAGTGAGCTTCAGTTTGGATGGGTTGATTAATTTAAATGGGCTTAGCACACAGCCCACATTAGATACTATTTATTTGAATTTATTTTTAATATCTCATTTAATATTAATTATATAAATATTTGACATGCATGTCTATATGCAATTATTTCATATCAATTATATGAGTCCAACAATGGATTATATATCTTGTAATTAACATAATCTTGCTGGCATGAGGACTGAAAGGCAATCACAGACACTGTGACTTAATTATTAATATTTTCTAACTAATATCCTTATAATTGTTGAGAGTTGACAATTACACAATTATATAAAATAATTAGTTATTTCAAGTCAGTCCATTCAAATCCTAGTAGATCCATATTATATTTCTTCACCTGGATTAAAAATATTCAGGAAATTGTAATTTACGGTCTTATGGAAATATACAGAAGTAGCTTGGTAAGTTTTATAGTCAGTTTTTGATAAACTATTAAAAATTTAAAATAAATTTAATAATAATTGTAATATATTATAAAATGGTTAGAAAACTATGTTTATAATAAATTAGCGGTTATAAAACTTAAATGTTAGGATCTAAAACGGCTAATTTTGTATTTCTCTCATCATCTAATTTTGAAGTGCAAAAGCAATTATGTTGATTGTCATAGAATTATAATATCTTAATTAGGGCTTAATAAGTACTTCATCCCTCATATTGGCATTAAACGTGGTTTACATTCTTTTGGATCGTTTCATTAAACTATTTTATATTTAAAATAATATTTTAATCTAATTTAATGAATATCCTATTTTATAATACCACTTTATATATAAAATTTAAATATAAATTTCTCAATATACATATTAAAAAATAATAAGAAATTACTAATTGGATGGAGGGATATATATGTATATATATATACATAAACCTTGAATTATTAGTATTTTTATTGTTGTGTGTGTCGTGTGGGTGTTTATTGTAGACCCCTTTTTATAACTTAGAAATATTTTATCTCTTTACATAATATACACGATTGTGATTTTTCTCCAATCCTTTCAATCCAACTTGAAGAAAAAAGAAAAAAGAAAATAGGACAAAATATCTCATTTCATCTTTCAATAAAATGTCGGAACAGATTTTTTCTAATTATTAAAAAAAAAAAAAAAAAAAAAAAAAAAAAAACCTCATTCTCAACATGTTGCCCATTCGAATCCGAAATTGAAGCAAATGAGTATTCGTGATGTCTGACTAGGGTTATCAATTTAGTTAAATTAAATTAATTGAATAAAAGAATTTTGATTGATAATTTTTAGTTTGTTTAGAAATTGTTGCGGTTTAATCGAAACATCAAGGGAAAAAAAATCAAAATTAACAATAGAGAATTAAATGTGTAATTAAATATTACAGAACAAAGAATTATTCGGTTACCTGAATGATCAAGCCAGAGATAAAAAATATATAAAAACTAAATATCGAACCGAGACTTTTTATTCGGTTCGATTTGATTGATTAGCTGATTGAATAGACAACCTTAAAAGTGTATATCATGGAATAAGAAAATTAGAAAGAGGGGAAACATAAAAATAAATTGAACCAAATGGCCTTATTATTTTCTCTCTCATCTAGATAGTCTTCCCTACCCAAATTGCATTTCATTTTTATAATAATATAATAATGTAGTTTGAGCTGCACGGCTAATGATGCCTTCCCCACAATTTCTTAATAACAATCATAAAGTCTCCCTCCCACTATACACACACAATGAAGATATATAATAAGATAATAGAGACTTTGGAAACAGTAGCCAAATAATAGAAATCGAAAAACAATTATAGTCTTTCATTAAAACAAAACACAAATATAGCCATTTTGTCCTTATACGGCGCTGGGCCGATGGGGGCCGATGGAAGGGCCGATGGATCCATCGGCCCTGAACTGAATTGGGGAGAGAGTAGTGAATTTCTGGGCCTGGGCTTTCATCTGAGTCGTGTAATAGTCTGCCCAATTCACTTCTACTCCGTCATCAATAGCCATCATCATCTGAATCCTTGGCTTGGACAGTTGATCATACGATCCAGCTGAGCTTGTCAGTATGTGCGAGACCACATACGCTAAACCTCTGTACTGAGGTAGCAAAATATTCCTCGGGAGAGCTGTCTTGAACGTCAGATCACTGCGTCCACAGAACTTCTGTACATAGGCATTGATCTCCCTCTCCTTATATCCGATAGGTGAGATACCATAATTTGGAAGCTGAAACGCGAGGACTAGAGCCTCTCGGATGTTGAAGGTGTGCTGAGTCTGCTTCCACTTGTTCGGAGTTGTTTCTCTCATGTATGAGAAGGAAGCTTCTTCTCCTCCGGCAGCCACTGAGTTCCAGTTGAAATATGCTTCTGCCACTTGCCTTGGCAGATAGGCACACGGATGCTTGGACACAAGGGTCTCCAACCCTGACCTCTCCAGAGCATCGAACATAGGCTCCAGATACGGAATGTTCACCTGGTGGAAAGCCATTGTTGGTTCGAACTGGATTCGGATGGCCATGATCTCCACTATTGGTTCAGGTGTCTATACGATCGCCATAGAAATCTGCAAAACACATGTTAGCACTTGAAAATAGAGTAAGTCAGTAGTTGTCAGCAGATTTGAATACATTACCGAGTATGAGAGCTTGAGAGATGCACGAGCAAAGCGATTACTGGGAGGTTTGAGATGGAAACTGATTTGCGATAAAAGCTCTTAGGTTTTGATAATGGCGAAAAGTGAGGAAAAAGATAGAAGTTGAAAGATTTTGTATATGTTGGCTTGATTGCAAGTTTCAATCCAACGACTGAGTTTTAATCTTCCAAAAACTATGAACGGCTAAGATTTAATGTTATAAAAGGAATGATTACAAAAGCCGCCTAAAACATAGATCGACGTAATAAAGGTAAGTGAGAAGACATGCATTAAATGCGCGACAGACAGCATTAATTACTCAGTTTATGTAAATGAAAAGGTTTCCTAGTGACCTTTCCTTAAAACTATTAATGGCGGGAAATGAATGCACATTAACTACTGAGTGTGAGCGACTGATGCAATAGATGCGAGCATGCTTCAAAAGAATTTAAGTACACAAAATTACGCAAACCTCTTCAACTGAACTTATCAGCTGGTTACCGATCTGTATTAGGAGAATGGTTGTCATGCTGATGACTATGTTCCCCGTTGCTGTGTACAGTGTGACTTTCCCAACTGAGTCACTGTACTTAGTTATCTGACCTGTCGTGCTGATTCCTTATGCTGATACCAATTGTTACCAATTGTTGGGCAATGATGTTCTCAGTAGTCGGCATCTACTGACGCATCTCAGTAGGATCCAGTAGACCTAGCTCAACTGATAGTTCTCTGAACCTGTTCTCGCCTAGTGGTTTGGTCGGCATATATCGCCCTTTGCTTGTCAGTATGGATCTTCTCCATCCTGATATCCTTCTTCTCGACATGGTCTCTGATGAAGTGGTGTCGAATATCCACGTGCTTGCATCTGGTATGTAGAACTGGGTTCTTAGTTATGGCAATTGCACTTGTGGAGTCGCAGTAGATGGACACTTCATCCTAAGTTATACCATAATCTCTAAGTTGTTGTCGAAGCCAAAGGATCTGGGCACAAGCAACTTCCTGCGCAGCCATGTACTCGCCTTCGTGAGTGGACGTTGCTCCGAATGCCGCTTCTTTGAAAACCAAGAAATCGCCTTGCCGCCTAGGAACCGACAAGTTCCGGAAGTTGACTTTCGATCTATCCCGCATCCCGCATAATCGGCATCGGAATAACCTCGTTAGTATTAAGTTATCATCGCAGGATACCATAACCCAAAGATCGGTGTTCCTCTTAAATAGCGCAGAATCTTCTTCGCTGAGTCTAAATGACTTCGCTTGGGATCCGCTTGGAATCTTGTGCATACACCTACAGCATAAGTTATGTCAGGACGGCTAGCTGTTAAATAAAGTAAAGAGCCTATAATAGCTCTATAGTCAGTAGAGTTAACAGAAGCTCCCTCTTTGTCTAGATCGATTTTAAAGTTCGTGTTCATGGGGATTTTGACTGGCTTGCTGGAGTCGCAGCCGAATCTCTTGAGAAGATCTCGAGTGTACTTGGCTTGATTGATGAAAATTCCTTCAGGTGATTGCTTCACTTGAAATCCAAGGAAATAATTCATCTCTCCCATCATGGACATCTCGAATTTCTCCTTCATCATCTTCTCGAACTGCTGACATATGACTTCGTTTCTGCAGCCGAAAATGATGTCGTCCACGTAGATCTACACCAGTAGGATGTCATCTCCTGACTTTATGTTGAATAGTGTGATAACCCGCATTTTCATATCTCTAATTCGGAGTGATTTAAGAGCATTATTGTTATTATTATTACTATTATTATAGTTAGAATAATTCGTCCGTAATAGCTAATGACTTATTCGAAGACCCTTTACGTCTTAACTTCACCCTCAAACGAAACGACATTTTAGAGCTAACTTACACTCTTGGATTATCAATTCTTGGCACACTTATATTGTTAAACGAAAGGTCGAGAAACAAACTCATGCTTAGAAAATTTCACCCCATGTAAGATATTAAAACCCTCAACCATTCCTTCCCTAAACCGTGAGGTGTTAACCGAAACCACATTAACCTACTCGGATAAGAGAGACGCGGACACTTGGAATTAAATTCATACACATGGAGAACCATGTCACCCTCATACAGCCAAGAAGAAACGACATTTAATGGAGCATGCAAGAACTATCATATCATGAATTAATCAAGGGTGTCACACTCTTTCTTGCATGGTTGCTCTCTCATCATCACATAGGAAATTGTACTTCCCTACCACACGCAACCGAGCCATCATCCAAGCTATTTCAAGGAAGCTTCATAGAGAACCTCCTCCACTTGGAGAAGGTCGCATGGCCACGTAGGCGTTCCTTAGAGGACAACACTTTCGGTTACATGCAAACTTGTCTTCCCTTATATTAATCGCCACACCCCCTTTGAAACCTTAGTAGCATCACTCTCCCATTCTTTCATCGAAGGCCTTTGAACCTTTCGAGCAGATTCCAGCCGGCCATAGACACCGAGGAACTTAAGGTAACAAGAGCCTTTTGTTAATCTCTAGCGTGAGCTTTTTCATCGTCGCTTCTTACTTCGAGGTCGCGGCCGGTTCCAAACAAACATGTCTTACCTCTCGATCTCCATTTCGTACCAAAAATTCAGTGGTTTCTTGGGATCGGTTGGAGCACGCATCGATACATTCAGCGTGAGGGAGAACCTCTGACACCTCCGGTGATCAGCTGCGAAACCGGGCGAAACACATAACTCATCCTCATGGATTCCGTGACCGAGCTGGTAAGGATCTAGAACTGAAATATTTCTTTCCTTGGGCTCAGATGATAGTTGGTCATAGTCATTATCTGAGAATCTCGGCTTGCATGTGACGATAGTACTATCGAATCGAAAGTGTTTTACAGTAGAACAAATCGAGAGATAGCTAGATATGTAGAAATACGATTTGCATGCGTGGGTTGAGAAGTATAAATATCGTCGAGTATATACTACTGCTGAAGCATTCATGTTCTGCACTCGGTGAGGAAATAAACTGTAATGTCGCCCTTGCATAGCCGTGTGTTACGTGACTCGAAAACTGCATCTTTAGACTTCAAAATAATTTTCATAAAAATAGTGGGGATGAACCTTAGGATGTTGGTAAGGCCCCTGCAAAATTTGGTGATTTTTGGACTTGATTTCGTATTTTAAATTAAATTTATTCCTTCTCGCTACCAAAGGTCAATGCATGCAGGACAAGTCTTGGTAAAATAATTTTCACATGCACCACGAAAACGATTTTAAGACGATTCTTTTTCTAACATATTCTAGATTCATAGGTTCATGTGAAATCTTTTTATTATAATTTATATCGGCGGGTGCAAAGTCAGTTTATTATGTGAAGTTAACTGTCGATCGAAACCCTGTTTCATTCCTAAGAATAAAAGTCGCGGTCAAAACTCTGTCTTCTGTGGATTCATCACTCGTCGGAATTAAGTAAAATGTTGATATGTTGTTGTCATGCATGTCCACTCCAGTGTCGTAAAATTTCATGATTTTTGGAGTACAATTGACCCCTCATCCGTAGGTTAAACTAGCAAGACAGATTCTGTTCCAGATTTGAACCACGAACAATGTTTAAGTTATAACTCCTAATCGGTTTGTTATTTTACCGTGAAAACAATTTCTAAATAAACTAGGCTCATGAAGGATCATTCATGTAAAATATGGGAATTTATGGTGCTATATCACGATTTATAGAATTCTTGAAAATAGAGCCCTTTTTACCAAAATTTAGATGTAGAATCTGACCTAGTCTAGCTAGATGCCGACTAGGTAACGCCTGTGAACCACGAATTTGTACATTTACGTTAGATGCGAACATTGTTACTTAAAGTAGGTTATTGTTGTAGGACCCCGCGTGGAAGAACCTTAACCTCGGAGACGTACTTCGCATCTTTCAAATCGATAGAACGCAAGGTGGGTAATATTTTCCTAAAAATTATCTTTGAGTTAATAAGCTCTATGAACTATGTTTATCCATGAAAGTTTTTGTGCATTTACCTGTTTAATGCTTCTACGTGATAGATCGATCGAGGCTCTCATCTGGCCTAACACGCTAGATGAGGGTTATCAAGAAAGTACGTACATGTATGATGTTAGTAGCACAATGACTGATCCCCTTGTGTACCGGATGCTAACATGTTATGAGGGACCCCTCGAGTTTCGACTCGGGGGCCAAGGCCCAATTTATGAGGGACCCCTCGAGTTTCGACTCGAGGGCCAAGGCCCAATTTATGAATGATATGGTAGAAGTAACAGGAAATGTGACACAGATGTGCGCACCTAATATGTTTTGTATGCTTGGAGCAGTTTCCTTTTTAAAACCCTCCAAGTCATACCTCATGCATGGATAAACTGTTTTTAAACGTGTTTCCAACTGCTTTACCCACTGGGTACATTAGTACTCAGCCCCCAAATCGTTTTTAAAATGTTTTCAGGTTGAGCGGCAAGGGCGACGGGGACGGGCTGAGGAGGGGGTTGATGACTGGATCTTTTGTAATTTCGGAAAATGGTTAATCATGCTTTTGTCACGCTCGAAACTATCCTTTCGAAACTTTTGAAATACTGTTAAAAGATATTTATGCTTTAGTTTTACTTAAGACTCAGTACGCTTCCGTATTTTTGTTAAATGCTTCAAAATCAAACCGATCTTCTGTGAGTAAATTATAACAAGTTGCTTTTAAGATGAAGGACTTTCCAGAATTTCGATTAAATGTATGAAAATGTATTTTAAATTGTTCTTCCGTGGCGACTCGACCTTTGTGATCCTTCGTGGGGGTCGGGGCGTTACAAAATGGTATCAGAGCATGGTTCTTGGCTCTGTGGTCAAAATGTTTTTTTTTTTTTTTTTTAGTCAGTTTGTCTAGAATTGTAACATAAGCAAAACCCTCAGCTCGCCGTCGCACTGCTCTCATCCAAGGTATGTTTAAAAAGTTCTAAAAGAGATTTTATTATGGTGCGCGAAATATGGAATTATGAAATGAATGTTGTCGTGTTGGGAAAGTCCACTCGACCAGAAGAATATGTTTTCCACTGAGTCTTCTTGAACTCATGTGATGAAGTTTCAGAAAAGTATATGATTATATTATGATTTGATTTCATAATAAATATTATGTTCCATTGTGTTGGATTTATGTGTCAATACAATTTGGAAGAAATGAAGGAAAGCATGTGATGATGAAAAGAAATGAAGTGTTGATTTCTTACAAGTCTTAAGGATATATGTGAACGAAAGTTTGATAGCTCTTATGGCTGGATTGTAGAACACCTTAAGACGAGAATGGTTTAAGTGGTCGTGCTTTAACGGATGAACATAGAAGTAATGATTTTAGATATTTAGATGCTCTTCTACGATTTAAGATTTGTTTCGCATCATCACACAATTGTGTATACGGTACAGGAAGAAACGAGTAAGCTAACGTACACCTCACGAATACGAAGATTGCTTTTGCATTATGAGAAAGTTCAACTTGTAACAATAGGATCCATAGGGCCCTAATTTGCTCACTTCAGTACTATGTACTAGACGGATCGTCACGAACCGTGAGACTTCAATATCTGATAAAAAGAGTATTGCCGCTGCTGTGGAGAGCAGAAAATCCTAACGACATGAACATTATTCTCGATTCTCGTTACCGGATAAATGCTACCGTATCTAGAGTCGGACAAGAGCTGTCGAAACAATTACTCATGCTTGAAAAGTTACTGACGGTACGCATGTAGATAACAGCGACTGATGCGTTTACGAAATGAAAGAGGCACGAGTGAAATTCTTACGATATCTTATTATGTGCACGCGTACGATTATATTCAAGAGATGATAAAATACTTTTCGACAACAGGAGTGAAGAGGATAGAAGTAAAGAATATTGGGGATTACCATTAGATACTAAGTAGATGGTTAGGATGACTTAACTTGTTTTATTTCCCTTGACTTGTTCATTAAGCCGTCAAGTTTTTCTTTCAACCCCAATCTCCCAAACATATTTGACAGTCGAGTTGGGTCTTGTGTTCGGTAGCCCAGACTGACCTTGACGACCATATTCTTGTCTTGAACAAGGTACATACATTGTAAAGGCTTTCTTAGAGGCAATTTCTTTGTAATCAACTGCCCATAATCGTGTCCGTCTTTACACTTGGTTACGCATTGTTTGAATTCCTTTCAACAATGCATCTTGATTCATGTTGTTTGAAAAGTACCAAATAAACTTCTACCATGATCAATATTGAAGCAATTTTCTTGCAAGTCTAGACTAGAATCTCTAGACTTTTAAAATTTGTCTATTATTTTGAGGAGTTCACACACCGCCTCAAAAGCAAGATTTTGATAATGTCAATACTACTCAAGATTTTCAACTTTGTAACAAAGTTTTGTCATGTTTGGGAACATGAGCCCATAATCCTTGTCTCTGAAAGTTTTTATCTTGAGTTTTCCGAACATTGAGTCATTTCAACTTCTAAGGAAAACCAATTATATTTAGTCACTAGTTAGTATGATGATTATATTAAGTATATAGATTAGAATGATTAAAGAATGATCAATGAATTTTGCCATATTGGATTTCTTAGAACATTATGGCTAAGAAGTTAGAAGTTCAGACAATGTATGATCTTTCCATAATAAGAGAACCACAAGTAGATAATGTTATGATAGGGTTTTTGGCCCTAATAACTTGTCGGTCTAAGCGACATTGAAATAATCGATAAGACATAGAATGCCTATAGCGGATATGAGTTAGTCGAATTTCATTTTGTGTTACGCGTATGATATTTTAAGATCGTTCTTTTCAGAAGACGAGAACATTATCACGTCAGAGAACCACGTCACAAGAATAAACGTATTGAGCCGAATTAAACGGTGACACTACAGATTACGAGGCGCATCAGTTTCGTCGATCAAGAACCTCGGGAATAAGAAGCTGGTGGAAACACCCAAATACGTGATACACTTACACACAATTCACTAATGTATTTACCAATCGTCGAGATTCTATTCAAGCGAAGACTCTTCAACTGCACTATCCGCAAGGCTGATGTAAAATGACCTCCACTAAATACGAGACTCGCATGGATACCACTTACGCTACTACCTCGATCTAAAGCTTCATATATTCGATGAGAGTGCAGGCAGAGTTAGAGTAGTTCATGCGGAGTATCTCGAAGAACGAAATACGCTTAAAATAGTTGATCAGGAATCATACGATGTTGAACACCATGATGCAAAGACAAAGGCACAAGAGTGACACAACTATTTTACGATATCATAGGATAAACCCCTAATACATCCGGACACTCGAATTTGAACGATGAGGAAAGAAGACCGAATGAAGACTTCAACTTGAAGGAGTAGACGCGCAACTATTTAAATTAGTAAACGATCGTACTTTTACTATAAGATTTACAAGGTTATTCCTTTTGTTGTGTACTTCTACTCATTTTCTTTTGACTAAACAGTTGTGCCACCTTGGTGTTAAGCTCACAAACAATTTATATTGATATTTGATCCGAGATGATATTTATATGTATTTGTTAGAACTCTGTTGATAATATAAGTAGTACAAATTGGCAATGTCGTCCTTTCCTTTGAACCGATACTCATGTTCTTTTCTATAGTTGACTTTCTCTCATTCTATATTGGTCACAACTCACCCTATAGTTGACCCTTGATGATTATTCTACATGTTGTTTCTGAACTCGTCGATGTATTTGTTTTGATTCATGTTTCATGAAATCTTTTGCTTTGATGATATAGCCGAAATCTTTTGGTTTCATATTTTTCTCATAACCCATCTCATTGCTTTGCCATTGATAATTGCCATATCATATATTACTTTGACCTCATTGAGGGTATCATTTGATATACAGATATAGAAAACTTTTCCCTTTTGAAATATCTTCATTTGACAATATAGTCGGACCCAATTGATGTTATATCTCTCTAAGAAACGATCTCGATACTTGATCACTGTTAATTATCATTATTTATATAAGTATCATGTGATAAAATCCATGATTAATGGTGTTACCCTTTTCTTCTGGGCCCAAAGAATGTTCTTTTGAGCTTTCCTATATTGGCTAATATCCATCTTGATGCTTGATTTCTATGATTATTCTGACCATTTGTTTCGGATCGCGTTGGGATATTTATTTGATTCATCTTTGAAACTCTTTCCTTCAAAGATTTAATCGGTGTAAATTGGTACTATATTCGCATAATACTCATCTCATCACTTCGTCACCGGCAACTCATTGAGAGTATCCTTCACTTTATGTATGCATGACACTCTTCTTTTGAGACATTATTCTTATGAACTCGATTCGAATAAAGGTTAAGGTCATATTCATAATAACTAGATTCGATTTGAGGAAGATAAGTGTGAGCGGTCGTGGAAATGGATATCTAGAGAATGTAAGTTTCCGGATAACTAGCCAATACTTGAACAACCGGTAATGCTATCCCCATCTTTAAACTCCGAAAGTATATATACGACTCCGAGCACGTAATCAAGCATGAGGATGTACAACTGAACCTGGACTTAAGCTACGAAGAAAGACCAGTACGAATCCTAGACCGCAAAGTGCAAGTACTGAGGAATTGTGGAACCATCACGACCAGGAAGAAGCCACGTGGGAATTAGAACAGAAAATGTATACCTTATATCCGGATCTATTTTTATAGATGTACACAATTTCGAGGACGAAATTAATTTAAGGGAGAGGGGGTGTGATAACCCGCATTTTCATATCTCTAATTCGGAGTGATTTAAGAGCATTATTGTTATTATTATTACTATTATTATAGTTAGAATAATTCGTCCGTAATAGCTAATGACTTATTCGAAGACCCTTTACGTCTTAACTTCACCCTCAAACGAAACGACATTTTAGAGCTAACTTACACTCTTGGATTATCAATTCTTGGCACACTTATATTGTTAAACGAAAGGTCGAGAATGCCTGAGTCGGGCTTCTTCTTCTGATACTACTTCTGCACAGTCAGTAGGTGTATTAGGCATTTCAAGTAGTAATCTGTTCGATCGTAGCAATTCAAGTAAGAAGGTTAGGATCTACCGAGTTTCCGGTGTTCGGGGGCATTTAGCTCGGGAACATTAATCGTTCCCCCCCGAGTTTATATTCTCGGTAGAGGTCTCGGTTACCACGGGGGCTTCCTCATCGACCGATGTTACCTGTTGTTGATTACGTTCGATAGAATCAACTAGGTCGGCCTACATCGATTGTTGGGCGAGTCCGAATTTCTTCATCGTCGACTCATCATCCCAACAATGCTTGGATCTTTTCGACTTTATCATTCGATCCGAGATCCCGTAGCTTGCTCGCCGACATCTTCGATATTTGACTTTGTATCTTTCCCTGTTCTCGGTAACAAATTCATCAAAAACAACATGAGGGCTTTCCTCCACGCAAAGAGTCCGATAGTTAAAGACTCGAAGGCTTTATCGACTCGGGAGTATCCTAAGAATACTCCTTGATCAGATTTGCTATCAAAGACCTTCAACCGATCTTTCCCATTATTGTGGATAAAGCAAGGACGGTAGAAAATATGAAAATGGGAAATAGAAGGAATTCTCCCTTTCCACGTTCGTAAGGCGTCTTCATGTGTTCTTTGTGTCGGTAGTGAGCGATTACCGAGTGTAACGGGCGGTGTCGGTAGCATCGGCCCAAAACTTTGAGGGTAGTCCGAGAATCTGCGAGGAGCGTTCTTGCCTTGCTTCTTTGAGTGTTCTGTTCTTACGTTCAGCAAGTCCGTTCTGCTGAGGGGGTGCGCGCGGTGATGTCTCGTGCTGAATTCCCTCTTTATCGCAAGTATGTCTTAACTACCGAGTTTAGAAACTGTGTTCCTCTCGTCGAGCGTATCTTCTTAATCTTGATGTTCTTTTCCACACCGAGTTTCTTGAGTAGATTAGGTAACTCGGTCCGAACATCGATTTGTTGGCGATGAAGATGACCCAAGTATATCTCGAGTAGTCGTCTATGACGACGAGGGCATACTTCTTGCCTCTTATAGTCACTGGAGAGACTGGCCCGAATAAGTCCATGTGAAGCGGTGAAGGATTCCATCGGTGGAAGGTGACGGAATAGGTGGATTGCTCCTCTTTGTTTGCTTTCCCTTCGTGCACGCTTCACAATTTCTCGTCTTTGATAAACGATTCTTTGGGCAGTCCTCTGACTTTAGAGTTCTTGACTAGCTTGTTCATGGTCTTGAAGTTCAGGTGGTTGAGTCTCTTGTACCATAGCCAGCCGACTTGTCACCCGATTTAGTACGTGCGAGCAAGCAAGCCTCGTGTTCTCGCGGTATTCCGGTTTGCAACATAGATGTTCTTCCTCCGCGAACCCGATAACACTGTTTTCCCGTAGATTTGTCAACAATATCACGTAAAACCGGCGTAAAAGATTACTCGTTAAGATTATCACGAATTGATCGATCGAAAGGAGATTATGTTGAAGTCCTTCAACATATGTTACTCTTGAGGCGTGGCGGTCCCAATGTTCGGCGTTCCGTATCCCCTTGTGTAGCCTTTGGAGTTGTCACCGAATTCACTGCGGGACCATCTTCTTGTACGTAGTTGGTCGGCGAGCTCTTACGGTAAGTCATGTGTCTCGAGCGGCCGCTGTCCACTATCCACGGGTCCTTATGCACCCGCAAAACAGATGCATTTTTAGGTACCCTTTGGTTCGATTGGGTCCTTACTTGGTTAGTGGATGATTTTGGAACCCGGATCTGTCTCGGGACCTTAGAAGTCCTAGACTTCTTCTTCGAACCTTATCGCCTTTCTTCTCCACGGGACTTGGAGATACCGACTTTCTGCGATGATTTTGGGTTCGAGGCGCTTTCTTCTTCGAGTCTTAGCGCTTCTCCCGACCCACGGGCTCATAGTAGTACGAGCCGTCATCGAGCCGGGTGCTCATACTGATGGCTCCTTGTGCTTTCGTTCGCCCATCCGACCTTCTTGGTTCCCCCCCGAATTTGATCGCGGTGTCCCGGGGCCGGAACCTTTGGTCACCGCTTGTTGCTACTCGGGCGAGGTGCAATCATTTTCTCGTTTGTTCTTCGCCCGAGGTGTGGTGTCGGCAGCTTGCACCTTTCCTCTCGACGAACCTATCGGCCCGGGGTTGCTTGAGCTCTTGGAGGTGGAAGCTTCGTGGGTATAGCCAAGGCCTTCTTTCACAGCGGTTGGCCGTTGTGCTCTAAGCATGCTTTCAAGCTTCTCCTTCGCTCCCGGTATTGTTCGGTCATCAAACCTCTCCGGACCTCGTCACTCCTTCTCGAGTGAGTCATAGTCATTCCGCACGTCCGTGAGCTTCGACCGAGCTTGGCTATTTCGGTCTCTTTCTCGAATTGTCCTTGGTCGAACCGAGATCTCGAGTCTCTTGAAGCCGAGACTTAGTCATAAGAGATTCAATCTCTTCCTTGAGTCTCGCAACTAGATCCACCGACTCAGTAGAGACTCGACAATCGAAGAAAGTCTCGATTCTCGGCCTTTACTGTTCAAGTTCCCGGATGGTTCTGCTGAACTCTCTGCTCAGCTGAATTTGTTCCTCTAGTAGATCATCGTAGGCTTGTACCACATCTAGAGGATCATCTATGACCGAGCACGTGTCTGGTGTGCTGTGTGAAGAAGAGGTAATAATGCGTTTAGAATTTACCTCAGCCTCTTCTCCGGCCATCAGACGGTATTCGACTGACTCATCAGGAACTGTCTCTGCGACCTCAACTGCGACGAATGCGGCTTCGTCTTCAGAAGAATACATGAATGTATCCTCCTCAATTGAGTTGTCGGATATCTCTCCGGCTATATAGGCCTGCCGTCTCTCGGCGAATTTCTTTCTCCCTGGCTCGCCGTTCGCTCTTTGAGCAGCCGAGAGTTCGGGACAATCGCATCGATAGTGTCCCTCCTTCTTGCGTTGTAGCAGGTGGATGTTCTGCTTCGCTCTTACCAACTTGAGTCTTTAGACGGACCGGCAAGCAGACTCCAATTTCCCGCATTCGGTAGAAGGATTAGATTCTTCTTTCTTATGATAGTCTTTCTTACCTGAAGAAGAATCTCGGTTGTATTTCCTCAGCTTCCTGACTCTCTCCTTTTCCCTCTGATATTTGAGAGCCATCAGTGCTAGCTGGTCAGAGCCTGAAGTCTCAGAAGACTTTGCTACTGATGTGGCCACAACTTTGTTTGAGGAAATAGGCTTGGCTCCGGCATTGCTTGATCGTTGCCTTGAAGGCGTGGTCGAACTGTGTGTCAGCTGGAGCGCTTAAGCACTTTTGGGGTAGGCTATGCTCGAATTCCTCCGATTTTAATTCTGAAAATATAACATCAGGAGTTAGAGCATTTAGATCAGAGCGACGTAAATAAGTAGCAAATGGAAGCCACTTCTGTCGGGGCAACGCTCTCAAGATCTTGGTGTTCATCTCCTTGTTGGTGAACGACCTCCCCAGCCCATTGATGACATTGACTTGATTGGTGAATCGACACTCGGCTCATCAATGGTTTCGATAGAGCTCCATTGCAAAGGCGTCGAACTTCCGAAGCTCTAGCTCGAGCTTGTTTTCTTTGATCCGAGGGGTTCCATGGCTCAAGATGCCCAAGGCGTCCCATAGCTCTTTCGCCGTTTTGCAATCCTGTACCCTTCCGAGGTGTGAGTCACTGAGCGTAGTCAGTATGGCATTACGTGCAACTCGGTCAAGGTTGTGCAACTTCTTTTCTTCAGGCGTGAAGGCAGATTTGTCTTTGGGAACCTTAGCACCCGGTTTGTGCTCCCACGCCTCCTCCAGAGAAGCAAATACTACGCCGTCGATCATGGGAATGATCGGTCCCGACTCTAGGACATCGGACATGTCGTCGTGGAGTGACGTTAGGTGTGCCTCCATACATACGCGCCATACCGTGTAGTTCTCTATTGAGAACATCGGTACCATCCTAATACCTGACATATCAAATATTGTAAGAGTACGAGTATAAGGATGCTGAAAAGATGCTTATGCAGTGAAAACGGTTTTCAGGATCAGTTCGAGAGGACTAGTATTTCAGAACTGGCGATCAGTTGAACACCGTGTGCTCTGATACCAATTGTTGGTCCGGAGACGATAAGTCGTGTGTAGAGGGGGGGTGAATACACCGAGCTCGTTTCTTTTTCTCGGTGAAGGTCAGCTGAGCTGATGATTGCAACTGATGAACAGTGCCAAATAAGCATTCGATCGCGGGACAGAGTGAGTCAGCTACTGAACTCTCTCCTACTGACTATTGTCAGTACTTTGAGAATCAGTCGGAGACTGTTGTGCGGAAAGTGTGGGGCCCGAAATTCGTCTCTTTTGAAAACACGTTTTACCAAATTAAATCTTTTGGCTGTGCGCTTTGTAAAATACGTTTTATGCAAGCTGATGATTTTTAAGTCAGTTTAATGCTATGCAATAAAACAGTAAAAGAACACAAGCGATTTAACGTGGTTCGGATACGTAAGATCCTACGTCCACGGTCCTGAACAAGGCAGGAGAACTTGTTGATTATTCTGAGCAAACCTCGGCAGGGATACCGTGCAGACCGGACGGTTCCCTCTAAGTTATAGTCCTTAGCGACTTTACAATCCAAACCTAAGTCTGAAAGGGAAGGGAATTTTCTCCAACTGAGAAGGAGTTCTTACAATAAGAACAATTCACTAAATGTGAACTCCTTCGAATCTAAGCTATAAATATGACAATGAGCTTAGTCTAGAGAAGTAAGGGATGTAAGAACTCTAGAGAGAAAAACTAAGAAATCTTCTAAGTATGCAAGTTTTCCTCTGAATGATCTTTGAGTGTTCTAGAGCGTTTATGAACTTGAGCTTGTCCCTTTGAAATTCCGTCGTTCTTCTTTTAGGAGCTTCAAAAACTTCTCTATTTATAGTTGTGAGTTATGGCATATGTCCGTTGGAGACGACGATGCCACGTGTCACAAGCTTCCAAGGAAAACAACCATTAATTCGAACTTGTTGCGGCGGGCGCTTAATGCACTGTTCATGAGAGCAGACTTTCTTGTGTAGAGTAGGTAAGCGTTGTCGGCTTCTCATTGGTCGAGGTTTGTAGTTGGTGAGAATGTCAGAGTTGACCGTTCAACAACCTCGTATGTCTTCTGCTGAACTTTTCGAAAAGACTTGAATAGCTGGGTCGCTTTCCGTAGGATACGATGGGCGAAAAGTCTCTGTCTTCTTCGCTGAGTCGGCCGACACGGCATCTACCGAATAGGTCGGTGGCGACCGCGAAGGTATGCGTGCTTGTTTTCGTTCTTCCGCCGATGACTATCACCGGGAGTAGTCTTCTACTGATGATTTGTCAGCTGATGCGCTGTCTTCGACTGAGTGAAAGATCAGCTGCCGACTGAAGAACACAAGCGATTACACTGATGACGTGGGGTTCTGAAAAGTATCTTCGACAGAAGATCAGTTCAACAATTACCCCGTACAGGACTTAGACAAAAATAATAAACAATACACCAAGTCTAACCTATACATCAGCTAATCCTAACGACACACTAATCTACTGATATCAGCTAGGTTTTGGGATCTTCAATTCCATAGTACTACTATGATTTCCCCCAATTTTCTTTTAACCGAACAGCTGAGTATCATCTACTGACTCATATCCAACATCTCTCCTCTACATGATTATAATAGAGAGAGGGAGAGAGAATACATAAATAAAACCAAATGATAAAAACAGTTCTCTTGTTGCTAGTTACCCAATCCACCTGACCTGTCTAGTGGACCTTTGTTAATTTTCTTAATTGCCCTTCTTTAGTATTGTAATGACAATTTTAGTCAAGTTAAGTATACACCTATGCCTACAAATAAATTACGCGAAGAATAACACGTTTATTTTCTTTATCTAGAGATGATATAAATATTACTGTGACCAAGAATCCTAGTTTGGCGTTTTCGTGTGACACCATCTTCTATTTACAATTATTACTTTTATTATTATTTAAATGATTGAAATCAGGCTTATTTCAATCTCTATATATTCTTATATAGTTGAGAGACAGCATTTGATCTCTAACATTGAAAACTACTCATTTTTAAGGGTACAGCACCTCATTTTTCTATTTGAAGTAAAGATTATCGAAATTTACGGTATGAAAAATAGTATATTAATATTAATATTGTATAGAAAAGTTTGATGCGGAGCATATTATATACTCCCTCCATTCACCGAACTTCTTATGTTTCTTTTCAGCACGGTTATTTAGGAAAGTGGATGCAGGTTGGTAAAATTGTGGTACTCATATAATTAATTAATTATTTAGAATTGTGTTGTAAGGTAGAAGTGTGAAACTCATTTAATAAATTAATATTTTGAATTGATTTGAGTTGATAAAGGTGTGAGACCTATTTTCTTATTTAGAAACAGAACAAGTTCGGTGGAACAAACCAAAAAAGAATACGAGACAAATTCGGTGGGACGGAGGGAGTATTAATAACATGTTTTGTTACATTTTGTCAAGAAGTGGTATACTGTATTTTCGTGGTATTCTCGGTATTTTCAGAATGTACTTAGACATGCCCATTTCACACCGAAATCGGCTCAAATCGGTTTTTAAACCGGAACCGAAATCGGCATAAACCGGAACCGGTGCAAACCGGAACCGTCTTGAACCGTAAACCATCAATTTGCGGTTCGGTTTCGATTTACTCTTTTTCAAACCGTGAAATCGCCGGTTTCAAACCGTCGGTTCCAAACCCAATGAAACCGACGATTTCACCTATTAAAATTGTCAAAGATCAGATATATTATTAATTAAATAAATGAGTTTTAAATTAAAAACATAATTGAAGATCTAAATCTTCTAATTTTTACTTATATTTAAAATAAACTATTCATTTAAAATACAAAAATCCTACAAAATTTGATATTTTAAAGTAGTATAAAAAATGATAAAATATTATTTTGTATTTAGTTTAATTGTAAATGGATACTATCGTTCCCAAAAAATATATATGCGACAAAAGTTGTTCAAATTTTTTCACTGAAAAACATAGAATATCAAATATTATTTAATAATTACTACACAACGAAGAATAAAAAATAATGATGTAAAATTTATTTTTAAAACGATGATGATAAGGAAAAATCAACAATGAGATTATATTAATATATTTAATTATTTATGAAAACCATGAAACCGATAACTGGAACCGGAACCGTCAACCGTTTACATGCGGTTCGGTTTCGGTTTTAGTTTTTGGCAAACCGTAACCGGCAATTTCAAACCGTACCCGTAACCGGAATTGGAAATGGACAGGTCTAAATATACCGAATCTTTTGATTTTCATCATTATATTAATAAATTTAAAAATGGATAAGGTATCAAAATTATAATGAAAGTTATTCCTCCGGTCTTATTATTGTTGGATTATATTCCTTTTTAGATTATTTTATTATTATTGTCTTATTTTTCAAAAAAGAAATAACTTGTAGATAATAATTATTTTAATTAAATGGACTCTACCACTTTATCACATTTTAATTTACTTTCTTAATTTCAAAAAAGAATAAACCAACAATAATAAAACGGGGAGACTACGATATATCAATATCTCGATGTCTTTTCTTGACAATAATTCAGAGTACACTCCTGAAAAGTAAGTGACATGGTCCTAAATCGTGAACTATGTATTCCATTTAGAAAAGGAAATTAAATCGAAATATAAATCACAAAAAAACAAAGTTAATTACTCCCTCCGTCCCGCTATTTGTGGCTCACTTTCTCGAAAGAGGTGTCCCATTAATTGTGTCCACTTTCCTAATTTGGTAAAAAAATTACTCATATTCTATCATCTTCTCTCTCCTACTTTATTACATTTTCTCTCCTACTTTATCATCTTTCTCTCATACTCTCTCATTATCTTACTCATCTTCTCTCTCATACTTTATCATCTACTATCTCTCATACTTTATCATCTACTCTTTTAATTCCCGTGCCGAAATCAATTGAGCCACAAATAACGGGACGGAGGAGTATTACTAAATGGGATATCTACTTTGCTGGCAAACAATTAATCTGACAGTGAATTGCTTTTTCCGAGAAGGAAGTTTTGTCATTATTATCATTCTTTTTATGGTTAGTAAAGTTTGAATAAACGAGACATATTTAAATGGCTGCCTTAGTTTCAAACGTTATTATTACAATATTTGACTAGCCAACACTATACACAATATGAAATATTCTTATATTGAAAAGTATCCATGAAATATTCATTAATACCTTAGGTTAAGTTTATTGTGGTATTTTTAGTGTATTTTATATTCCTATATAATTTAATAAAAAGTCTATCATCATAAAAATCTTATTCCTTCTGTCTCTGTCTCTCTATTACTGTCTTCTTTGGTTTTAGCACATAAATTAAGAAATTATGTTTAAGTGTATATTTTACGAGTTTTAGTTGTATTAAGAAATGACCACAATTTTCAAGGATTGATTGGTGAAAGAAATAAGAATTTATTCAAAATTTTGCAAGATATAGTTTAGGCAATCGATTTTTTTTTTTTCTATTTTTTCTTCATATTATTTTTTAAGAAATAATCTTAATTTTCCAAAAAGTTAAAAATCATAAATTTCTAAGTTCGGAGTAGAACGAAAATCGTGTGAAAGATAAATTTTTGGGAGATAGAGTATGATAATGTGGTGATGAGTATTAAGTAGGAGAGACCCACTTCATTTTGTGTTTAAGGGTAGTTTTTGCTATTTTAGAAAATAGAACAGTAATAGAGAGACACTCGACTAGGAAAGTAGGACAGTAATAACGGGACAGATGAAGTATGTTTTATGTACGTCGTTTTATATAAGCAATCGCTATATGATTAAGCGTCGTAATCGTTCTGAAGTCTATCTAATCATATATGATTAAGCGTCTTAATCATCATGAAAGATTCTGATATTTAATTTATTTACTAAATCAATCAATGGAGTCTAGCTAATAATATTCCCAAATAAATTTATTTCACAACTATCTTTTTAATATATGTCATCCAAAAATAAAGTCTAGTAAGAAAACAAGAATATTAGCATAAACAAATAAAATTTGGTTCGAGTGGTTATAGTAGCACATATTAAATTGACCACGTTTAAACATACCCTCTTTATATAATATGCATATGGATCAACTCTTGTGTTATTACTTATATAATAACAACGCCGTCAATACTTCAAACGTACATTTTGGTGGCGGCTGTATGTTATTCTTGTCATCTAAAAAAAAATCGAGATATTCTATTTTCACAATGAATAAATACACTTATTCCGAAAATAAAAAGGAACAATATGCATAAAAATGAATATAACATATAAAATCTAATGGGATGAGCTTTCATGGTCATTAATCTTAATTGTCATTAATGTTTGATGTTCTTAGCTTATATTGGCAAATTAATTATTGAATAAGCTTTTGTAGATGTCACCTAGATATCCTCATATGTCCATTTGATGAGTATGTGAACTTTATGGCCACTTTTATATTAAAGCGGTAAAAATACTCTTAATTAGTACATTATCACTTATTATTTGAATTTAGTGGACCCAACGAGCATATAATTGTTACTACATACCTAATACTTATGGGAAATATTTGGGACGGATTCTCAATTACTATTTAATTATATTTTGATTTAATAAGAGATTTTCTGTTATATTTATCAATTTTAAAATTATATTAAATTTTAAAAAATTACTCCCTCCGTCCCATTATTTGTGGCTCAATTGGTTTCGACACGGGAATTAAGAGAGTAGATGATAAAGTATGATAAAGTATGAGAGAGAAGATAAGTAATATAATGAGAGATTATGAGAGAATGTAATAAAGTAGGAGAGAGAATGTAATAAAGTAGGAGAGAAAAGATGATAGAGTATGAGTAATTTTTTACCAAATTAGAAAAGTGAACACAAATAATGGGACATCCCTTTCGAAAAAATGAGCCACAAATAGCGGGAAGGATGGAATATATGACAAGTACTCCTCCGTGAGAGAAAAAATATGAGCTAAAGTTGGTTAACCAAACCAAGTAAACCCTAATTCAAGTACAGAGGTGGTTTGGTTCTCATTAAAAGTGGGCAGTTCAGGGCCTTCAGGCAGCACTAAAAGGCGACAGATATTTCTTGTACACACCGTGTAAATATATCCACCAATCAGGGTTATATCCGTCTTTTGACCCCTCCCCGAATCTCTATTCGTAAATTCCGCCACTATTCCCACAAACACCTCCATTTTTATTTAAACACCAACTCCCACTCTCTCTCCTCTCTTTCTCTCTCCATATAAATACACACAGGGCTATTTGCCTGCATTTCTGAAGCGAAAAACTTCATTGCTTTTTCAGTCTTTTGTTTTCTAGAGAGAGGAGAGAGAATGGTAGACGATTTCATGGTTTGTGTGGACAGGATAATAGTATCGGCTGCATGCTTTCAAGAATCGCAATCATCAGCAGCAGCTGCAACAGTGAGTGGTGTAGAGAGAGAAAGTGAGGTCCAAGAAAATGTTAATGGAGTTGTCGCGAAAGATGGGGGTTTTGGTGGTGAGGGCTGTTCTTTTAGTGCTGTGAAAGGTAAAGCGAGTTTCAGAGAGTGCAGAATTTGTCAAGAGGAAGACGAGGAGAAGGATATGGAGGCTCCTTGCGCTTGCAACGGAACCCTCAAGGTTTGACTTATTTATCTTTTCCCCTTTCTTGTATTTGTCTTGCAAAAAGATGTTGCTTTTTCTTTCTGGTGATTTGGTATGTGTGATTTCTTTTCCTTTTTCCGGACTCTGTTTTTCAGTAAGGAAGATTCTCGTTTTCAAATTTTTTTGAATTATTAGAATGAAATTTTGGGGTGATAATCTAGATAGGAATTTGGTTTTGGGTGTTTTTAGATTTTTTTTTGGGTTCATGTGATTTATTTAATGCATTAATGCCTTTTTTTTAATGGGCTGTGTACTTTTTGTATACAATTATTGTCTTTTTAAAGAAATACTGGGGTTTAAATTTTTCGTGCAGTTGTACATTTAATGAGACATCCCTACTTGGATTCCTGGCTAATATCTATCCGGTTGGAGTTGGATTATGTTGTTTTAAAGCATTGTATTGTTAATTAAGGGTTTCATATGATTCCTCTGAATTTGCGATAATCTTCAATTTTCAATGTTTCATGTTCTTGAATTTGGGTTGACATTTTACTCGCTCTGAATCTCGCGTCTTTTGGCTGTATAAAAGCAGCAATTGAATTGAATTGGCTAAACGAAACACGAGATACGACGCGATAGGCAATAGAAGATGTTTTGTGTGCTTTGTTTTTGAGGCTGATGTGCTATTACATATGTGGAATTTATTATCCTTGTAGAATTGAAAAGAATTGTATTTGCTCTGAATTTGCATATCCGTTAAGCATATCTTGAATTAGAATTCAGTTTCGTGAGCACTTTTGTACAGCGATTGAGCTAATGCGATGAAGTTCTTAGTATCATTTGTGAGAATGTGTGACATTTTTACTAGAATGTGATTTGATTGTTGCGTATTCTTTTGTTATCTTTGATGGGGGATGGTGCTTCAGAGGTTTATGCAACATTTTAAATTTACTTTCTGAATCGCGTTGGTTCAAGTGTTTTGTTTTCCTAATACTATATATTGCCTTGCTAAGTGAGTAGTTGTGGTTTGCTTCTTTATAGTTATTCGGAAATAAACATAAGGCTAAATTGGATTTGGTTTGTATGTAGTTTGCTCATAGGAAATGCATTCAGAGATGGTGCAACAAGAAAGGTGATATCACGTGTGAAATATGCAATCAGGTCAGAATATCGTAATTTATGCTACTGCAAGTCTAAAATTGTTGTAGAAATTTAATCTTGAGGACCTTCTGTGTCAACAGAGATTTTCTCCGAACTACATCAGTCCACCTCCAAGAACCAATGCTGATGTTTTGGCAATCGATATCAGGTAATAAATAGTTGACTTCAATCACGTCATAATTCAGATGCAATGCTTTGTGATTTATCTTAATTATTGAAGGCTGTGTTACAAAATCTTGCATAGTTTGTGTTTTTGTTGGGTTAGATTCATCCGTTTTCAAGCTATTGTTACTCAAAATTGAAGTTACACCTTTTCATCTTTTAGTCTCAATGCAGTGAAATTGCGAAAGGCTAATATTATCTGCTGTTGTAAACCAGGCAAGCTTGGAGTCCTCACATTGATCTTCGTGACCCTCGGCTATTGGCCTTTGCAGCAGCTGAACGTCAGTTTCTGCAGTCCGAGTATGATGATTATGCCATAGCAAATAGTGGGACTCTTACTTGTTTCAGATCAGTAGCTATCATTGTAAGCAAACCAAAATATCTTCCCACTTCTGATCCTCCCTTCTTTCTACACCACATGTAAATTGTATTTTTCTTTTCGGAAATGGCAGTTGATGATGCTCTTGCTGATACGTCAAACTCTTTTGATCACAAGAGACTTCGGAGTGCTGCGCGAATCCTCGGTTTTTGTCCATGTAAGTCCAAGTTATCATTCCTTCACAATCTGGAGTAAATGTACATGTAATATTGAGTGATGTATTTTTTATTCATCTTAATTCTATTGCGTAAATTTTCATAACTTTACTGAAGATATGTATGTTTACATGTATACTATTTGAATAATCAAATTGCTACATAGTTGATGACATATTCCAACCTTTTTGATTAGGTGGATCTGAATCTTGAAATAGTGCTGAAATATGTAAATATTTAAGTTCTGTTGATGTAAGCATATAACTTTTCTAACTTTTTCCTTACCTTCTTTCAATCCAGTATCAGATTTCGGTTCTTCAGCTTGCTGGTTTTCTTCTTCCTTGCTATGTGGTGGGCCGTTCGTGGTACATCGTACAATGCCGAAGGAGAAGACAGGTTTGTTCATGTTACTATTTCCTTCCTTCTTATTAATTGGTAAAACTACTTTATACATGTTATTATTGAGGCTCGGCAACAATTAGTACAAAAAAGGCCTAAAAGAACGCATAGTTGAGAAAGCTCGATCTCAAGATCAAACGAACATGTAGAGCATGTAGCATCACTCAATGTATCATTGCATCATTTATACTCAAATATTCTAATTTCTAACATCTTTCTCTATACATTAGGGTTGACAAATGAGCAGCCATCTGGTTATACACAAGTACATTCTATGTCGGAAAAGACGAAGGATTGAGGATCAAACGGGCCTCAACGCTGACAGCTTGACCGGTGATTAAGGTTATTCCAATGTTGTTTGTGGTTCTACTTCTACCTAGTGACTCAGAATCAAGTGTAAATGTGAATATTTGAGTTCACTAGATATGTTCTTTTGCTTTTCTGGGCAATATATTTGCTGATTCTCATTCCTCTAGTGGAATTCTTTTTCACAATTCAGATAATTATATTTCCTGCTCCAATAAAATCTTGAACCCTACCACCACCCCCACCCACCCCACCAAACAAGACAAGTACTTATTTGCTTATACTTTCAGCAGAAAAGATCCCAATGAACCTAATGACAACAGCAATGGACAATTTCTTACCAGGCATTAATATGTTGGTGTAATAACTTTCTACTGATCTTACAACTGATTGGATGTGAAAGAGACAAAATAGTTTTTTAGTCCAAACATGATGACTCTGTATTGAAGCATAGGTAAAATATCATAGACTATATTAATGTTTTCTTGAAAATAAATGAAATGGGATTATTTCAATATATAAATACAAATAAGTTAAGAGGTACAATCAACTATCAGTTTATCATCTTCTTAAAAAGAGAAAGAAAAGAACGATTTGGGGTCGGTTGATTTATATTGAAAAAGTTGATTTGATCCCCTCTGTCGACCTAGTCGCTTTTCCAATTGATTAAATAATTAAGATTTAAAATTATATAAATTGAAATTGTGGTTAATGAACGTATTCTCATTGTAAATAAATATAAACCATTAGTACAAAATATTACCCAACTGCATTTTGAGTTTTGCAATTGGGAATTGGTCCAACCAAGTTGAAAAAACTGCAAAACTTTTTTGTTTTTTTCTTTCTGTTTTTTAAGAGTAATTGGTTTGGTTAGGAATGAGTTTTTATTGCACAATCTGCAAAGGAGTTTTGTGCAAATAAATTATTTGCAATTCTATCCCTCAATTCATACAAATCACAAACAAATAGTAACTCTTCATCTATTCTACACGTGTATGTCTTATAAAATTAAGATAAGATAAACTCTTCATCTATTCAAGGATCATAATATTTATTATATTATTGTATTCTTAGTTAGAAGATTTATGAAGAAAAGTTCACGCAACAAAATTTAAAATATTCTATCATTATATGTTTTAACATTATTTTTTATAAAGTTATGCAATTAATAATTACCTAAGATATATAATTTTATTATTAATTATATTTATTAATTATCTAGTTATCTTATATTATAAATTAATTTGTATCCAATATTTTAGTAGTGAGAAAGTTGAGTGAATCAATATGTAATTTAGAAAAATATGTAGGTAGAATTGAAATGTATTTTGTGAAATAATATAGAGAGAATATTCTTTTGAGTTTGAATTTGAATTTAAATGTTGGAGATAAATTACTCTTTGATGTGATAAAAATTGTAAAATGAAAATGGGATTTGGGTTTATGCTTGGAGATGCTCATGGATCGTTTTCATCTTTCGAATTTTGATTTAATACCTAACATGCCAATTTATTATCTAAAAATAAAATAAAATCAACGGTTTGAATATAATTCTTGATGTTGAATTTCAAGAATTGGTTGATTTCATAGAATAAATGTCATAACATTTAAGAATTAAAAGGAATTGTCTTTCTGGGCAGCCATGCATGTCTTCTGCCAGAATTTACGCCAAGACTATCATATACTTAATTTGCATTTTATAGGTGAATGAATTTGATTATCTTGTGAAGAATATATGAAACTTGTATCTTTATCAGGGATGTCAAGGGTTGATCATATTTTGAGGGTCGCGTTTGAAGTTGCCCATAAATGAATCAGCCTGTTGAAAATGTAACATATTTCTTCATATTTTTTCTTTATCTAATAAGCACTCTAGTCATAGTGCAATTTGCCAAAATAAAATGATTTTTTTTTTGTATTTTAATGAGTATAAAAATATAAACTAATAAGTAACCAAAATAACCCGAATTCCTTCACTCTTTTTAGTCTCATAAACTTGAGCCCGACCCAGCCCTAACTATCGACATTCCGAGTCAGCCTATCAAACCGTGGCATTTCGAACTAATTTTAAAGCTCTAATCTTCATAAATATAGTATATGCACGTAAATCAAATACTCCTATCGTCCCATTTTTACTGTCCCTTTTTTTTGTACGAAAATTAAGAAATTTTAATTTTAAGTATGTATTTTATGAATTTTAATTTATTGAGAGAACACATTTTTTATGAGTGGTTGGTGGAAATAAATGATAATTTATCTAAATTTTTGCAAGACGTAGTTGAGACAATCGATTTATTTATTTATTTTTTCTAATTTTTTCATATTGTAATTGAAGAAATAATCTAAAGTTTTCAAAATATTAAAAGTCATGATTTTCAGTTAAAACGGAACGAAATCATTTGAGAGAAATATTTTTGAAGAGAAAATATAAAAATATTGTGGTGAGTACTGAGTAAGGAATTACTCATTTCATTTTAAATTTTAGAGTTAATTTTTTATTTTAGGAAAAATGAGTGAACATACAAGTCCAAAATTAAAGGATTTCCATCTTCGCCTCAGAATCTAATCAGCAAATTTAAGCAACAATTTGGCTTCTTATTAAAAAGAAATAATCATATTCCAGGAAAAGTGAAAAAGTGAAGCCAGCTAGAGTTTAAGATCAGTTGAAACTTCTTCTTCTTCCCCCTCTCTCTCATTCTCATGGCTGTATATTAGCTGTCAACTAAACTACACCCTTTCTGTTTTTTTCTTATTATTTTTCTGTGTTTTTTAACTACATTTCAACCTCTTTTTACACATCACATTGCTTTCACAAATCATCACTACTTCACCAAAACTAACTATAAAACATAGACTTCTGAAAACTGCTTCCTCTCCTTTCAATCAAACCTCCCATCACTTTGCACAGAAGCATCGTCATTCTGCAATTCCCCATTGTTTTAAGGCTGGTTTCTTGGTTCAACCAAAATATGAACACACTGATTTCGTCTATTTTTTAATTTTTTTTTGTGTGTGAAAAGAGTGTTCATGCATACATAAATACAAGCACAAAGAAGGGCAAGAAAAGTGGAAGAATCTTTGTTTCTTTTGTGGCTCCTTCTTTCCACGATACTTGCACAAATCCCAAGGCCCTTTTTGGCCTTAAAGCCTAAACATTTGGAGGCAAGAAGTGGGCTTTGAATTATGCTGCCATAGTTTGGATTTTTATTTCACTTCTTGGATTCTTGAAGTGGGGTTTGAAGATTAACCGTTAAAGTTGAGGTTTTACCGAGGTAAGCCCTTCATCATACTTTTCATCCCTCTCTACTTTCTTTTACTTCATTAGTTTCAGTTTAATAATTTAATCAAAGTTTTTGTGAGTGATTAGAACTATGTATATGGAGTTTGCGTGAATTTAGTTTCTTGAGAAGTGTTTATCTCTACTCTGTTTGCTTTTATTGTTTCTTGCTAGTATCTTGAATTCAGTAGTGAGTTTTTTTCTTGAGAAGTGTTTTGAGTTTTTCCCAACAAATTATGAATAATTTTGCCTTAGCATTTCAACACACTCATGCTAACAACTGAGTTATTTATTACTCCCTCCGCCCATTTGAACACGAAGATTAAGATGAGCGGTTGGCAGTGTGTAGTTGAGGAGTCCCGCAAAGAAATATGAGAGTTTGTGTAATACTCCCTCCGTTAAGCTATAAGTAACCACATTCTTTTCGGCGCGGGAATTAAAAAAAAATAGATGATAAAGTATGAGAGAGAGAAAAAGAGGTGGATGATAAAGTATGAGAGCATCTCCAAGAGGGAACTCTATTGTAGAGTTCCCTCCACACTATTGTAAAGTTGAATGTAGAGTTTTTTTAAATTCATCTCCAACCGTCAACTCTATATTTAACTCTACAATGAAATATTTTATTTTGATACTTTTTATTATTAAACTAATATGTTTATTAATATTTTATTAATTATCTAAAATTATATATATTTAAATATATTTATTTTTGTATTGAATTTCACTAAAAATATATTTTTAAATAAAAATTAAATTATTAAAAATATATTTAAATAATTATAAAATAATTAATTCATTTCCACAATAATAAAACTAATAATACACAACACTTTTAAAAACACAAATCCAAAAACTACATGACGTAATAGAGAAACTAACATTACGTATTATAATTTTCTGAATTTGAATACTCATCTCACATATGATTAATCAATGCATTACGAAGAGCAATATGTGTCGTTTTAATATAATTTTCTAGATTTTGGAGGATCTGAAAGTGACTTTAAGGGATCCGGAAGCGAGTTCGGAGGCTCTGGTAGTGATCTTGGAATTTACTAGATTGTTTATTTCATTAATTTAGCTTTATTTTTATTTTTAATATAATTTTAATATTAATGTCATTTTATATTATTGTAATTTAATTTATATTAAATTTTATATTTTTATATTATTATATTTTTTTTAATGTAATAATGATTAATATTCCTCAAATAAATTTAAAAACAAATTATATTAATTAAATATATTGTTAATTTATAATAAGAAAATAATTTAAAAAAAAAAGAAAAAAAAAATGGGCACTAGCGTGTGTGAACAGGAGCACGCCACTCTTCCCGTGTAGATTTCATCCAACGCCCCACTAGCGCTATTTGCTGTTGACGTTTGGAGAGGAAACTTACGCCACTTACCAGTATAACTCCAGAAAGCAGGAGCGTTTGGAGATGCTCTGAGAGATGAGTTATGAGTATGAACGGTTTATTTTTCATTTATCAGGAAGAAAAAAGACTATTCTAGTCTAATTGATTTTATAGATCCATTTAAATGATAAAGTAGTAGAGATGGTAATAATTATTTGTCAAATTCGGAAGTGACCACTTTTAGTGGAACATCTCAATCGGAAAAGGTAGCCACTTATAGCAGAGGGAATAGTAATTATTTTCCTTTTTAAAAAGGGAAAAGTCGTTCGATAAGAAAACGAAACAAGTCAAACGGGCCGGGGTTAGCTAACTATTTATGCTCAGATAACGTCATTGCATCCTTTAAAGTAGTGAATATTGAGAAGAATGCATTTAATATTGCATACAAAACGCGTTTCTTCATCCTTGATGACAATTAATGGGGCCACAACCATAAATAATGTTCATATGTCACAGAATCTGAACTAACTATGCCAATGAAAAACTCATTCTTCAACTCTTCATAGCTATACATAAAGATCGAATCTGTTTGTTTGTTTTCTCAAACTGCATGCTTCTTCCCTAAAGAAGAATCTAGATGTTGGTGTAGATTTGATTACTCATAAGGACTTAGCTTTTCTAGATCATGAATTGTATATCATTTGATTGATTATACAGATGACTGGCTGCTATAATTAACTATGTAAGATAATCTTGTCCATTTGCGAACCTATATCTATTAAATATTGTTTTTGGTACTACAATTTCTTGAATCAAGTGATTGTTTAGAGCTAAGTATGAAAAGCTTGAGTAATGAGGCGCGTTGATACAGTTTTTCGATTAACTGTCTGTGTTGAAAATTGAAGCTGTCAATTTGGAAGCAAGTATGAGTTTGTTTCTTGAAATTTGTTTAGTCTGGTTTTGGTTCATACTTCAACTACTAAGATTGACTTCATGTTGCCAATTCTTATCTGATGAGAGAAAGCAATGCAGGGGAAGATGATGCAGCACAAAAGAAGCCTCACACCGGCTAACCAAACCACCTTCATTGACTTGATGCCTAAAAGACTGAAGATTGATGCCTCTCTCTCCTCTAAAGTTAGTCAATTATATCCTTATACCCTCTTATACATGTTTATAATCTATCAATTCTTGCTCATGATGTGTATCTTTTTTCATGGTTGCAGGAGAAGAAAGAGAGGGTTAGCGAGCGCATTTCTGCCCTTCAACAGCTAGTCTCACCATACGGGAAGGTACGTAGAAAGAAACAAACTCCACCAATTCCTACGCGTAATCACAAGAACATGCATAGGAGTGTGTCATGACCCGGACGGAGGACGGAAGAGTATTGGGTGCTCCGGGAGAAAGACGTGGAATCGGGTAGCTTTAAAGATAGTCAAACGGGCTCGGATGAAATTGGGAGCGTCCTTATTCTATCCTAAAATAATTATTTCCTTATGTTAATTATGTTAAGTTCAATTAGGGTTTGTTTAAGTTTACTAGTATAAGTAATCGTGATGGACGATAGCTTTTCTTAAGCAATGAATATTTTTCTCTTAAACTCTTTTCTCTCTTCTCTTTACTCTTACTCTCTCGGTTCTCTCTCTCTCTTTATCTCTCTTTATCCCTTTGTGTTTCATCTTATTAGCTTCATAATCTTTGTTATAAGTTTGTCTCCAGGTTATTACTATAGTACATCCATCGGCAGAGAATTGATATAATAGACCTAGTCTATTACAGTGGTATCAGAGCATCGACTCTGCGACAGTGGGCAATATGATGGACACGGTATTTTCGGAGCAACTCGTGAAGGCGATCGTACAACCGGTAGCGGCGGCCCTCGAGAAAGAAACTGCTCGCTTTGTCAACGAGATTAATAGAATTTCTGACTATTACAATCGTAGAGCGGAGGCGCGTCGACTTGGTTTCGTTTGGGACGAAGCCTCAGAGCGACGATCCTGCGATTGGGAGTATGCTCGCGAATTTGAGTTCAATCGAGCTCTCCGTGCTTCTCTTCGTCGATTTCCGGCAGCCGTCCCCCGTTAGCGTTCGCGATTTCGCCTCCGACGGCCCGTTCTGCGCGTTACGCCGCCGCCGCCTCTCATCACGCCACCGCCAGCCGTAGCAACTCTAGTTGCACTTCTGCCGTCGCCAACTCCGGCTGCCGCGCCAGTCCCACCTCCGCCTGCTGCTGCTCCAGTCCCCACGCCAACAGCAGCAGTCTCCGCCGCTGCGTCGATCTCCGCTCCGACTGCTGCAGCTCCTGTCCCAGCGCCGGTCACAGCCCCACTGACGGAAGTTCACAAACCGTCGTCGGCCACCGCCGCTGTGTCAACCACCCCTCCCACTGTCGAAGACAAGGAGGAAACCTTTGTCGCCCTGCCGACAAATATCCGAGTCTTGGGGACAAGAGTCTCAAAAGGGGAGAGTATTGTCATGACCCGGACGGAGGACGGAAGAGTATTGGGTGCTCCGGGAGAAAGACGTGGAATCGGGTAGCTTTAAAGATAGTCAAACGGGCTCGGATGAAATTGGGAGCGTCCTTATTCTATCCTAAAATAATTATTTCCTTATGTTAATTATGTTAAGTTCAATTAGGGTTTGTTTAAGTTTACTAGTATAAGTAATCGTGATGGACGATAGCTTTTCTTAAGCAATGAATATTTTTCTCTTAAACTCTTTTCTCTCTTCTCTTTACTCTTACTCTCTCGGTTCTCTCTCTCTCTTTATCTCTCTTTATCCCTTTGTGTTTCATCTTATTAGCTTCATAATCTTTGTTATAAGTTTGTCTCCAGGTTATTACTATAGTACATCCATCGGCAGAGAATTGATATAATAGACCTAGTCTATTACAGAGTGCAGCAAATGAAATCAATTCATTTGAGGCACATAATATAATATGAACTCCTGTATAATTATACTTCGTTTTACTGACTACAGACAGATACAGCTTCAGTCCTTCTCGAGGCAATGGAGTATATAAATTTCCTACACGAACAAGTCAAGGTACGTCGAACAACATTACTAGGAAGGATCTGTTCAAAAATCACACTTAATGGAACTGATTTTCGACTTCCTAGGTATTAAGCGCTCCGTATCTATGTAGCACACATACACAACTAGAGGTATGCATAATGATACGATGCATTAAGCATCACATATTGAGTAATGTATCTTAGATATTGTTGGAGAGATTTGAACCGGAAGCATGCATGATAGGTGCAGGGCGAGGAATCATGCAGCCTAAGAGGCAAAGGGTTATGTTTGGTGCCAACTTGTTTCAGTGTGGGAGTTGCAGGCAGCAATGGTGCTGATATGTGGGTGGGACCCCATTAAGACCGGCCAACATAGTTCAACAAGATCGGTTTCTGATGAAGCTTCTGTTGTCACTTATGCTTGATTATGACAAGTTGTTCAAGAATGTCAATTGTATTCATTCTCATCTGCATACTTGCAGAGAGGGTTATGACATGAAAGAGTAACTCTTTACATGCTTATGATGATTATACGAGATCATAGAGATGCGCGATGCAACAAAAAATTGTACATTTTAAGACTGGGGATGTAGTAAAACTGGTGGTTTTTCGATCACGACTAACTACTGCATCGTTTATTATCTAAATTACGTATATTTATACCAAGTAAATTCAAACTATCAATAATAGGATCATATAGCTTGAATCGTTCACTGTCTATAGAGGCATGTCAGTTCAAATCGTGTACAATCTAAGATTTTTATTTTATTTTATTTTATTATTTTTTTTTTTTTTGAGAATTTGTGGTTTTGCCCTTAAAGTGGCACATTTCGATCCACACTGAAATTTTGTAACTCTACTGAAATTGTAGATGGACTGAGTTCGGGTACAAGATCTTTTTTTCCCAATATACTAAAATATTAATAAATCATTCCAAAATAATTTTTGACAAACTTCATTTTCTACCCTAAATTTGTTACGCATAAAAATAATAAAATATTGATGTTTTTATCCAATAATATAATTTTGACTTTCGCCGTGTGCCCGTCTTCTTTCCTATACAAGCTTTTGATTCTCACACTCCCTTTGCAGATCTTCACTTTTTCTTCAATTCTGTTCATCAAATTGAGGAAAATATGTCGTATTTGAAATTGGTTGTGCCATTAGTTCCATTGATTTTACTGGTTTTTGCTTGTGAAGCCGAGCAGAAGCTCAGCACTAAAGAATGTGAGAATTTAGGTTTTACGGGCCTCGCTCTTTGCTCCGATTGTCATACATTCGCTGAATATATCAAAGATCAAGGTGAGTTCTGTTTCCTTGTTGAGCTTATGTGGTTTGATATTAACCGGATTTAATGTTTTTTTCTAGGGTTTAATTTTGTGTGGAATGATTGTCTTGTCCTTTTTTCGTTTCAAATTTTCAAGGGATTAGGATTACATAAGATGTTTCAATAAGTTTATCTGGCCCAGTCCATTCAATTTGCATTGTAACATTTTAGCTCGTAGTGAGTGAAATGATCTGAAATTTTTCGTTTTTTACCATGTATCGGATTCGAGATTGCGAAGTTCGTTTGATTGTTTGTATTGAACCCATGCTATTGTGGTTGCTTGGCTGTAAATCAAACTCAAAATGATGGTGGCAATGACATTACATTGAAGAATTTGTCGGCGTCAATATTTGATTCTTGTTAACTTTAATAATAAAAGCTTATGTTTCCATGATTCTTCAATTGCCGTGCCTAATAATGAAGACAAAAAACAAGGAAGGTAGTTAAATAGATGCTGACTGTGGTAGATAATCTTAATTCCAAGAAAACAAATAGTCTTTAGATCCTTGCAAATGATAAAGCTTTAGAAGTTAAAGTGCTAATCCAGAGTCCAGACTGATGGTAAGGACTTACGTATCTCTGTGTTAGTATTTTGAGGAGACTGAGACCAAGAATTGAGAGTTTTAAAATCATAAAGAGAAATTCATGCACCTAGAAGAGATTTGACAATTCTTCTCTTTCTGAGTTTTTAATGTGAAAATTGAATACTTTTGCTTGATTGTTTGGTTTTGGGGACTAGGACATCTTTTGGAGCTGTGGTGGCAGTTTGAATTTCCAAAAACTGCAGAGCATCCCATTACATTGCTTGATAGCGAAAATATTTTGAATGATTTCCGTACTGCTTTTCAAAGCCCTTCAGTTGGACATACAAAATTGTAGGTTCAGGAAGACCTTTAAATACTGAACTAACATTGTGCTGGGACTTGGGGGCATAACTTGATGGTCAGAAATTTGCTAACCTGAATTTCATAAACCTTGTGTTTATGAAGAGATACGTGACAAGTCTCTTGGGATGAAACTTTTTTGTGTGTGGTAAATCATGAGGATAATGACGGTGAAGCTAAAGGCAAAGGCCTAGCAATTGTGAATCTTGGATTTTTATTGAATTGTGATAAAATGCATGAAGAGGTTATTAAGAGCCATATGGTGACTCTAATTCGTTGTATCTTTCTCTATCTGTAAATTTATCTCTTTTGCAATGTGATTATTGATATTACAGTGTTGGAGAGATTGCACATAAAAACACAACCGATTTAATTGCAATTTGAGAATTTTATTTTTGCTCATCAAATGCTATGTTATCAATGCGTATTAACTTTTTCCATCCATTTTCTATGATGATTGACTATATATCATTCCCGACTCACTGCAGAGCTGGTATCTGATTGTCTAAATTGCTGTTCTGAGGATTCAGATGATGCCACAAGCAAGGTATGCATATTCGTAATTTTCAAGAACTTCGTTGTTTAGTTTAACCATTAATTAATGCTAGGTTGGTCAAGGTATATGTATATGTTGCTCAAATAGCTTCTAGCTATCCTTAGCATGCATGAATTGTCTTTCTTCTTCCATATCTGTCTTCTCTTTACATTCGTTCCAGAATCTGTAATCTCCTAAAATGGGGTTGCAGGTTATATATTCTGGTGCGATTTTAGAGGTTTGCATGAGGAAACTGGTGTTCTATCCCGAACTAGTTGGCTTCATAGAAGAAGAGAAGGATAAATTCCCTTCAGTCAAAGTTCAATATGCTTTCAATTCTCCACCCAAGTTGATCATGTTGGATGAAGACGGACAACTCAAGGAAACTATTAGGTAAGCTTTCGTTTTGTCCAACACGCATAAACGTTCTTTCAATTTCATATTTAGATATGAGGTAAATTGGAGTCCTTGCAGTTTGGCTTAGGAGTGAGACATAACTCTTGAAAGAAAAACAAGCAGTCCTCTTTTTTCTTTAGCTAGGAGTTTAGCATATGATTATTTTCTTGACATAAACTTTCTTGCTGTAATGTAGAATTGATAACTGGAAAAAAGAGCACATTCTGCAATTCCTCAAGGAGAAAGTGAAGCCATCATCTGATATCTAACGTGTGATCGATCTACTTCTGCTTGGATCTTGATTAATGGAAGACGAATGTTCTATGATGACTGATGTTTAATGGTCAATTTTGAACTGCTCTTAGTAATTTTATGAAGCACACACCCATATCTTTTGTTTAATTCAAGCATAAATTTGATAGTGATGGATTTTATTTCTCTAATTTCCAAGTTAAAAATGTAAAATGCAAGGAGAATGATAATTTACAGGAGGAAACAGCAAAATAAAATTACTAAAAGTTCCCAATTGGAAAAACCAAGTTGAATACAAATGGCTTGGTCTGAAAATGAAAATATTATTTCCTTCAAAAAGGGTGGAAAAAAAGAAGAAGATGTGTTATCTACTATATATATATAATACTGTATAGCTATACCATATCACACACAGGTTACAGAAGAGAGCACCACTCTGACCTCTTACAAGGAGATGGGGTGCTAGTAGTATAATGTATATACCAAGAGCAAAACTGTCAATAACTTCAAAACTGGTTTCCAGTTTTTATCTACTTTCTTCAACAACAGCTGGAGGTGGTGATGCATTACCAGTCCTGCTAGAGGAGGTCTTCGACTGGATATACGAACGCGCTACATCTAGCATCATTTCCACCTCTTTCTTATACTGCAAATTTTGATCAACTAGCATTTGTTACTTTCTTCTAACTTAAATAGCTTGCTCTAGATAGACAAAAAGAAAGCCTATTTACCTCATTGATAGCACCTGACTTGATCTTGGATTGCATCACACACCATTTCTTGAAATGTGCACCTGTATGGATATCGCGAGTTTTGAAATTACACATAAATTAACATTCACGTGAATCTATACTTGAAAACACAGCATATAGGACATAATCAGAAAATTACGCAAGCAGAAACTTACCAACTTTAATATTCATGGCGCATGAAGACTCAGAAATAGACTCTAATGACCATTTGCAGTGGATCTGGTTCAAGACATGTGGACACGGAAAGTCAGAAAAGAGAAAGGAACAACGAAAAAAGAATATGGTTTGGAGAATCAGAAGTTAGAGAGTGCAAAACTAGCAACGGTTGTACTTACCTCGAAGTATGACCCAAATGGAACATCGTGTGCCTGTTGTACAGTCTCAAACACCTGAACACAGAATATAACGGACATTAATACGACATGAAAAACAAAGTTGCACAACTGCTATATCATTTTGAAGTTCAAGTCTGCACCAGTGTCTTCTTATCTGCTGATAAAACAGCATGTTGCCACTCAGTCATTGCGGAATCAGGAGGACACATTGGACTGCTGCACACGGATCTAAATGTAATTTCTCGGACTTGACCTTCGTATTCGTCAGCAGAATGCCATTGACCCATCTGAAGTAAGAATAAGAGGTGACTTAAGACAATAATATTGAGAATTCACAGTATTAAAATTAGTAAAAACTAATTACGTGAGTGTGAGTTTCATGTGTGTCAAAGAAACTCTCAAGCAACAAGAGTAACAGAACTAAGTCACTTATTCAACCAATATCAAAGCATGAGTTACGGTTGATAATTCATTTAAACAAGTGCATAAAAGTGTTATCTGAGCTAACGAATAAGCAAATGTAATACAAATTACTTACAACAAGGTTGGAATCCCCCCGGACAATACGGTACTCATTGATATAGGTTGAATCATCATCTAGCAATAGTTTGAAAAATTGCTCAGCAGTACACGGAAAAACATCCTGCAAATGGATATGAGCAAAGAAACAAAATAATAAATATGCAACAAGAGAAATAAAACACCGTAAGATTTTTAAAGAAGAGGCAATAGTGTAATTTACATTGTAAATTTCAGAAAGCACTTCCTCCTTGATAAATGGTTGTAACTTTTCAACTTTAACCACATTCTCCTCAGAAATCTTAGGTTGCCTCTTGCCGCATCTGATAGAACTGCTATGTGCACGCAATGCAGACTGTTCCTTTTCCTGTGTGCGCAAAGATTAAATAGAAAATAATAGACAAAACTACATATACATAAATGTCAAATAACTCTCAGCTTCTAATAGCAACAGTATCTACGGGTATGTTCGGTTTGGGAATGAAGAGGAATAGTTCCCAAATCTGGGATTTGCGAAGCCTATTTATGGTACGAATTGCGTTAGTTTATAGGATCGGGAAGAGGGCTTTTATGGTTGATATCAAATCATGTCTTGAATCCCGCAACCTAAGATTCCCTCCAGATCTCAAAATTCTCTCCAATCCCAAAGCAAACATACTAAAAGATCCACTTAACATCAAGAATCGACGTGGTTGCACGACACTAATCCCTAAACTATGCAAAGGGCCGTTCTCAGATTTAGCAACATACAAACAAATTATAAATCTCAAATAAAGTCAGCCAAGCTCTGCATACTCATTCATTATAGGGGCACATTAAAAGTATATTTGATAAGCACAACGTGTGACAGGTGATTATCAATCTATCATTGTCCTCATGTTTGACTGAATAGCTCAATCTATGCAAAAGAAATTTAATTCTTACACAGGTTGTCTTACTAATTTTACCATCAGGATTGACAGGCAGAGCACATTATAGCATTAGCATGTGGAACACACATGAGTGGCAATATCCTATTCAGCCACTCAGATCAGTACTTTGCAAATAATGAGCATTCCTCTGACAAATGTAGTGTTTTTTTCATGACTAATCAAAGCCAACAGGTAGTATACTCAGATGGAAATCAAGCAATAGAGTTATGATGACATATAAACATATATAGCCAAGCCACAAAGCTCCAATGTAACAGGTCCTAATTCCGTAGTATTACGTAATCGAGCACAAAGATGCAACAACATTAGAGTTCAAACCTTCTTCTCAGCTTCTAGCATGTCATGATAGTTCTTTACTGCACGCTGTAATCCTCTAAGTGCATGATTTCTGTTCCAGAAAGATGCAAATTTGTATCTAACTCTACCTGAAAGAAAATGTGGAGAATGTGACATACAAACAGACATCAGCTTCAAGAGAGACGTCACTTTCTTTTCCCAATGACATGCAATGGATTCCAGGGAAGTGTTCATTCATCTCTCTCAAAAAAACGATGTAGTAAAGGATACTAGAAACTCAGATGATCATATGGAAATAATAACACTAACCATCAGGATTTCCTAAAGGAGGCACACCATGCCCCCCCGCGCCCATTCGGAGAATTATTGTAATAGCTGGATTTATGATAGCATGTTGGCTCCTCTTTATCTGAGATGGAAAACCAACTGAATGAATTCAGCAAGTCCATACTAACAGATATTAATTTAAAAAAATGCATTTTTGGTCCCGTAGCAACTGCAGAGTAGCATTTCAGTCGGGTAGAACAGTGTGGCAATTTTAGTCCTCTTGGCAAGAAAGGGAAAAAGTGCTACAATTTGAAAATTTAGGCGACATAAATTGCAACCTCTATTAAATTCCATACGTGACCAATAAATTGGTGGTAATTTTAGTACTGCAAAAATTTAGAAATGCAGTATGAAGTTACTCTTTTTTTGCCCCAAAAGGAGTTGATTTATGGGGAAAAACTGTTACCCTGCTCTACGGGATTAAAAGTGACATAACAATTCCCAAGGGGCTTAAAAACTGCGATTAACCCCAAAAACTGAGCCAACACCAAAACAAATCTATAAGGGAAGATCAAAGGCATCGTACCTCATCTATGTCTCCAAAAGGTATAATTACCTGGAAAATGCAAATACAAAAATAATCAAGCAACAAAACTAGAAGATAGGCTTAACATACATCTTGACTGTAAGTCTGTAATCAGAAGGAAAGCCACAACCTTAGAAAGAGAGGAAAAATTCAGCCCCACACATCTATAAAAGAATGTTTTAAAGGTTCAGACAGAAACAAACATATATATGTGATTTTAAGTAAATATGTCACAGATATAAAAACAAGCAAAGAAAGAAAACAATGGTGTTGGCCACAAGAATCAATTACAGCCAATTTTCCAGGGAGATGCCTCATAAACAAACTGAATCTTGAGAACGAGCAAAATCATACAGGTAAAGATAAGACATTAACCTTCATTTGCTTCGAGAAAATATTAGAATGGAAGCAGATGTGCCATGCTGATACATACATCCGGCCATGATACAAGAATGATCTCTCAAGTGCACAAGAATAGCTATGTTCCACAATCTGCCAAAGTAGCACCATCAATATCAGCAACTCAATTTACCAAAAGTTGTCCAAAAATATCCCAGCTTTAAAGAGCCTGAAATAAAGAGAGAAGGCATCTCAAGGAAATCTTAATGCTAATCAGGTCGGTCATAAGAAAGGAACAATGCCTCATCAGGAAGAAGATTAAAAATTGTTTGCAGTGGCCCAGGTTTTTGATGAACAACCGTAGGTCCTTGTTTATCCAAAGGTCTTCGTCGAGGATTAGTGCCAGCATAGCCATTCAGAATCCTATCAAGGAATAGATTAAAACTTCAGATACCTTTGTGGAAAAAAAGCATAAATGATAAACTATTTGGTATGGCAAGTATGCCAAATCACAAAGTTAAGAATTTTCAGTATTATGATCTAGATGCATGCGAGTTCCCAAACTAGTAAAAAGAAGAAAATCAACATTTGAAAAGAAGAAGACACTGTGAGGATTAAATGTTACGCTAAACCAAACTCGAGTCTGTAACTACTACAAAATTCAAAGCATATATTTGAAAGAAAAAATAATAATAATAATAAACAGAAAGATAGGAGATAATAATAAAGGTCACAACAACGCAATATATACTCAGCAAAACGAAAGAATGCGCCGAAATGTGAAGGAAGAAGTATCTGGCATACAGACATTCTACCTGGAAGAACTCATCTGGAGTTTGAGTGTTTTGATATGAAGGCAGACCTGAGAAACAACCAAAATGATTCAAACATCAACCACGGAGAAGGAAGTAGGAGGGGAAGAAAGACACAAAACTTGCAAAGGGTGTCCTATACCACCATAAAGAATAGTCTATAATGACTCATTACCTGCCCAGATGGACTGTCCAATGTATACCATACAGCACCAGTTTGACCTTCCTGTTCAACTTGTATAGCTACTGAACCAAGAACTGCACTTTTCCAAATTATATCCCAATCATAAATTGTCACATTTATCTGCCAACGGATTATTTAAAAAAAATTAGAGCCACAAAGAGTAACAAAAGGAAAAGTCAGAAAAAGCATAAACTTACGTACTGTGAGAATATAATAACAGTACCTGAAGTATAATTGTGGTTGTGTGTTTTAAGTTGATTAGAAACTAAAGTTTTCCAATATTTTGTGGTCGGCTAATCTAGAAATGGGTCTCTAAAATGTTAAAATAAATTTCTCAATTATATATTGATTACTGCAACGGTAGTGAGATTTGGCATTTGGCTTCAGAATCTTTTTCAACACTGAGTTTCTTAGAATAGCCATTCAAGGTCTGTCCTTGGAGTTCCATAACTAGGGTCAACAAATATCGTTAAATGCCCGGAAGTTCAGAATTCTGCATGTATGGATAATTTACCAGGCACACATGATCCGAAACATTGATATTGGTGAATTTCTAAAGCAACTAAATTAGAAAGTGAACAAACAAGTTCCAGCGCAACTGGATAACTTGATCGGCAAAAATGACTGAAGATTATAACAAGACTTGACAATACACATTGCAGCACAAGATTTGATAGGGATAGTAGGCATTTCTTACTATAAATACATAAACTTGGATCTTCCAAGTAGCAAAATGCTTGTGTCACAAAAGATGATTTTCAAGTTGAGTTCAAGTTGTGCCTTCAAAGTTCTTAAAACAGCAAATCCTTGACTAAATTCCAAGAGAGTATGCTCAAATAAGATTTGTAAGCGCATTGCAATTCCTGATAAGAACGTTGATTTCAATAAGTTGCTTGTGTAAAACAAATACCTCAACAGGAAGCTCATCAACAGAAAAATTGAACTCCTCTCCCCACATGGGATTTCTCGAGCCAGGAACCATAGAACTGAGAAGAATACGATTTAACTCTTATAGATGCTTATTTTGAACATCATATAAGGCACATGGAAACCATAAAGAGAGTATAACTGTAAAACAGGAAATGCATAAATTGCATATGCTCCATGACCTCTTAGTCTTACAGACATGCACACAGCTTAAAATCTATCACAACTAAGTACACAAATTAGTCTTCAATAACTCTTACTGATCTTTATATGTTTTGAATCATATATGAGTCTATGACAAATCTTTTCTGCTCCCTGACCTCTAATTGAGATGCAACAGTTCTCATAATCTATTATAAGTAACCTAAGAACCAGCTATCATACTCCAACTAATAAAGGCCACATGTGGGAAGCAGGGTGTTGATGCAGAAGCACTACCACAAGCATGAATGCAGGTAGAAAATCAGAAATTATTATGAGGTGAGAATCACAATAGGACATTATGGGTAACTAATGAGATTAACTATGAAATCACCTGAAGCGCTTTTCTGACCCACATGTGATAATTGCATAGGGATCTGATGTGCCATTCAGATTTGCCCCAATAAGATTCTTGGCTGCTAATAGTTCAACCTGAAAGAGGGACTTGCTATCATAGGATAACAAAGTTCAAGGACATAGTCGTCGTACTTCCAGAAAAATGAAGCACCACTTACATACTGAACAGACACCCATCACGTATCTAAAGGTACCTTAATTAAGTATGCCGAATTAGCTTGATTATCTCCTCTAATAAGCATCTACAAAAGAAGTGCAAAACTGCATGTCAAGCACGTGGAAAAATTACTCCACGAAATGCATAAAATATAACTAAAGGAATATAGCAAGAAGAATGAGAGTCCTGTAACTGAGCACAGTAATAACAAATCTGAATGAAAGACTCCAAAGTCAAAACTCTATATGAACTACCAAGTACTACCAGTTACTTGAAACTTTACTGACTGTAGCAGAACACCAGAAACAACACTGAGGTTCAAATCTGCAACATCATTTTTTCCTAATTACTAGTATTAATTATCTTATATCTACCCAACAATATGTAGTCTTAAAGGCAGCCATCATTCAGTGAGTATAAGAAATAGCTACACTGGAAAATGCTTCTTTAACAATGCTGAGTTTAATAACACAGCCTATCATCTCATCTTTTACCACAATAACAATTTGAAGAAATCAATGAATCAGGATCCCTTCACAATGAAAGTAAGTGACATACTTCAACTTGGAAGAATCTAATGTATAAAGCAATATCTCTTTATGGATAGTTTAACAATACAAGCAAATATCTTTCTAATTCTTAGAAACACGTTAAAAGATTTAGTAAGGTGATTCAAAAGCAAGATAAAGAACAAATAGTACCAAATTTCCATAGATACCAAATGTTCTATTAGTGACAGCGTAGTACAGCAGCAATGTTGGTTACACTCTATTATCTTAAACCTCCTAATGAATTGATGGAACTACGTACCTAATAGGTTCAACATTACATTACTAGCATAAACACCCAAAAAAGTCGCCATCAAAGAACTAACTTCCAGTCCAAAATAAAGTAATTTACAACATCATATTCGTCTACAATCAATCACAGTAAAAAGCAAGTCACTGTAAAACCATATAAGAACCACAACATTCAATTAAAGCAGGGATCTTTACGCGATTCAGTGGAGTAATAAACACTACGGAATAACACATTAATTGGCCAATAAAGAAGCATAATTCCCACTAATTCGGCAATTCAGTAACCGAATTGGTACCCAATCACAATTTACGCGCCATAAAGTCTAGATAGAACGTTTCCCAGGCGAAACAAATTGCACCAAATCAATTGATCGCGACGCCAAAAATTCATCAACCCAGCCCCTCGCCCCAAAAACAAAAATCAAACTCAAAGACGAATACAATTGGGCAGAATAACCACAGAAGTTACCTTATCCTTATCGTCAATCATATCCACGCCGCTCCCAGTGCCATCCACGAATGCCCGATCGCCGCCGCCGTCGCCGCCAATAGAGAAGAACCAGTAAGACACCACCACAAACACCGCCGCCGCCACCGTGATTTGAATCTCCCACCACGACGGCAACAGAAACTCCATCGCCGTCTCCACCACCATCGCGGCGCCCATCAAAATCTCCTCGCTCGTACTGCACGAACCGCACTAACCGCCCACCAACGGCGTCAAAGAAGGACGAAGAACAGAGGAATCCCGTAGCCTGGATGCCGGAATCAACACGCAGTAACACGCTCAGTGTGTGCGCTTTGCGTGCATGATATATAGTCAGTGTGTGCGTACGTATAGAGAGAGAAACAGTCAACGAAGGGAGGGAGAAAACGAGGCAGGGGAAAGTACAAAAATATTGAATCTGCGAGAAAACTAAGCAAATGGATAATTAATTAAATTGATCGAGCTAGTAAATGACCGGAATGGGTCTGCCGGAGTAGGGGTGGGTGGATGGGCGGCGTGTAATAAATAGTCAAACGGAAGGACTTTATTGGAAGAACGTGGAAAAAGGATCAATCAGTCGTGACCTTCTATGAGAATTAGAGAATCAAAATTCAAAAAAGGAAATTGTGTTTTGAAGAAAATCGGATTTAAATTATGTAATCCGATTTTTTTTTTAAATATGTAATATGGTCGCATTCGTTTTTTTATTATAATTTTTAAAAAACATTCATTTTTTGCTTTTTAGGGGAGAGTTTACTTTCAAGTTTTTTTTTTTTCTATCAATGTAATCAATAGTCTTGTATTATCGGTAACTAGACATTGTTACGAGTATCACCACGTCAAACACACATTCAAGCGATCGGATTAGGGGCACATGAAAACACTATGCCATTGGATTAAAATAACGAACGATTGTTCGTATTAGAACACCAAAAATGAATTCAGCTATTAAAGGACAAAAAAAGAATAGAAGCAGCATTATACGACCAAAATTGGATTTTTTCTGTTTTTGTGTCATACCCTAAGATTGTGAACCGACAACATATAGTATAATTAATATTTTCATTTCTACGTAAGTGATTGGTCTAGACTTAAATTTCATATTCTCGTTAAATATGCAACAGAGGCAAAATACATTATGAATACAAATTACGGGACATACTATTTTTTTTTTCTGTTACTAGTTCTGGAAATTGTCTCGAAAAACAATTTCAATTTATTTTTTCTTGGTTGTGTTTGATTCATTAATTAAATACTATATATTATCAATGACTTTTGCGCATATATTATATATTATACAGGCCAAATGAAGTATATTTATACATACAATCAAGGTCACTATTATTACATCAAATTGTTTATTCACTTGAGCTTTATTTATTTCTCAAGTCACTTTCTTACCTATCAACAAAATATGAACATAAAGTAAGAAAATAAAAAGCAATAAATGAGTAATATCACTGAAGTAATTAAAAAATTAAGAACCACAATATACAAGTGTAATAAGAGGGTGTTTATAAATACTTATCGTAAGCATTTATTTGTTATTGACACCATAAACAGTTTTTTAGTATTTTAAAATTTTGTTTACTAAGATGACTTATTTAAAATTAAGCAAATTAAACTGTTTAATTAAATACTTTTTTTAAATATCTATTGAGATTTTTTTGGCACCATGATTTTTAGTATTATTGCTACCAAAAAAACCCATTTTTGCTTAAATTAATTATTTTTAACTTTAAGTAAAAGCAAAAAAAAGTGTTTACGACTCATAAGCATTTGTAAACACCCCTTAAATGTAGGGACGAATATAAGATTAAGAAGTACGAAGCAAAATCCACAATTTCATAAAAGATGAAAAGGCAACATCATAATTTTTCAAAAATATAATAAAAGTTTAAAATTTTAAACAATTTGGGGGCGGCCCTCTCAATCCTTGGTCGTGGAAGAACGATTGAGGATAAAAAAACCTTAGCCGTAATTTGACCAAATCAATTCCAAATAAGCTTGCTACTATATTATTATTATTATGATGATGATGATTTGATAATAATGTGATTGAACGACTGAAATAATTTTCTTAGTATGATTATGTCAAAAGACTTTGCTTTTTTTTTTTTTTAAGTTTTTAAATTTTTTTTTTTGAGTTAAATTGATAATGTTGTTGGATCAAAGGTAGGTTGTTTGTAGCTCTGAATGAGTTACATAGCCTTAGCAAGTAGTGCGAAAACTATTAATATCTGCAATTAATTTGTCAAATTCACGATTAAATTGCATTTTTCACCACATTCAATTGTAGTAGGGTTAATAGCTAGCCTGCTACATTGGTACTTGGATAAATTATTAGGGAAAAAATGAAATTTTTATCTCAAATTTTAGTGGGTGTATAGATAGCTGAAATTTATTAATAAGTGTTGAAAACTGCTGAAATTGACTGAAAGGAATTTGTAGATGTTTGGAAAGAAATGCTAAAAGCTGTTGAAAATAGAAAAAATAATGTTTGAAAATACTGATAGCTTATTTTAATTTTTTAAATAAAATGCATGTCTTACCAAAAATGTTATTAATGAATTATAATTTATAAAAAATAAATAAAATTGAAAAGTTATTTTTTTACATTATGATTTTGGTTTCAATATTATAAAATATTAAATTAAATTAATTTATATATTTCATAAATTTCTATTATATCATATTAGCATAAACATATCATAATTTTATATTTTAAATATTACGTATTTGTGTAATTTAATAGTAATAATATTTTTATTTAATTTTAATAATTATGTAGCTAAAAAATAATTACCATTAAATGAAAATAGAAAAATATTAATTAAAAAGTTGAAATTATCAAAATCCACCATTTCAATTAATATATATTTAGTTATATAATTTTAATAAAAATTATTTCATTAAACTTGAAGAATTTAGAAATAATAAATAATAATTATTAAATTGCTAACTAATATATTAAAATATAATTATAATTAAATTTATAATTAATAAAAATATCATTTTTAGAGTTAATAATTTTTTTGGGTGATAAAAATATTTAGAAAAAATAGTTCAATAAATTAGAAAAGTTGTAAGCTTCAACTGAAAACTGATCATAACAGCTTAAACAACTTCTCTATCTTGATTATATTCAATAGAGAATTTTTGCTTAAAATTGAGTATTCCAAACACTCTACAATTTTTTTTATCTTATAGTGATGGATGTATGAAGTTGGGGTTATTGGGCTACTAGAAAAAGAATGTGTAGAGGCCTAGAGGGTCTCGTAAGAAATATTGATTTTCAAATAATGTTCATATTAAAGAAAGATATTGAATTGATGAATGTAGTCAAATACGTTCTCAGTCGAAATGTTCTTGGTTGCATTATGAGAATCTCTGAAATATTTTCCGCACAATAAATGCAGATGTGCCCATTTCGTCCTTCCCACTTAACATGCACGACTTTAATCATTTGAAAGTAGAAAATGGCCTTCAATCACCCCATCAATCACTTATATAATAATTTTTACTTTATTATTTACATACAATTCCACATTCCATATTAATCTCTCCGTTCCACTCCATTAGTTCATTTTCTTTTCGGCACGGAGATTAAGAAAGTTATTTGTTGTGTGTAAAATAGATAAAGTAGTGGGGTCCATTTGAATATATTAGAGTATTATTTTAAGTTAAAAAAGAAAAATGGATTAATGGAGTGAAACGACCCAAAAAAAAAAAAATAAGGTAATGGAGTGGAACGAAAGAAGTACTACTTTAGAGTCAGAGGAGGACTCTATACAAATCTAAGACCTATTCATACAATTGTCGATACTTCCACCAAAGTCATCTAATCTTGTGTAGTGCTATATTACAATTCATCTAAAATAATGGAGAGATTTGATTGTTATTATAATTTGTATTTTAATAAATAATTGCACTATTTACTTTGATTGTTTGGCCTCATAGAATAACCATCAATGAACAACATTAGTATCTATACATTTATTTTATTGAATTAATTGAACTCCATTATCAAATTCAATATCTTTATATCAATAGTTCAATATCGTACTGAAAAGGCGGTGTATTTTACCACCACTACTTAGGCCAAACTTAAATACTATTATGAATGAAGAACAAAGATCTACATATTTTAACTATCTTCATTGAGCTGGGAATTATACATGACTTGGGCTTGACCTAATTGGGTGGTATTATTGTTTGTTTTATTATTATTTGTAGTTCTCATTCACTTTCTTATTTATTCATTTCAAGACCAACAATATTTTCAACCTATTAAGTGCCCCGCGCGCTTGTGACAACCTTTGTGCTAAAGTAACCTTAAATTAGTCGTACTTTAGTAGTTGCAGTGGTACTTCCTAAAATTTATCTATTATTTATATAAATGGCAGCCTCAAATTCAAATCATTTAATAAGTATCATAGTTTGTCCTAAAAAAAAAATCAAATAGAATTATATTCTCAAATGGAGAATCGGTATAATTGAAATTTTGGATGATTACATATACACTATTTACAGTTAAACCTAGATAAAATAATACTATTCGATAAAGTAATAATCTCGTTAAGATAATAATTTCTTCCGGTCCCGATATGGGTCAATGCACTAAAATAATATTCGATAAAGTAATAACCCCGTTAAATGAATATTTTTTCTCGGTCCCAAAGTTATTACTTTATCGAGGTTTAACTGTATAATAGAACTCTACTGATTATTTCCTTAATGAAATCCACCCACTAGCTTCCCCACTCTCACCACTAACATGAGCAATTAAACAACAAAATAAATACAAACAACACCCCACTCTTTTGTAACATAAGCCATTAATCTCCCACACTAATAGCCCACTACAACTTGACATTTATTGCAAAATAAAGATGCAAAATATTAAATAATAAGAAGTGTGTACTAATTTTAACACTCTCCCTTAGTGCAGAGTTCTCATCAACTCCAAGAGCATCTCTGAAATGTTCAAACTTCGGTTTAACCAAAGCCTTTGTGAATATATCAGCTGCTTGATCATTAGTGCGAACACTTGTAAGCTCAACTTCTCCACTTAAGACTTTCTCACGAATAAAATGATGTCGAACCTCAACGTGTTTTGTTCGAGCATGAAATACAGGATTCGCTGCAAGTTTGCAAGCACTTTCATTATCACACTTGATTTCAATTGGATAATCAACCTCACACAACATGTCTCCAATAAGCCTCTTCAACCAAATACATTCTTGTGCAGCTAGTAGCTGCTACATATTCAGCTTCAGTACTAGACAAAGTAACAATGTCTTGCTTCTTACTACTCCAAGAAACCACCGTTGAACCAAAACTAAACAATAACCCGAAGTTGAGTGACGATCATTTTCCCAGTCTAATCTGCATAAGTAAATCCACTCAAAAAGAAATTACCACATTTATAGTATAACAAACCATAACCAGGAGTTCTTTTCACATAATGCGTAATCCTTTTTGCAGCATCTAAATGAGAAGTTCTAGGATTTTGCATAAATTGTGAAATCACAATAACAGATTATAAAATTTCTGGCCTTGTAATTGTGAGGTAAATCAACCTTCCAACAAGTTGCCAGAATTTCCTCGTGTCCTTCAATGGTTTTCCTTCACCTTTTTCAACTTGATATTTGCCTCCATTGGAGTAGCCTTCGATTTTGACTCTCCCATGCCAAAACGCTCCAAGAGATTCCCGCATAGGCTTTTTGAGAGACAAAATAGCCTTGGTCTGACTTTCTCACTTCTAGACCAAGAAAACACCTAACTTCTCCCAAATTCTTCATCTCAAAGCATACCGATAAATCTTTTCTCAAACTAGAGATTTCTGATTCATTATCCCCACTAATTATCATATCATCAACATATAATAACACTAAGAGATGCATGCCTGACTCTATTTTTATGAATAAACTAGAATCCGAATCAGAAACTCTAAAACTATAGAAGATGAGATATTGAGCAACTTTATCGTACCAAGCCCGTGGTGCTTGCTTCAAGCCATACAAGGCTTTCTTTAGAAGACAAACATGATTTGGAAACTGTCTTGAAACAAATCCATGAGGTTGCTCCATAAAAACTTCACGATCTAGCTCTCCGTAAAGAAATGGATTCTTTACATCAAGCTGCCACAACTTCCAACCTTTAAAAGCCGCAAGCGCAATAAGAGATCTTATAGTCACCATCTTTGCTACCGGGTTAAAGGTCTCCTCATAATCTAATCCATAGCTTTGAGAAAATCACTAGCTACAAGGCAAGCTTTATACCTTCCTACAGAGCTATCCAACCTTTTCTTCAAGCGGAATACCCATTTGCAAGAAACTGGCTCACATTTTTCTGGTTTAGGTACGAGCTCCCATGTCTCATTTTTGTGAAGAGTATCAATCTCCTCCTATATTGCTCTCTCCCAGTTTGACAACCACGAGCCTCTTCATAATTTGTTGGCTCCCCAACAACTGATCATCCTGTGAAGTTACAGAACTAATGTTAAGGTTCTACATCATAATCTTTCAAATAGTCTGGTTGTCGCTTCTCTCTTGTAGACTTTTTGACAGCTTGTTGCTCATCACTTTTTGCTCTTGTAACAACCTGAGTTGGCATCAGACTCTTCAACACAAGATTCTTGCTCGTTTACTTTGGGAAATGGTGTAGATTACAGCTGCTATTACAACCAAAATAGTAAGTCGGAAAATAAAAATAAAATAAAGCTAGTGATGAAAGCTTCGTCGAGTCGAGGAGTCCTCTCTCCGCAAGTTGAAATACGCCCCGGTAGTGCTCTCGGTGTTGGCGTATTGTCCCCAAAGATGAAACGACGAACGTCTCGAAGATTGCAGCACTGCAAGATCGTCGAGCTCCGGCGAACTGGACAAGGAGAGGGCAGAAAGCTGCTGGACAACTAGAGCTCTAAAATACAGAAGAAGTGAAGAATGAATGGTGTGTTTTGAAATGCATGCAGACCTGCCTATTTATGAGTCGTTCCACCTGTGTGATTTATTCTTTGGAGCATTAACTCGTCAGGTAGTGGGGATGGTAAGTGGAGAGTGGAGAGATGTTGAACAGTCTCATTTCAGAGACTTCCAAAAATGATACACTCAGGTGCAGCAGGAGCACTGCACCACAGAGAGTAATCATGTGTAGTCGGTTCACTACACCAACAACGGGGCCATCCCACAAGTAGCCCACCAAGTCCATTAGCCAAAGCCCAACTGTCAAAGTCCAACTGCCAAGCCCACGGACCACCCAAATGACCAATTGTCAAGATCCAAGATCCAAGGACACGAACACGGACACGGACCGGAATCGGAGTCGGAGCCGGGGCCGAGGTTGAACACGGGCGCGATGCGGCGCAGTGCGCCGCGCCGCGTGTGAGGCGGTCGGCGAAAAGGCTCTCGCGCATGAGCATGTGTGGCCCAAGCCCACCACATGTCACTTAGTTATCTCCTACAAAGTGGTAGAGACATAAATACCACATTAAAGTTTGTACATTAATCAATGTGGGACATTGATTAATGTAATAACTCTCCAAAACCCGAATAAGGTAAGTTTCTCCATTTTAGGTAACATATCAGTTTTGTCCCCCCAAACTTCGAGCCACTATTTCTCACTCACCGAAAATCGGAATCAAGAAATTAAGCACACTATAATTATCTACTTGAAACGTAGATCGATGTCATATATCTCAATTCATAAATCGGATATATATCGAGACTCGAAAAGACGATTAAACGAGCTGAATTTTGCCCAAGTCAAATTAACATTTAATGCTAATTAAATTTCCATAATAACAAAAAATATATATATAAATATATATTTATTACCGATTTTTCCAACAAATGGAAACTCCAAACCACTTTGATTATGACGAGGGGCAACAAATGTTTGTGTTGAAGATAACGACGATACCTCATCAAATACCACATCTCTAGAAGTGGTATACTTCTTCGTCTCTAGATCCACGCACCTCCAACCTTTCCTATAAGGAGCATAGCCAACAAACACACATTTCTTCGCTTTCAAGTCAAGTTTGGTTCTATTAGATTTTGGAATGTGAACATAGCAAATAGAACCAAATACTCGAAATAACTCACATTGGGTTTCTCACCATATAAAATCTCAAAGGGAGATATTTGTGTACCTGGCCTAGGAGGCAATCTGTTCGACACATGGCATGCACATTGCATGGCTTCTGCCCAAAGCTCCTTGGGAAGACCTTTGTCTTGCATCCAAGAGAGACAAATCGAGGTAAGATGGCTAAGCTTTCTTTTGGTAATGCCATTTTGTTGATGAAAGAAATTAGAGGGGAATAATCGATTACATTCCTCCTTCGTATGTTGTTGCAGCTCTGATTGTTGCTCATGTGTCAGATCTTCTGATCTGTGTCCCGACCTTTTTCTCCCTCTCGGTGGTCAGAGAACTGGAGAAAATCAAGATAATCGTCTCTCTCTCTCGAACGGCGTGCGTGAGTTATGATTTTTGTGTGTTCTGATTATGAACAGAATACTAATATATATAAGCTTCAACAACTAATATTATATTAATATTTATAGCCCATTAATTTAATTATATCCCTAATGGACTTCTACATAATTAGCTCATAATATAATTAATTAATCTATTGGACTACTAATATTTATCAATTAATTGGCCCAACCAATTAATTCCAGATATATAACATTATTAAATAATGTAAAAATATTAATCTATTAATAATGATTTCTGAGAGACAATAAATAACTAGGCAACTAATTGGGCCAGATTAGGGATCTAATACAAGAAATAAAGCAGGGCCTCAAATTAATTAATTATCTATGCTCAGCCCAGAGCAAAATTAATTAATAAACACAGATTCATTCCACTAGAGAATTCGTGCTGACTTACCCCTTTACCACAAATTGAGCAAGAGCTTGTATTTTAGACTTAATCGATCCACATATTTAAGATATAAAAATTCGTTAATTAATTAAGCTCAATGACAGCTTAAATTAATTAACATCTTATTATATTCCTGAGTAGTACCACTCGACCTCATTAACACACCTAAACTTAATCAACCGGCTGGGTTTAATGTGCTAATCCTTTCGAGTTCATCAGGGGATATTATCAAACCATTTTACTAGGATAGAGTTGCATAATACAGACAACCAGCCTGAGCCACAAATAACTACTAACATCCAAGATACGTAGATCCGGTCACGATGATGTTCACCATAGTAGGTCAAAGTGATAGATAGCCAAATGCGCTCAGCTGAAGTCTTACCAAGCTTAAGACCAGCTAAGTCACCGAGATCTTGGTTCTCCACTAAGGTCAGTTAGGAGAACACATATCACCGTGATCCATCAATACATCACCTTAAGTGTACCAGTAAAGACAAGTAGCCAATACAGGCCACTTCTTATCTAAACTGCAGCTTAAAGCGAACTTATCCTGAAGTTGTCTCAGCTATGATAACTGTTTATATCTTGTCAGTTCAACCAATTTGTGTAGTCTTCTGTGATACCCGACACACTACACAAATCTAACTTTTATACAAGATAAAGGATTAGATGTGCAAATATATATATTTATTAGATATGAGAATAAAATAGTGGTAATGACAAAAACACATTGTATACAAGCATAAAAAAACTGCTTCCAGTATACAAAATCCCAACAATTCTCCCACTTATACTAAAGCAAACTTGTAGTATACAATGTGTTAGTTCTAGGTACAAACTAGTACTTAGCTATATATCCTATCTATCACTCTTCTCCCACTTATACAAAAGTTTCTGCAGTCCTAAGTGGGGGGCATCTCTACCACTCCTAAGCCACGAACATGCTTCTCGTAAGCCGGAATTGGTAAGCTCTTTATGAATGGATCAGCTAGGTTGTCTTCAGTTTCGATCTTTTCAATGAGTATGTCGCCTCGATTTACGAATTCTTGTATAATGTGGTACTTCATGTCTATGTGTTTAGACGCCTTGTGAGATCTAGGTTCCTTAGAATTTGCCATTACACCCGCATTATCACAATAAATCGTGATTGCCTTAGGCAAATTCTGAACAATATCAAGATCTGGGAGGAAATTCTTGAGCCAAACTGCCTCTTTCGAAGCTTCTGAAGCAGCCACATACCCTGCTTCCATGGTTGAGTCCGCAATGCATTTCTGTTTTGCACTCCTCCATGAAATGGCTTCACCTCCCAAGGTAAACACATAACCTGAGGTCGACTTCTTCTCGTCTCTGTCAGACTGGAAATCCGAGTCTGTATAACCCGAAGGCATTAGACTAACTGACTGGTAAACAATTCTTTAATCCCTAGTCCGTTTAAGGTACTTGAGAATATTTTTGACCGCAGTCCAGTGCGCTTGTCCAGGATTAGACTAATATCTTGAGACCATGCCTACAACATACGAGATATCTGGTCTCGTACAAAGCTTTGCATACATGAGGCTACCGACAGCGGAAGCATATGGTACTAGCCTCATACTTTCTATCTCTTCAGGTGTCTTAGAGCACTGATTCTTAAATAGAAAAATGCCATATCTGAAAGGTACTGAACCTCTCTTGGCATTTTGCATGCTAAAACGAGCAATAACAGTATCAATGTAGGATGTTTGTGACAAGCTTAACATCATTTTCTGGCAATCTCGGATAACCTTGATCCCAATGATGTAAGCAGCTTCACCTAAGTCCTTCATTTGAAACTGCTCGGATAACCACGTCTTTACATGTGATAACACTTCAACATTGTTGCCAATGAGGAGGATGTCATCTACGTAAAGTGCAAGAAACACCACTGTTTCGTTAACACAGATACGGTACACGCACACCTCGTTAGGATATGATACAAAACCATAGGATTTGACTACATCGTCAAAACGCTGGTGTCATAACCAGTAAGCTTGCTTAAGTCCATAAATGGACTTCTTAAGCTTCCAAACTAGATGCTCTTCGCCCTCCTTCACATAACCATCTGGCTGTTTCATGTAGATGTCTCTACCTTTTTCAAGGTGACCGTTTAGAAGTGCGGTCTTGACATCCATTTGCTAGATCTCTAGGTTCATGTGAGTTGCTATGGCAAGGAGAATCCTAATAGACTTGATCATTGCTATGGGCGAGGAGGTCTTTTCATAATCGATACCTTCTTTTTGGGTAAAACCCTTCGCCACTAGCATGGCCTTAAATGCCATGATCTCTCCATTCGGCCCTCCTCTTGTATACCCACTTATTACCAATAGCCTTGCAGCCCTCAGGTAGTTCAGTGATCTCGTATACATCCATATCAGTTATGGACTTAAATTCCGTGTCCATGGCGATTCGCCATGAATCTGCATCTACCCTCCCACTGCTTCGTTGTAAGTCCAGGGATCTACAGTGTCTTGTTCATCTATCGGGAGATGGTCAGACGTCTCCCCAGTGAACATATACCGATCAGGTGTAAATATCACCCTCCCACTACGTTGAAGAGTGTCATGAGCTGTGTTAACATATTGTGCAGTTGCTCGTGGAGCTCTATCTTGCACAACTGGCTCTGTGAGTGGATCTCGATCACCTTGTAATTCCTCAAGGATGATCTCGACTCGAGACTTGTGATTACTAATATAATCCTCCTTTAAGAACCGAGCGTTGGTGCTGACAACGATCTTCTGTTCTTTAGGATCATAAAATAACCACCCTTCGTTTCCTTCGGATACCCTATAAACAACATAACCTCTGAACGTGGCTCCAACTTGTCGGCCTGTTTATTCAACACATAAGCAAGACACCCCCAAATCTTTATGTGGTGCATACTGGGCTTGTGCCCGCTCCACAACTCGACTGGAGTCGTGTTAACCGACTTGGATGACACACGGTTCAGCAAATATGCTGCAGTCTCTAGGGCATATCCCTAAAAGCAAACTGGCAAAGTTGCATAACTCATCATGGACCGAACCATCTCTAAGAGAGTTCGATTCCTTCTCTCTGACACACTATTCTACTGAGGCGTACCCGGTGCTGTCAGTTGGGATGTAATCCCACATTCTGTCAAGTAGTCCTTGAACTTATTGGATAGTTATTCCCCACCACTATCAGATCGCAGTGTTTTGATTTCTTACCTAACTTCTTCTCCACTTCTGCCTTGAATTCCTTAAAGGTTTCAAAGCAATCCGACTTGTGGCGAAGAAGGTAAACATATCCATACCTCGAGTAATCGTCAGTAAATGTAACGAAGTACTCATACCCTCCACGAGCTTGTGTAGACATAGGCCCACACAAGTCAAATGTATTAAACTTAATGTTTATGTGGCTCTATAACCTTTTCCCTTAAAAAACCTAGTCACCATCTTTTCCTCCAAGCAGGATTCACAAGTTGGAAATGGTTCAACTTGGAGAGACTTCAATGATTCATATTTCACCAACCTTTGGATCCTATTTATATTAATGTGACCTAGTCTTAAGTGCCACATATAAATTTAGTTTACCTTCGAAGATTATTTCCTATTCTTAGGATTTGATGATGAGGAAACAACATTAACAGATGTACATGGATTAGACGTAATAGTATATAGAGATCCATTTAAAGTCCATTGCAGATAAGATCTTTACCTTTCGAAATCATAATTTGATTATCAAAAATAGATCTATAACCATCCACAATAAAGAATTTTGAAAATGAAATAATGTTTCGCCTAAACTCAGGCACCAATAAAACATCTCTCAATACTAAACTAGAGTCTAAAACAGATAAATTTAAATCTCCTATGGCAATAGCTGGAACTCGCGATCCATTACCCATGGAAACCACAACCTCGCCATCAGCCAGTATCCTTTTCTGGAGAAACCCTGCAAGGTGTAACAAACATGGTCAGTTGCTCCGGAATCTACTAACCATTCATGGGTAGATGCGGAAACAATAACAGTTTCAGTTACTAAGGCGATATGTGTACCTTTCTGTAATTTATTTAGAGTTTTTAAATTTTTAAGCTAAATTTAATCCAATTTGATATCTAGGATGTGTTGTTCCCATGAAATTATAAATATAGATATAGACTAAAATATGTCAAAAACTCCCCAATCATTTTTTTTAAATTTTAAAAATCCACCTTTAATGAGTTTTAAATCTATTAAAGTAAATGACAACATGTAGTGTAGTTTATATTTAAACTACTTGTGCGTATTTTTAAAAACCCATATTTAATGAATTTTAAATTTCTTAAAGTAAATAATAACATGTAGTTTAGTTGGTATTTTCACTTCTGCATATCTAGTTGATATAGGTTAATTTAATATTAATAATATTTTAAATCTTTTAAAATAGTTTATTCTTGTTTGTTATGAAATTTATCTAATTATTTTTTTGTTTAAGTACTATTAATTTTGTAAATCAATATATACTATAGTATGTGTAGGTTTCCGATTCTATAGTCAATTCCTCTCCCTGTTCTCCCATTGTGTGAGAGAGAGAGAGCCACTATTTTATTGAATGAAATATGTTGATGAATATTATTTATAAACTATACTTTAGTGATACCAATTACCATGTAACAACTTTTATCATTTTTTAACTGACAATATTAATAGATCCAACTTCCAGGTCCAACAAAATCAATTATATTACTTAATTAAGTATAGTTATTTTTGTGCTACATTTTAGGCCGGTAGATAAAAAAACCGGATTCCACAAATTCATTTTGTTGCTAGCAGGTTCTATGTTCCAAATTTCATATCTCAATATTGTTTCATAGTGATAAACACTTATAAATACGATATTATAATAATTTTACCGTGGAACAATATTTGAGAAAGAAGATCTGAGATATGGATCTCATTCCCATTTTGTTACATAGCTAGAGGGTGCTATAAATACATTTTAGGGTGAAATTTTCTCAAAATACACAATTGCTTACCACCTATAAGTCGGCATTAAATTTTTATAAATGAGGTACATATTAGGAAATAAATACATTAACTTTCACGATTTTCAAATACGGAGTGTGAATTTAAAATTATTTTTTTGATTTTTTTTGTTATATTTTTAAATTTTAGTTATTTCAATTACATTCTCAAACTTTGCATTACCAAATTATAGTATTTCACATGGGAAGTCCGTAGCTATTATCTGAATTCATCCCTAATTGACAGGACCGACCATAAGAAAAAAAGAGGTCTTATGCAAAAATATCAAGTGGCCCTTAACAAATAAAGGGGTGGCGGTTCCACCTCATGCATACTGTTTTCAAAATCTTCTAGAAACTTAATTTTCATAATAAAATTATTTTGCAGCTCTCTAATAATAAAAATTATTTTTTCTAACTTTTTTTATTTGCAAAATTAATTTATAGTTTTGTATATACATTTTTATATTAATTTTATTTTATCTAAACATTTTTGTCGCTCTTCTCGTACATTATTTCTTCTAACTATTTAATTCATAGTTTATATATACATTTTTTTATTGTATAAACTACCAAAAAAAAAAACAATTATCATTGAGTACAACTTAGTATAAGAATTGTTAAATAAGTGGAAATGAAAAAAAAGCCTCACATTTTATACTTAAATAATTGATAAAAAAACTCACTTTTAAAGAGAATTCAAGGCCCAATTTATTTGAGCAAACAATTGATTTTTCTATGGTAGTTATGGGCCTTATGGCTATTACGGTTAAACGCAGATAAAGTAATATTCGATAAAGTAATAATCTTGCTTAAGATAATAATTTCTTCGGTTCCAATATGAGTCAATGCACTAAAATAATGTTCAATAAAGTAATAACCTCATTAAATGAATATTTTTTCTCGGTCTCAAGGTTATTACTTTATCAAGATTTACCGTAAAAAATTAGATTTAATATTAGACACTCGACCACTACTCTTACCAACTGCGATAACGTTTGTTGCAACTATTTTAGGGCAAGCGCGCAAATATCTATATCTTGTATACATAATATAGTAATATTGGACTCTAAAATGAATTGAGTTTTTGAAATTTTGGGGTCCTATGCGACCGGGTTGTCCGCTCAAGCTCAGGACCATCCCTATTGATGAAGCATATGCACATGATTAAACTAAGCTGTTGTATAAATAATTATAAATCATGCATATAATATGTGTAAGAAGTTGCGGAACAACATCGGAGATCAAATTGTATATAGGCTCAGACCACCAATTACAATCACCACACTTACACGACACAGCGCCAACAAAACCCTATCAATCTATTACAAAAGAACACTCACGAATCTCTCACAAGAACACAATCTTGATCTCACAGAGAAAGAGAAGAAGACAAGTAGAAGAGAGAGTAGAGATACAAAAGTTGTGCCTCTCATCGCACACACACCCACACTATTTATAGTTAGGGTTTGTAACGGGCTAGCGTAACATTAGCAGTAACGGGCGCGCCCGTTACGGGCTGAGTTAATTCTCGAGCTGGGCCGACACGACAAGTGGGCTCAAAAGATTGATGGGCTTGGGCACGCGGTGTCTGGGCCTATCAGTTCACATTCTCCACCTTAGGCCCAACAATAATGTGCCTTCAACAAGTATGAAGGAGGGTTTGTAATTGGATTACTTTTGTCATCATCGCCCCTTCTCCACGATCATGCAACCTATTTCCTGCACCCAAAAGAAAACAAGCAGCAGTAGTGGAAAAATATAAATGAATACTTATCCTAAATCAACATTAAGAATCTTAAGACAAGTATTCAACTTCTCTGCACTTAAAACATTTAGTGCCCATATATGCTGGGTTAAGATCAGTGTGAATCTTATCCAGCACAACAACTCCTTTCTCTACTATATCCCGTATGAAATGATACCTGACATCAGTATGTTTAGTACGATCATGAAATACATGATTCTTACATAATTGAATAGTAGACTGACTGTCAGAAAACATAGTAACAACATTATTTAAGAAACCAAGTTCAGACAGAAGCCCCTGAAGCTAAACAGCTTCTTTCAGAGCTTCAGCAGCTACTACATACTCAGCTTCTGTTGTGGACAAGGCCACAATAGACTGTAATTGGGACTTCCAACTTGTACAGGAGCCACAGAAAGTAAAAACATAAGTGGTAGACTTTCTGTTATCTCTATCATTAGCATAGTTGGAATCAACATAACCTGTCAGTTTTGTACCACTAGGATTCTTAGAAAACTTTAAAGCTACATTTCTTGTAGATTTCAGGTACCTGAGCAACCACTTCAATGCATTCCAATGAGACATACATGGATTAGCCATATATCTGCTTAAGCAGCTAACTGCATAGGCTATATCTGGCCCAGTACTGACCATAAGATACATAACAGAGCCTATTGCATTAGCATATGGAACCTTTTTCATATCAGACATTTCAGGATCAGTTTTAGGAGACTGATCCTTACTTAATACAACATGAGAAGCAAGATGCACATTAACAGGTTTAGCAACATACATAGCATATTTACTCAAAACTTTATCCACATAGGAAATCTGATTAAGAACAAGAGTACCCATTTTTCTGTCTCTTTCAATATTCATACCAAGTATCTTATTGGCAGATCCTAAGTCCTTCATTTCAAAATTGTCACTAAGATATTTCTGAATATGTTTAATAGACTTTACACAAGGACTGACAAGTAACATGTCATCTACATATATTAGCAAGTATACAGGAATGGAAGCACGTTTAGTAAAATACAAACAGTGATCAAAGGGACTTCTTGTAAAATTCAGAGAGAGCATACATTGATCAAACTTCTTATTCCATTGCCTAGGAGACTGTTTCAAACCATATAAAGCCTTTTGTAACAAACAGACATAGTCAGGTTTAGAGGGATCAACAAATCCTTCAGGCTGCTTCATGTAGATTTTCTTATCAAGATCACCATGCAAAAATGCAGTGGTCACATCCATTTGCTTTAATTCCCAGTTAAAATGTGCAACTAAAGACAACATAATGCGTACAGTAGTTAATTTAACCACAGGAGCAAAGATTTCAGAATAATCTACCCCCTCTTTTTGAGTAAAGCCTTTTGCAACTAGCCTAGCTTTATATCTGAAAGACCTAGGTTCATGCTTAAGCTTAAACAACCATTTACAGTCCACAACAAAACAAGTAGCAGGCTTAGGAACAAGAGTCCAGGTTTTATTCACATGCAATGAATTCATTTCAGACTGCATAGCAGTAAGCCACTTATCAGATGAAGTGGATTTAATAGCATCAGAATAAGAAACTGGTTCATCATCCAAAGATTCACACATATTAAGAGCATACATTATATAATCATCATACTTTGGAGGAGCATGTATATCTCTCCTAGATCTGTCTCTGGATAGCATGTAGTCAGAATGAACAAAAGTAAAGACAGTATCATCAGAATTATCATGCACTTCAGAAGTAGACAGAGAATCAGAATCACCAGAAACAGACTCAGTTGTACCACTAGACTCTGCAGAATCAACTATAGAGTCAGGTACAGAGGTATTATGTTCAGAAAACAGAGGCTAAGGCTCCACCTCAGAAGGAGTGGCATTATCAGAAGAAGAAACAGTAGCAGGCAGACAAGGAAATTCAGTTTCTCTGAAGATCACATTCCTGCTGATAATGACTTTAAAACCATGCTGAGATTTATCCCAAAGCCTATATCCCTTTACCCCTTCTGGATATCCTATAAAAACACATTTCTTAGATCTAGGATCAAGTTTGTCACCTTTATTATGAACAAAAGCAGCACAACCAAATACTCTTAGATTAGAAAGATCAAGAGGTTTTCCTGTGAAAATAAATTCAGGACACTGACCCTTATGAGGACTAGAGGGTAGCCTATTGATCAAATAGGCTGCAGTCAAAGCAGCAAACCCCCAAAAGTGTTTAGATAGCCCTGAACCCTCAATCATGCACCAAACCTTATCAAAAAGGGTTATATTCATTCTCTCCACTACCCCATTTTGTTGAGGGTTATAAGGAACAATTTTATGTCTTCTAATACCAGATTTCACACACAAGTTATCGAAAGGAAAGTTCCAGAATTCAAGGCCATTATCAGTTCTAAGAACCTTAATTCTTTTTCCAGTTTGGTTTTCAATTTTAATTTTCCATTCAGAGAACATTTGAAACACCTCAGACTTATGTTTTAAAAGAAATAACCAAGTTTTTCTTGAAAAATCATCCACAATAGATAGGTAATATCTACATCTACTATGGGTTGGAGTACTAGATGGACCCCACACATCAGCATGAATATATTCAAGAATGTCAGAAGAGACTATTCTTTCAGGTGAGACAGTGACAAGAAAAGAGATTTTATGTTGTTTACCAAGCACACAAGAGTCACAGAATGGCAGATCAGAGAGCTTATCTTTACCAAAAAGACCAGTTTTTCTCAAAATAGACAAGTTCTGTGAACTGGTATGTCCCAAACTTTGATGCCATAAGACAGTTTTATCAGAAAATGAAGCATTTACATTTGATGAAGAGTTAACAGGGATAGCAGTAAAAGGATATAAATTATTTGTCCTCTTAGATTTAAACACAACTAAGGATCCCTTTTTGACTTTCATCCACCCATTTCCTCAACTCCCACCAAATCCTTCATTTTCTAAAGCAGTAAAAGACAGCAAATTGCATGCAACTTCAGGTACAAACCTAACCTCTTTCATGGTATATTCAAATCCAGATTGGAATTTTAAACAGATATCACCAATACCAAGTACAGAACACTTGTGTTTATTAGCTACAATAACATAGCCAAAATTGCATGTTTTCAGTTTTGAAAAACATTATTTAAAAGGAGAAACATGATATGCACTGCCAGAATCTATGACCCATTCATTTAGTAATTCAGAATTCACATTATTCACAGAAAGGAAGTCAGGTTCAGAAACCATTAAGTACTTTCCTAGGATATTAGACTCTGAATTATCACCTAAAATGGCAATAGAAACACTTTTCTTATCATCATGTTGTTTTCCTTTCCTAGGTGAAGGACACTCTGAAGGAATAATAGGTTTATAGTAAGGCTACCTTCCTCCTGGTGTGTTGTCGCGGCTCCGATTGTTGCTCCTGTGTCAGATCTTCTGATCTGTGTCCCGGCCTTTTTCTCCCTCTGGGTGGTCAGAGATCTGAAGAAAATAAATTTATTTTTCTCTCTGTAACTCACGCCACTCTCGATTTTTATGAATCAATTGTGTGAGTTTACGAACGGGAATACTAATATATATAGGCTTCAAAAACCTATATAATATTAATATATTTGTAGCCCATTAATTTAATTATAATCCAATGGGCTTCTATTAAATCGACCCATAATATAATTAATTAATTTATTGGGCTACTAATATTTATCAATTAATTGGCCCGACCAATTAATTCCGAATAAATAACATTATTAAATAATGTAAAATACATTAATCCATTAATAATGAATTCGAGAGATAATAAATTACTAGGCAACTAATTGGGCCGGATCGGGGATCCAATACAAGAAATAAAGGTGGGCCTCCAATTAATTAATTATCCATGCTCGGCCAGAGCAAAATTAATTAATTAACACGATTCATTCCACTAGAGAATCCGTGCCGACTTACCCCTTTATCCCAATTTGAGCAAGGGCTTGTATTTTAGACTTAATCGATCTCCGTATTTAAGATAGAAATATCCGTTAATTAATTAAGCTTACTGATCGCTTAAATTAATTAACATCTTGTATTCCCGAGTAGTACCACTCGACCTTATTAACACACCCGAACTTAATCAACCGGTAGGGTTTAGTGTGCTAATCCTTTCGAGTTCCTCGGGGGATATTATCAACCCATTCCCGGGATACGGCCGCAAGATACGGACAACCGGCCCTGAGCCACAAATGACTACTAACACCCAAGATACGTAGATCCGGTCGCTCATTGGACGTTCACCATAGTAGGTCAAAGTGATAGATAGCCAAATGCACTCGATGAAGTCTTACCAAGCTTAAGATCGGCTAAGTCACCGAGATCTTGGTTCTCCACTAAGGTCGGTTAGGAGAACACATCTCACCGTGATCCTTCAATACACCACCTTAAGTGTACCAGTAAAGACAAGCGGCTAAGACAAGCCACTTCTTATCTAAAGCTGCCGGCTTAAACCGAGCAACTTCATCCTTAAGTTGTCTCGATTTGTGTTAACTGTTTATATCTTGTCGGTTCAACCAATTTGTGTTGTCTTACGTGATACCCGACACACCACACAAATCTAACTTTTATACAAGATAAAGGATAACATGTGCAAATATACATATTTATCAGATAGGAGAATCAAACAGTGGTAAGGACAAAAACACATTGTATACAAGCATAAAAGTGCTTCCAGTATACAAAATCCCAACACACTCTTTCATGTAATACTCATATTCCCCACAATTAAAACATTTCCTACCTTTGGATTTAGACTTGGATCTAAACCTAGGGTTTTGTTTCTTTCCCCCCTTTTCAGAACTATAAGAAGAGCTAGTTCTTTCACTAGTTTACGCCCCTAACTTGATAAGATGTACTGCGTTCAGTAATCCTAAGTTCCTTATTAAATTTCAGATCCATTTCCTTAGACTTAAGAGCACTAATGACTTTTTTAAGTTCTATTCTATCCCTCCCATACTTAATGGCAGACTGAACATCATTGTAATACTCAGGGATAGCATTTAACAGGGCAATAGGAGCATAATTATCAATACTAGTATCTCATGCTTGTTTAATCAGTTGTAGTAATTTATTAAACTCATCTAGATTTTCATCCATATCCTTAGACATGTCCAGTTTGAATTTAAAGAAACTCTGCAATAAGTACATCTTAGAGGGAAGGGATGTTTCAGTGTATAGTTCATTTAGTCTATCCCATACATCTTTAGTAGAATCAAGGTGTTCAACTTTTCTTAGCACAGAATCAGTTAAATTCAAGGTAATTGCAGACAAGGCAAGATCATTCATCTCAGATTGCTTTTTTTTCCAGATAAATCAGTTTCATAAGATTGGGTAATAGCAGCAGAAACACGTTTTTCAACCAGAATAGCAGTCATCCTCTTTTTCCACAAATTAAAATTTGTTTTCCCATTAAAAGTGGCGATTCCACTGGAGGAAACAAAAGCCATAGTTAATGAGATAGATATTAACCCCTTTGGGTCTGTATCTTACAGTATTTCACGCTGAGGGATTTCCCAGCTCGCAATCGCAGGATCTAGTCCTGGGCGCAGGGGGTCACCAAAGCTTACTGTGTTAAGCAGGAAAAAAAGGAACTCTTTTAACGTTCAGAGATCTGATCTTTTGTAGATCAGTAACACAGATCAGAAACCACAAAGACATATATTCAAAAGATGCAGTGAAAACACAAAGATTTCAGAGAAATAGGTAGGGAAAAGCAAATAGTTAGAGACACAAAGAGCCTAACTGCACCAGTCGACAGATCTAGCAGCAACAAATCGCAACCCTAACTGCACCACTTGGCAGATCTAACAAAAACAGTAAGAGTTTTAAGTTGTAGCCGCTTTACCAGAGCGGGGTTCGGAGTCTTGAACCCCGATTTACCTGAAGAAATATCAAAGGACGACCTTTTAGATCTAGGGTTACAGTTTTTCAAAACTTCCCATTCACGATCTAGTCGTAGGGAGATGGAGGCGGTCGAGCGGTGATCAACCCGCTCTGATACCATTGTAAGAAGTTGCGGAACAAGATCGAAGATCAAATTGTATATAGGCTCAGACCACCAATTACAACCACCACACTTACACGACACAGCGCCAACAAAACCCTATCAATCTATTACAAAAGAACACTCACGGATCTCTCACAAGAACACAATCTTGATCTCAGAGAGAAAGAGAAGAAGACAAGTAGAAGAGAGAGTAGAGATACAGAAGCTGCGCCTCTCATCGCACACACACCCACACTATTTATAGTTAGGGTTTGTAACAGGCCAGCGTAACATCAGCAGTAACGGGCGCGGCCGTTACGGGCTGAGTTAATTCTTGTTATTAAAAATTAGGTGATTAGAAATGTAGCGACAATAAAACCAAAGGTTAGTATAAATACTATAACAACATAACAAACAACATATGAAAAATAGCGAAAATAACGAAATGCAAACCGAGGCAAGAGTTGGACTCTTTCTCCGCAAGACGATAATGCTCCGCTACTCGGTGCAAGCGGTCTATAGCATTCGTCTCCAAGATACAACGGTTTTTCAATTACGAGTAGTTGCACTACTTCTCGTAATTCCGGCGAACTACTTGATATCTCGGGACTAAGGAGATGCTAATTAATTTATATGTATGGAGTGAAACAATAGGGATAAAGGAAAGAAGAAGGAATTGTTGGTCCGGAGACGATAAGTCAGGTGTAGAGGGGGGGGGTGAATACACCTGAGCTCAGTTTCTTTTTCTCGGTGAAGGTCGGTGAGGCGATGATTGCAACCGATGAACGAGTGCCAAATAAGCCTTCGATCGCGGGACGAGTGGGTCGGCCATCGAACTCTCTCCTACCGATCGTTGTCGGTATTTTGAGAATCAATCGGAGAGCTGTTGTGCGAAAAGTGTGGGGCCCGGAATTCGTCTCTTTTGAAAACACGTTTTAGCAAATTAAGTCTTTTGGCTGTGCGCTTTGTAAAATACGTTTTATGCAAGCTTATGATTTTAAAGTCAGTTTAATGCTATGCAATAAAACAGTAAAAGAACACAAGCGATTTAACGTGGTTCGGATACCCAAGATCCTACGTCCACGGTCCCGAACAAGGCGGGAGAACTTGTTGATTATTCCGAGCAAGCCTCGGCGGGGATACCGTGTGCGGACGGTTCCCTCTAAGTTATAGTCCTTAGCGACTTTACAATCCAAACCTAAGTTTGAAAGGGAAGGGAATTTTCTCCAACTGAGAAGGAGTTCTTACAATAAGAACAATTCACTAAATGTGAACTCCTTCGAATCTAAGCTATAAATATGACAATGAGCTTAGTCTAGAGAAGTAAGGGATGTAAGAACTCTAGAGAGAAAAACTAAGAAATCTTCTAAGTATGCAAGTTTTCCTCTGGATGATCTTTGAGTGTTCTAGAGCGTTTATGAACTTGAGTTTGTCCCTTTTGAAATTCCGTTTTTTTTCTTCTTCCTTCTTGGAGCTTCAAAAAAACTTCTCTATTTATAGTTGTGAGTTATGGCATATATCCGTTGGAGACGACGATACCACGTGTCACAAGCTTCCAAGGAAAACGGCCATTAATTCGAACTTGTTGCGACAGGCGCGTTAATGCACTGTTCATGAGAGCGACTTTTTCGTGTAGAGTAGGTAAGCGTTGTCGGCTTCTCATTGGTCGAGGTTTGTAGTTGGTGAGAATGTCAGAGTTGACCGTTCAACAACCTCGTATGTCTTCTGCTGAACTTTTCGAAAAGACTTGAATAGCTGGGTCGCTTTCCGTAGGATACGATGGGCGAAAAGTCTCTGTCTTCTTCAGTGAGTCGGCCGACACGGCATCTACCGAGTAGGTCGGTTGGCGGCGCGAAGGTGCGTGCTTGTTTCGTTCTTCCGTCGATGACTATCACTGGGAGTAGTCTTCTGCGATGATTTGTCGGTGATGCGTTGTCTTCGACCGAGTGAAGGATCCGGTGCTGACTGAAGAACACAAGCGATTACACTGATGACGTGGGGTTCTGAAAAGTATCTTCAACAGAAGATCAGTTCAACAATTACCCCGTACAGGACTTAGACAAAAATAATAAATAATACACCAAGTCTAACCTATACATCAGCTAATCCTAACGACACACTAATCTACTGATATCAGCAAGGTTTTGGGATCTTCAATTCCATAGTACTACTATGATTTCCCCCAATTTTCTTTTAACCAAACAACAGCTGAGTATCATCTACTGACTCATATCCAACAATTTCCCCCTAATTGATGATGCCAAAACCTCTACCTCTACCTCTTAAACTTCTTAAGTCTATAAAAGATGCTATCCTACTGACAACAATTTCCCCCTTACAACATTCTGAGGAAAAATAAAGATAAAGTAATTTCAATACTTCAGTAGGTGGGAGATAGGCAAAATCAGAGAAACTGTTTGTGAGTGTGTGTCAGATCACTTAGTGATCAATCGTGAAAACACGATGCAAAGAGCTGAAAGACAATGAGTAATTGTCTGACAAGCAGTAGGAACTGATATATATATAATCAATGAAGTACAAGCTCCTACGGCTATTACAAATGAAAAAAAAAGAAGAGAAATCATCGCGACGCTTGAAGCGTTGAGTCCTTTTCTTGAAATCGGCAGACTTCTCAACAGGAGGATCCAGATAATAATACTTGTAAACTCTGATCCTGATCTCCTGGATTTCTTCGTTGTCAAGAGGATTGTCAGGCAGCAAACCCAGTGGAAAGCGGCTTCCTCTATCTCTCTCTCAATATCCTTCGTGCACAACAGTACACTAGCAGTTCTTGGCGGAGGAAAACGTCGGAAAGCTGGGGCACGGAAGGGAATATTCTGTTCTTCCATAATCTGTCTCAGCCGATCTCTGAATGAGATATCAAATCTCGAGATAAGTTCGTCGAATAACTGATCAAGCTGGACAGTCAAGAGGATAAATGCGCCATACAAAATAGCCTTTAATAAAATCCTCTTTCAGCCTTTCCCAATGGTCGTTCATATCAGCCGGCACCCATTTATCCACATGCGGGATAGGAATATTCTTAACATATGGGCCCCTGATGAACTTGGATTTTCTTGGGATCTGCTTTCCTCGAATCAGTGCTGGCTTGAGAGATAAGCTACGCATTTTCGCCAAGTCAGCTATCCTTTTCTTTTCTCGGAGTGCGGCTGCTCTACTGTCTCCTCGTCTGAGACTCAGACCTTGCAGCGTCGCCTCCCGTGTCGCTTGATCTTCCGCTATCCGCTCGAGTGTTAGAGTAGAAGTGGGAATACTCGAGCAAGTAGCTTGGATCTCGGTCGGAAGAGCCTTAGTAAAATCTTCTTGGGCTTTCTTCTTCTGCTCTTCGACCGACCCGACCTTTTTCTTGCCTTTGCCTCTAACAGCTTTACCCTTAGGCTTCTTTGCTGCTTCTGCTGCCTCTTCAAGCTGACGCTCATGGTCGAGCTCATCCTGCAGCTGTTGGGCAATTTTGAGGTCATAAGCCTCTTGCTCCGCTTTTGATTTGAACTTATGGACCGGGGAGGAAGGAGGAGTAGATTCAGTTGCAAACTCTTTCCCCAACCTCTGCGGTGGCAATTGTTCAGGCTCAGGCTCTTCTTCTTCTGTCTCCTGCTCAATAAAATTTGCTACTTCTTCAATGTGAGCAGCAGAAGAGGAGATGGGGGTTGGCTGAAGTGGGAATTCTAGGAGAAGGACCTCAGAAAAGTTCTTATCCTGAGTTGTAGAGGGTCCTTCCTCCTGAGTCCTTTCCCCCTGAGTCTGTGCGGGTTCTTCAGTTGTGGAGGGTCTCTCCTCCTGAACCCTTTCCCTGATAATCAGTACATCAGCTGTATCCGTTTCAGGTTCATCTTTTATTATACCTTCCCCCTTTTTGGCATCAGCAGCCTTATCGAGGTTGGTACGGATAGCTGTGACCTCTTTCTCAAGCTTGTATACTGAGTCCTTGATCTGATTAACTGTAGAGTTGACCAAGTCACAGTATTTCTCCCAGTCCTTCTCTTGATCAGCCCTAGATCGATTGAGATGAGTAGCTGACTCCTGGCGGAGTTTCAGTAGGGCTAGATCATTAGATTCCTTCATCTCCTTCTGAATCTCTTTCAAGGCCGCAGCCTGTTGCTTAATAGCAGTCTGGAGGCTGCTTGTAGCCAACTTGTTTTGCTCTTCCATTTGAGCTTGGACCGTTGTGAGAGCATGAGTCAGCTGCTCAGTAAATGTTTTGTGCTGAGCTTGGAGCAGCAACTGACTCTGTGCAGATAGATCTGCTTTCTGAGCTATCAACGCCTGCTCGATCATCTCCTTAAAGTCAGGCTGCGGAGGAGCCTCTTGAGGAGTGGAGATGCCAGCGGCTAGCTTATTCAGGCTTTCAGTCTGCGCCTTCGTATACTTCTCCCATTTGATATGGACGTCTATGGCGAGAAGTCTGTTTTTAGCACCTTGGCGTCTGATTGACTTATTCACTGATTTGGAGGACACGGAACCAATGAGTTGAATCTGGTAAGAGCTTGTTCCGAGCCTTTGATCAGAAAACATGAGGAGCTGCTCCCTACTGTACTTCGGAGCGCCCTGAGCCTCACCTGATGTACCAGGGGGTGGTGATTGGCTCTTCTCATGAGGAGTTGGTCCCTCAGCAGAGCCTCCCAACTCTGCATCCTTGGGGTTGCCTTCCATCTCCTGATCTTGTTCTTGGTCATCATCCTCATCATCAGGAGGAGATGGAGGCGGAGCATTATCAACAGGAGCTGTGGTACGCAGGCTAAGAAGATAGAGCATAGCAGCTCGAAGATCCTCGAAGGACGCCAAATCAGCTGGCTCCCCGAAACCGATCTCTGGCTCCCCGAAACCGATCTCTGCCTGTAAATCTTGCTCCTCTGTTAGTAGATCGATGGCTGACTGAGTTTTTGGAAAGTCTATCAGAATATCCCAGTTTAAAAACCTCAGTAGCATCTGAACTCTTGCCCTGATGGCAATGTCAACCAAGTCTTCATGCTCAGCTATCTCTGGAATCGATCGTGAATCTCGACCGTAGCACGCGGACGAGTGGTATGAGTTGTTGTCCATTCAGTCTCTTCGATTGGCTCTCTAATGTCCGACCGAGTGTCATCGTAGCCGATGACTTGAGCTTTATCCTTGAGGGTGGCTCCTTCCATCCCTTTGTCGGAGTCCAAGGTTTGCTCATCTTGAGGTGGGGGGGAGCCTGTTCTATGACGGTTATCGGGCTGAGCCACAGTGACCTCGGTGGTCGTGGCTTTGTAAGCCTCCTCCTCTTGGGCACATCGGCGGGAGATGGCGGGCGTGCAGCTCTCTTACGCTCGGGTGGCCACTTTGCCCGATTGACTTCTCCGTCGCTTCTTTGGTCTTAAATTTTATCGGTTTGGTGTTGTACGGCTTTGAGTCTTGAAAGCCGAGTTCCTCCGTACAACACTCTCTATTAGGACAGAGACATCTTAGTCCCGAATAGAAGCTTACCAGATCGGCCAACTTCCTCTCGCCGAGGGTAGAGTAGTGAATTTACGGGCACGGGCTTTCATCGAGTCGTGTAATAGTCCGCCCAATTCACTTCTACTCCGTCATCAATAGCCATCATCAGCTGAATCCTTGGCTTGGGACAGTTGATCATACGATCCAGTGAGCTTGTCGGTATGTGTGAGACCACATACGCTAAACCTCTGCTCGAGGTAGCAAAAGGTTCCTCGGGGAGAGCTGTCTTGAACGTCGAGATCAGCTGCGTCCACGAACTTTTGTACATAGGCATTGATCTCCCTCTCCTTATATCCGATAGGTGAGATACCGAGAATTTGGAAGGCTGAAACGCGAGGACTAGAGCCTCTCGGATGTTGAAGGTGTCTTTGAGTCGGCTTCCACTTGTTCGGAGTGGTTTCTCTCATGTATGAGAAAGAAGCTTCTTCTCCTCCCCCAGCCCACCGAGTTCCAGTTAAAATATGCTTACGCCACTTGCCTTGGCGAGATGGGCACACGGATGCTTGGTCACAAGGGTCTCCAACCCGTGACCTCTCCGAGCATCGAACATAGGCTCCAGATATGAAATGTCCACGGCGGAAAGCCATTGTTGGTTCGAACTAGATTCGGATGGCCATGATCTCCACTATGGGTTCGAGAGTCCGTACGATCGCCATAGAAATCTGCAAAACACATGTTAGCACTTGAAAATAGAGTAAGTCGGTAGTTGTCGTGATTTGAATACATTACCGAGTATGAGAGCTTGAGAGATGCACGAGACAAAGCGATTCTGAGGAGTTTTGAGATGGAAAGCGATTTGTGATAAAAGCTCTTAGGTTTTGATAATGGCGAAAAGTGAGGAAAAAGATAGAAGTTGAAGGATTTTGTATATTTTGGCTTGATTGCAAGTTTCAATCCAACGGCGAGTTTTAATCTTCCAAAAACTATGAACGGCTAAGATTTAATGTTAAAAGATGATGATTACAAAAGCCGCCTAAAATATAGATCGACGTAATAAAGGTAAGTGAGAAGACATGCATTAAATGCGCGCACGGACAACATTAATTACTCGGTTTATGTAAATGAAAAGGTTTCCCTCTTGACCTTTCCTTAAAACTATTAATGGCGGGAAATGAATGAACATTAACTACTGAGTGTGAGCGACTGATGCAATAAATGCGAGCATGCTTCAAAAGAATTTAAGTACACAAAATTACGCAAACCTCTTCACTGAACTTATCGGTGGTTACCGATCTTCTTCGGTGAACTTATCGTTGGTTACCGAACCTCTTCGCTGAACCTATCACCGGTTTCTTGTTCTATATTAGGAGAATGGTTGTCATGCTGATGACTATGTTCCCCCTTGTTGTGTACAGTGTGACTTTCCCAACTGAGTCACTGTACTTAGTTATCTGACCTGTCGTACTGATTCCTTATGCTGATCCCAAATGTTACCAATTGTTGGGCAATGATGTTCTCAGTAGTCGGCATCTACCGACGCATCTCGCAGGGATCCGGTGAGACCTAGCTCAACCGATAGTTCTCCCGAACCTGTTCTCGGCTAGTGGTTTGGTCGGTATATCCGCCCTTTTGCTTGTCGGTATGGATCTTCTCCATCCTCGATATCCTTCTTCTCGACATGGTCTACGATGAAGTGGTGTCGAATATCCACGTGCTTGCATACGGTATGTAGAACCGGGTTCGAGTTATGGCAATTGCACTTGTGGAGTCGCAGTAGATGGGCACTTCATCCTGAGTTATACCATAATCTCTAAGTTGTTGTCGAAGCCAAAGGATCTGGGCACAGCAACTTCCTGCAGCCATGTACTCAGCTTCAGTAGTGGACGTTGCTGCGAATGCTTGCTTCTTTGAAAACCAAGAAATCGACTTCTTTGCCGCCTAGGAACCGACAAGTTCGGAAGTTGACTTTCGATCTATCCCGCATCCTGCATAATCGGCATCGGAATAACTCTGTTAGTATTAAGTTATCATCAGCGAGGATACCATAACCCAAAGATCGTGTTCCTCTTAAATAGCGCGAGAATCTTCTTCGCCGAGTCTAAATGACTTTGCTTGGGATCCGCTTGGAATCTTGCGCATACACCTACAGCATAAGTTATGTCAAGACGGCTAGCTGTTAAATAAAGTAAAGAGCCTATAATAGCTCTATAATCAGTAGAGTTAACATAAGCTCCCTCTTTGTCTAGATCGATTTTAAAGTTCGTGTTCATGGGGATTTTGGACCGGCTTCTTTGGAGTCGCGCCGAATCTCTTGAGAAGATCTCGAGTGTATTTGGCTTGATTGATGAAGATTCCTTCAGGTGATTGCTTCACTTGAAATCCAAGAAAATAATTCATCTCTCCCATCATGGACATCTCGAATTTCTCCTTCATCATCTTCTCGAACTGCTGACATATGACTTCGTTTCTGCAGCCGAAAATGATGTCGTCCACGTAGATCTGCACCAGTAGGATGTCATCTCCTGACTTTATGTTGAATAGGGTGCGATCTACTGTCCCCTTCTGAAAACCTTTACGAAGTAGAAAGTCGATAGGGTATCATACCAAGCCACGGGTGCTTGTTTTAACCCATACTGAGCTTTCCTAAGTCTCGTACACCCGATGTCCCTGCTGAAAGCCCGGCGGTTGTTCCACGTAGACTTCTTCCTTGATGCACGCAGTTCGGAAAAGCCGACTTCACATCCATCTCGATATACCTTAAATCCACGATGTGTTGCATAAGCTAGGAAAAGACGAATGGCTTCCAATCCGCGACCGGAGCAAATTTTTCATCAAAGTCAATTCCTCTCGCCCGATCGTATCCTTTAGCAACTAGTCGAGCTTTATTTCGACGATGACGTTGTTTTCATCTCGCTTGTTCTTGAAGACCCACTTAGTTCCAATCACGTGCTGATGTCCAGGTCCGTCGACAAGCTCCCAAACTTCATTTCGACGAACCGGTTCGGCTCTTCTTGCATAGCAATGACCCGGTCAGCATCTTTAAGTGCGTCTTCTATCGACCGAGGTTCTTACGTAGACGAGAAAACAAGAGTAAAGTGAGCTTTCTCCTTGACTTAATCTTGATCTCGTCCTTATAGTTGCTGATGGATCTCCAATGATAAGATCGAAGAATGAGCATCGAGCCACGAACGCCTGAGTTGGGCTTCTTCTTCGATACTACTTCGCACGCTCGCAGTAGGTGTATTAGGCATTTCGATGTAGTCCGTTACGTGATGTAGCAATTCGGTAAGAAGGTTAGGATCTACCGAGTTTCCGAGGTTCGGGGGCATTTAGCTCGGGAACATTAATCGTTCCCCACGAGTTTATATTCTCGGTAGAGGTCTCGGTTACCACGGGGGCTTCCTCATCGACCGATGTTACTGTTGTTGATTACGTTCGATAGAATCAACTAGGTTAGCTACATAGCTTGTTGGTGAGTCCGAATTTCTTCATCTTCGACTCATCATCCCAACAATCTTGGATCTTTTCAGCTTTGTCATTCGGTCAGAGATCCTATAGCTTGCTCGCCGACATCCTCGAGTATTTGACTTTGTATCTTTCCTGTTCTCGGTAACAAATTCATCAAAAACAACATGAGGGCTTTCCTCCACGCAAAGAGTTCGATAGTTAAAGACTACGAAGGCTTTACTCGACCCGGGAGTATCCTAAGAAACTCCTTGATCAGATTTGCTATCAAAGACCTTCAACCGATCTTTCCCATTGTTGTGGATAAAGCAAGGACAGCCGAAAACATGAAAATGAGAAATAGAAGGAATTCTCCCTTTCCACGGTTCGTAAGGTGTCTTCATGTGTTCTTTGTGTCGGTAGTGAGCGATTCGAGTGTAACGGGGCGGTGTCGGTAGCATCGGCCCAAAACTTTGAGGGTAGTCGAGAATCTGCGAGGAGCGTTCTTGCTTCGCTTCTTTGAGTGTTCTGTTCTTACGTTCAGCAAGTCCGTTCTTGAGGGATGCGCGCGCTGATGTCTCGTGTTGAATTCCCTCTTTATCGCAGGATGTCTTAACTACCGAGTTTAGAAACTCTGTTCCTCGTCGAGCGTATCTTCTTAATCTTGATGTTCTTTTCCACACCGAGTTTCTTGGGTAGATTAGGTAACTCGGTCCGAACATCGATTTGTTGGCGATGAAGATGACCCAAGTATATCTCGAGTAGTCGTCTATGACGACGAGGGCATACTTCTTGCCTCTTATAGTCACTTGGAGAGACGCCCGAATAAGTCCATGTGAAGCGGTGAAGGATTCCATCGGTGGAAGGTGACGGAGTAGGTGGATTGCTCCTCTTTGTTTGCTTTCCCTTCGTGCACGCTTCACAATTTCGTCTTTGATAAACGATTCGTTGGGCAGTCCTCGACTTTAGAGTTCTTGACTAGCTTGTTCATAGTCTTGAAGTTCAGGGTGTTGAGTCTCTTGTGCCATAGCCAACCCGACTTGTCACCCGATTTGGTCTCGTGCGAGCAAGCAAGCCTCGGGTTCCCGCGGTATTCCGGTTTGCAACATAGATGTTCTTCCTCCGCGAACCCGATAACACCGTTTTCCTTATAGATTTGTCAACAATATCACGAAACCGGCGTCAAAGATTACTCGTTAAGATTATCATAGAATTGGTGATCGAAAGGAGATTATGTTGAAGTCCTTCAACATATGTTACTCTTGGAAGCGTGGCGGTCCCAATGTTCGGCGTTCCGTATCCCCTTGTGTAGCCTTTGGAGTTGTCACCGAATTCAGTTCGGGACCATCTTCTTGTACGTAGTTGGTCGGCCAGGCTCTTACGGTAAGTCATGTGTCTCGAGCAGCGCCGTCCACTATCTACGGGTCCTTATGCACCCGCAAAACGGAGGCAATTTTAGGTACCCTTTGGTTCGGTTGGGTCCTTACAGGGTTAGTGGGTGATTTCGGAACCCGGATCTGTCTCGGGACCTTAGAAGTTCTAGACTTCTTCTTCGAACCTTATCGGCTTTCTTCTCCACAGGACTTGGAGATACCGACTTTCGCCGATAATTTTGGGTTCGGGCGCTTTCTTCTTCGAGTCTTAGCGCTTCTCCCGACCCTCGGGCTCATAGTAGTACGAGCCGTGCGAGCCGGGTGCTCATGCGTGGCTCCTTGTCTTGCTCCGCCCATCGACCTTCTTGGTTCCCCCGAATTTGATCCCGGTGTCCTGGGGCTGGAACCTTTGGTCACTGCTTGTTGCTACTCGGGCCGAGGTGTAATCATTTTCTCGTTTGTTTTTCGCCTGAGGTGTGGTGTCAGCAGCTTGCACCTTTCCTCTGACGAACCTATCAGCCAGGGTTGCTGAGCTTTTGAGGTGGAAGCTTCGTGGGTATAGCCAAGGCCTTCTTTCACAGCAGTTGGCCGTTGTGCTCTAAGCATGCTTTCAAGCTTCTCCTTCGCTCCCAGGTATTGTTCAGTCATCAAACCTCTCCAGACCTCGTCACTCCTTCTGAGTGAGTCATAGTCATTCTGCACGTCTGTGAGCTTCTGACTGAGCTTGGCTATTTCAGTCTCTTTCTCAGAATTGTCCTTGGTCAGAACTGAGATCTGAGTCTCTTGAAGCTGAGACTTAGTTATAAGAGATTCAATCTCTTCCTTGAGTCTCGCAACTAGATCCACTGACTCAGTAGAGACCTAACAATCAGAAGAAAGTCTCTGATTCTCAGCCTTTACCTGTTCAAGTTCCTGGATGGTTCTGCTGAACTCTCTGCTCAGCTGAATCTATTCCTCTAGCAGATCGTTGTAGGCTTGTAACACATCTAGAGGATCATCTGTGACCGAGCACGTGTCTTGTGTGCTTTGTGAAGAAGAGGTAATAATGCGTTTAGAATTTACCTCAGCCTCTTCTCCGACCATCAGACAGTATTCGGCTGACTCATCAGGAGGATCATCATCTAATGTATCCTCCTCAATTGAGTTGTCGGATATCTCTCCGGCTATATAGGCCTGCCGTCTCTCGGCGAATTTCTTTCTCCCCGGCTTTGCCGTTCGCTCTTTGAGCAGAGAGTTCGGGACAATCGTACCGATAGTGTCCCTCCTTCTTGCGGTTGTAGAGCGGTGGATGTTCTGCTTGCTCTTACCACTGAGTCTTTAGACGGATGCGGCCAGAACTCCGATTTCCTGCATTCGGGAGAAGGATTAGATTCTTCTTTCTTATGATAGTCTTTCTTACGAGGAAGAATCTCGGTTGTATTTCCTCGGCTTTCGACTCTCTCCTTTTCCTCTCGATATTTGAGAGCCATCGCTTGCTAGCCGGTCGGGGCCCGAAGTCTCGGAAGACTTTGCTACCGATGTGGCCACGGCTTTGCTTGAGGAAATAGGCTTGGCTCCCGTATTGATTGTTGCCTTGAAGGCGTGGTCGAACCGTGTGTCGACTGGAGCGCTTAAGCACTTTTGGGGTAGGCTATGCTCGAATTCCTCCGATTTTAATTCGAAAATATAACATCGGGAGTTAGAGCATTTAGATCGAGCGACGTAAATAAGTAGCAAATGGAAGCCACTACGTCGGGGCAACGCTCTCAAGATCTTGGTGTTCACCTCCTTGTTGGTGAACGACCTCCCCGACCCATTGATGACATTGACTTGATTGGTGAATCGACACTTAGCTCGTCAATGGTTTCGATGAGCTCCATTGCAAAGGCGTCGAACTTCCGAAGCTCTAGCTCGAGCTTGTTTTCTTTGATCGAGGGGTTCCATGGCTCAGTATGCCCAAGGCGTCCCATAGCTCTTTCGCCGTTTTGCAATCTTGTACCCTTCCGAGGTGTGAGTCACCGAGCGTAGTCGGTATGGCATTACGTGCAACTCGGTCAAGGTTGTGCAACTTCTTTTCTTCAGGCGTGAAGGCAGATTTGTCTTTGGGAGCCTTAGCACCAGTTTGTGCTCCCACGCCTCCTCCAACAGCAAATACTACGCTGTCGATCATGGGAATGATCGGTCCTGACTCTAGGACATCCGACATGCTTGTCGTGGAGTGACGTTAGGTGTGCCTCCATACGTACGCGCCATACCGTGTAGTTCTCTATTGAGAACATCGGTACCATCCTAATACCGACATATCGGACATTGTAAGAGTAAGAGTATAAGGATGCTGAAAAGATGCTTATGCAGTGAAAACGGTTTTCAGGATCAGTTCGAGAGGACCAGTATTTCAGAACCGGTGATCAGTTGAACACCGTGAGCTCTGATACCAATTGTTGGTCCGGAGACGATAAGTCGAGTGTAGAGGGGGGGGTGAATACACTGAGCTCGGTTTCTTTTTCTCGGTGAAGGTCACTGAGTTGATGATTGCAACCGATGAACGAGTGCCAAATAAGCCTTCGATCGCGGGACAGAGTGAGTCGGCCCATCGAACTCTCTCCCTACCGACCGTTGTCGGTACTTTGAGAATCGGTCGGAGGCTGTTGTGCGGAAAGTGTGGGGCCCGGAATTCGTCTCTTTTGAAAACACGTTTTAGCAAATTAAGTCTTTTGGCTGTGCGCTTTGTAAAATACGTTTTATGCAAGCTTATGATTTTAAAGTCAGTTTAATGATATGCAATAAAACAGTAAAAGAACACAAACGATTTAACGTGGTTCGGATACCCAAGATCCTACGTCCACGGTCCCGAACAAGGCGAGGAGAACTTGTTGATTATTCTGAGCAAGCCTCAGCAGGGATACTGCGCTTGGACAGTTCCCTCTAAGTTATAGTCCTTAGCGACTTTACAATCCAAACCTAAGTTTGAAAGTGAAGGGAATTTTCTCCAACTGAGAAGGAGTTCTTACAATAAGAACAATTCACTAAATGTGAACTCCTTCGAATCTAAGCTATAAATATGACAATGAGCTTAGTCTAGAGAAGTAAGGGATGTAAGAACTCTAGAGAGAAAAACTAAGAAATCTTCTAAGTATGCAAGTTTTCCTCTGGATGATCTTTGAGTGTTCTAGAACGTTTATGAACTTGAGTTTGTCCCTTTTGAAATTCCGTTTTTTTTCTTCTTCCTTCTTGGAGCTTCAAAAAAACTTCTCTATTTATAGTTGTGAGTTATGGCATATGTCCGTTGGAGACGACGATGCCACGTGTCACAAGCTTCCAAGGAAAACGGCCATTAATTCGAACTTGTTGCAGCAGGGCAGTTAATGCGATGTTCATGAGAGCAGCTTTACTGTGTAGAGTAGGTAAGCGTTGTCGGCTTCTCATTGGTCGAGGTTTGTAGTTGGTGAGAATGTCAGAGTTGACCGTTCAACAACCTCGTATGTCTTCTGCTGAACTTTTCGAAAAGACTTGAATAGGCTGGGTCGCTTTCCGTAGGATACAAGTAGACCGAAAAGTCTCGTCTTCTTCTTCGAGTGAGTCGGCCGACACGGCATCTACCGAGTAGGTCGGTTGGCGACGCGCGAAGGTGCGTGCTTGTTTCGTTCATCTGCGATGACTATCGGTGGGAGTAGTCTTCTATCGATGATTTGTCGGTGATGCGCTGTCTTCGACCGAGTGAAGGATCACTCGGCGACCGAAGAACACAAGCGATTACACCGATGACGTGGGGTTCGAAAAGTATCTTCAACGGAAGATCGGTTCAACAATTACCCCGCACGGGACTTAGACAAAAATAATAAACAATACACCAAGTCTAACCTATACATCAGCTAATCCTAACGACACACTAATCTACTGATATCAGCTAGGTTTTGGGATCTTCAATTCCATAGTACTACTATGATTTCCCCCAATTTTCTTTTAACCAAACAACAGCTGAGTATCATCTACTAACTCATATCCAACATGAATCATGTTTTTTCTGATTGTCTTTCCTTTACTACAAATCGTCCTATTTATAGATTTGAAACACCCATTCATAAAAGACGCAACTCTTCACAAACACATATAAAACAAAAGACACAACCATTCATCATTTAGTTAGACACATACGAAACAAAAAGACACAACCATTCGGATGGATTGTTTCAACCATGAAATCATGTGTCTTATTCACCCATTTGCCAACCAACATGTCTCTTCCACTTAAATCACATACTAATTAATTTAATTAATAATCTAATTTTCATAATAAAAATCTAACAATTCTCGAGCTGGGCCGGCGCGACAAGTGGGCTCAAAAGATTGATGGGCTTGGGCACGCGATGTCTGGGCCTATCAGTTCACAATATGAATATTAGATTAATCATATCACACATACTTATTATGCACGACCATATTGTTATACGTGTACACTTGATAAAACTCTATCAGGTGTAACAATCTGCAAACTAAATAATACTATAATCTATAATATTAGATTAATTACATAATACAGACTAAATCTAAAGATGCAGGTGGAAATCCGAAATAGAAGCGTGGGAGTGATAAATTTAGGATGTGTGTGAGTGTGAGTTGTCAAAAGATAAAGAGTAGGGGCAACGAGTGGGATTCATGCAGTCGACGAGGGGTGCCAAATGGAATATCAATTTCTTTGGGGTACTCAACTTCTCTCCTTTTGGAATTTTCAACGCAGGCTTTTTTTGTCTTAATCTTAACGTTTAAGCTTTCTGGACACACGGTGAAAGTACGAACAATATTTTTTCACCTACTGCCCCTATACTTCTTATATATTCACACTATTGCCCTTTTTGATTTTACCTTTCCTTTTCAGCTGATATAATTAACCTTACCTACAAATCTACACACTATTACCTTTGGTTGAATGCATTTAAAATTAAACGCAGACATGTCGGGTCCAACCCCATCAAATTATGTGATTATCCCATTATCTAATTTTTAAAATTTATTACTCCATCCATCCCGCCCGACTTGCCTTTTTTTTTTCTATGCGAGAGATTAAGATGAGTGAGTGATTGTGTGTAAAGAGATAAATCCCACAAAAAAAAATTGTAGGTTGTATAATAATTATTTTCCTTTTATGGAAACAAAACAAAGTCGGGTGGGAAGATCAGAAAAGGAAAACAAGGCAAGTCACGTGACGGAGGAAATATATTGACTTCTCTATCGAAATTGCAAACTATTTATAAAATTGTAAATTTGTTTGCTAAACTTGCGGATTTACGCCCAAAATTATAAACTTCACACTGATTCTAAGTTCAAAATCCGTACTTATTGAAAAAACACTGAAAATAATATATTATGACTTTATGCTATGTTTGGTCGGGTGAAGAAATTGAGGAAAGTAAATAAAAAAGAAAAAGTAGGCGAGAAAAAAGGGAAAAAAATAGGTAAGTTTTTTTTCCCTCAAAAGGTCAAAAATCAAACATGATAAACTCTCATTAATTAGTTGATAATGACGTCTAATTTAATAAATTAAAAGAGAAAAAATAAAGTAAATTGAAAAGGGTAATAACGTCATAACTTGAAAATAAAAGTTGTCTGTGAGTTCCCACAGAAACACACATCTATATATACACACAGATTATCCCTCACTCTCTCTCTCTCCCACTCGAACCAGTTTGCTTGCCCCACCGTTTTCTCTCTCTTCACACACACATCATTTGCCACTTCCTTACTTCTGTGGAGGAAACTCGACCTGATAAACAAAGCAGCTAAATCTAGCCTAATATCCCTGCACAGGAGATGGCGATGAAGCTGAATGTCATTAACTTTCAATCACCGAAATGCCCTCATTCCGCTCTCCCATCGGCGGCCAGCTGCAGATCTCCTAAATTCGTCATGGCTTCCACTCTTCGCTCCGACTCAAAGTAAGCTATATTTACAATTTTTTCGTTAATATTTTTCATTTTCTTAAATGTGAAAAATCCATTAATATGTCGAAGAGGTACGGGCGGTTAATCGGACTCGATTATCGTCTTCTTTGTGTAAGAAATTGATTTTCTGGCTCGAATTTGTTGTATTTGCGTGATTTAGGTTTTCTATTTTGATGTTTAAATTCGTTTTCTTGTCGTGATACTGGGTTGATTAGATATTGTGGTTAAGACTATCGTATTGTGGTGCATTATTTGATTATTCAATCTTTACGGCGTTGATGGATACGATTAATTCATTTATTATTGACGTCCTTGAGTTTATGGCGTCTCCTTATTAGATTGATTGAAAAAGAAGATGTTATTGTGGGTGAGGGTTGGAAGGATATACTGCAGTTTTGAGAATATTTTTTTCTTGATTATTTTAGTTTTTATTAAATGAGTGATTCGCATTTAATACAATTGCTCACCTTTTCTTGTCTTCATTGAAAGTATGCATCTATTTACTTGTTTTATATTGGCAATATGATATTTGTCCGGTTCAAACTAGAAGGAAATTGTAAAATTTTGATGCATTTAGTTATTGACAAAAATTGGTTCAGATTATCGGACGGTCGGTATGTATATCCAAACAAAGTTCATAGTTGATACTCCTTGATAGCATATAATATATATTTTAGTTTGTTTTTTGGCTATACTTATACCGAGATTTAAGTATGGTCGATGGTGATGGGTTTTGATCCGTTAGAATATAAATACTCCTTTAAATTGAAAGACGGTGGATTTTAGTTTTTGCTTCGTAGGTTGAAAATTTTCCTGTCTTAGCATTAATGATTTTGTGAAGTCAGTATAGTTGGTCTAGATCCTCACCACAGTCCCTTTCAAATTTAATATGCATTCATTTGTCAGAAATTTTTCAATTTCAATTTCAAATTTATTTTTCTTGCCTTGGTTTGTTATTTCCAAATTTTTTATTGACTAATTAATGCTTCACTGCATCAAGTTTGTGATATTGTGTAAGCTGTAGAGCGAGTGTCTCATTCTTTTGTATCATAAGCTCTCGAGCTGTGCATATATTCATGCAGCAGTCATTTTCAGAAGCTTCTTCAGTTTTCTTCTCACTTAGTTTCTACTCCCTCCGTCCCGCTATTTGTGGCTCAATTGGTTTCGACATAGGAATTAAGAGAGTAGATGATAAAGTATGAGAGAGAGAGTAGATGATAAAGTATGAGAGAGAAGATAAGTAAGATAGTGAGAGAGAAATTACGTGCCATGTCATAAAAACCAAAGTAACAAATAGAAAAAAGGCCAAAAAAGGACCTTTCCCCTCAAATCAAAACAAAAATAACAACATAAGAAACTGATAAAAATACGGAATCAACACATCTTGGAGAAACTGCTGAAAATCCTCCCTATCTCAAGGAGGACGATATCTGAATCTGAAGTTCGGATAGCCCAACTGATCCATCCTCACCAAAGACTGTAAGTAAGCTGGTGCCGTCAAAGTGTCAAATATAGTAAGCTCTGCTGTCTGATGCCCCTGACGAGCTAAAAAATCTGCCGGCTTATTTCCCTCTCTGTGAATATGAGAGAAACGAAACTGACAACCACGAAGAAGAAGTCTGATCCTCGAAAGTGTATGTCTCATGGCCGCGGGGCCATGTCTTCTCGAAGAAAGTAATGTAATCACAACCGCTGCATCCATCTCAATCCAAATGTATGAAGAAAGCTGAACCGCTAGCAAGATACCCTGATGTAAGGCTAGAAGCTCAGCCTCAAAACTAGAGGCTGCAACCACGGGAAGACAAAAAGCAGTCGAAGCTGCCCATTGTGGTCCCTCACCAATCCTCCACCTGCTGCCAAACCTGTGTCTGCCACAAAGGAACCATCAGTATCAAGCTTTACCCAAGGTTCCTCAGGAGGTATCCACCGAACCATCTTAGAGCGTAAAACTCGGGGGATGAGATGATCCGGTGGCATAAAAGGAACCTTAGGTAGAGCCCCTATCCACTGAGCTGGAAGAATGCTCCCCGCCAACACGAGTAACCTGAGCTCCCGCTCCACCCTACGAATCACAATGTAAGATAGTGAGAGAGTATGAGAGAAATGATGATAAAGTAGGAGAGAGAATGTAATAAAGTAGGAGAGAGAAGATGATAAAGTAGAAGATATGATAATAATTTTTTACCAAATTAGGAAAGTGGACACCCCTTTTGGGAAAGTGAGCCACAAATAGCGGGACGGAGGGAGTATGATTTTAGATCTTTGTGTGGGACCTTACTTGTATGGCATTCCCTCTCTCTTTCTCTCTCTGCTTGGTATAAACTACTATTTTCTGGTGCCGCCATAACTGTGCTTCTGCAGATATCTAGTTTTTTTTTTTACTTGTGGCGTCATCATATTTGGTGCCACGTCCACTTTATAAATTTTATGCAGTGCATTTATGATGTAACATGACATCAAACCTGGAACAGTGATATAAAATCTGTATATAAGCTTATTGCCTTCCTGGTAAGGAAGCTACTCTTGAACCCATGGACAAAAAACTAACCAATTTAGAATGGCAAGATAATACCTTTGAAGGTACTTCTCTCGAGGCTAGCAAAGGCATTCACTAATTAATCATGGGGACTCTCCTTCCATAAGGAACGAGTACGAAAGTCACTGTTTATCCTACTTGTAGGTCTCTCCCCCAGTTCTTGTAGCATGGTTGTATTCTTGTAAATAGTAGGTTTCAGGATTTAAAACCAAGCACTCTCTAAAGCACTCTTTAAAAGAGAGGGGAAGGTTTTTTTTTTCTTTTATTTTCTATCATATATATAATTTGAGGCAACACCCCTTACTACTTGTTATATGTCTACTTTTATTGTTCGCGAGCCACATAATTCACCTCATTGTTAGGTAGGTATCGGTGTTGAAGCAACTAGAGCTAACTCCGTTGGTGATACAGCTGCTCTGAGTGCGAATTTTATAAGAAAAATGGGGGCCTCATGGTTTTTCTATTTATTATCACTACTCCAGTTTTTCTATAGTTAAAGTTAATGGATTCTCTTGTTCTCAAGCAGTGCTGGATGAAAACAGATGGATTATGCTTTGGTCTTAATAAGTCACTGTAAATGCCGTTGTGCTTGTATATTTACAAAAGAAAAATTGTGGCGACAGGATATGATTGTTTTTGCTGGTTATATTTGTAGAATCATTCAGAATTTGAATTACAGTTTAATAAGCATATCCTCTTCTTGCAGACATTTCGAGTGAGTTTTTGTTTTTACTGTGTCTAATTTGTACAGGGTGGCTGAGACTACAAGGAAGCCGTTCAGTCCTCCCCGTGAGGTTCATGTTCAAGTTACACACTCGATGCCCCCTCAAAAAGTTGAGATCTTCAAATCTATCGAAAACTGGGCTGAGAATAATATACTCATCCACCTAAAACCGGTGGAGAAATGTTGGCAACCGCAGGATTTCTTGCCGGATCCTTCGTCTGATGGATTTCACGATCAGGTCAAGGAACTAAGAGAAAGAGCGAGGGAGATTCCCGATGATTATCTCGTTGTTCTAGTAGGAGACATGATCACGGAGGAAGCCCTTCCCACATACCAGACCATGATCAACACGTTGGATGGCGTGAAGGATGAAACCGGTGCAAGCTTAACTCCGTGGGCAATTTGGACGAGGGCGTGGACTGCTGAGGAGAATAGGCATGGAGACCTTCTCAACAAGTATCTTTACCTAACTGGAAGAGTCGATATGAGGCAAATCGAGAAGACCATCCAGTATCTCATCGGGTCAGGAATGGTAACTATCTCCGACCTTGTTACCGTTCCGTTTGCCTAATTGTATGAATATTCAGTATCGTCTAACGCTGTCTTTTACGTGTCTATTTAGGATCCGAGGACAGAAAACAATCCGTATCTCGGGTTCATCTACACATCCTTCCAAGAGAGGGCGACTTTTGTCTCCCACGGAAACACAGCCCGACATGCCAGAGAGCACGGAGACTTGAAGCTGGCTCAGATATGTGGCATCATCGCCTCGGATGAGAAACGCCACGAAACTGCTTACACCAAGATAGTCGAGAAGCTATTTGAGATCGACCCAGATGGGACAGTGCTGGCATTTGCTGACATGATGAGGAAGAAAATCTCCATGCCGGCCCACTTGATGTATGATGGCCGCGATGACAACCTCTTCGATAACTTCTCATCTGTGGCCCAGCGCCTCGGTGTCTACACAGCAAGAGACTATGCTGACATCCTCGAACACTTGGTTGGTAGATGGAAAGTTGCAGATCTAACCGGACTATCCGGAGAAGGGCAGAAAGCGCAGGATTACCTCTGTGGATTGACTCCGAGAATCAGACGGCTGGAGGAGCGGGCTCAAGGAAGGGCTAAGCAGGTAGGGAAGATCCCTTTCAGCTGGATATACGATAGAGAAGTTCAACTTTGAGCTCGAATGCTTGGACGAGCTCTCACTACGTGCTGTTCGGCTGCAACTATTGGTAAGGAAAGTGATGGTGATTTTCGTATGCATTGTTTCTGTTTTTCGATAGGATTGTGTGGTGTAGATACCGTTCGTTGCTACTCGTCTGTGTTGGTAGATCTTCATAAGAAACAGTTGCTAGACTTCTAGTTATAAGGTTGTCTTTCCTTCTATATATGTTTCTGCTGCAGCCGTTTCAAGACAGTATAACTGCCGGATGTTGTGAGACAATTTTGATTTTCAGAATAAGTGTTTTCTGTTCAATCTGTGGTTACATAAATGCCCCTTTCCTACTTCTTTGCTTTTGTTAATTGTTTGATGAAATACAGGGTAAAATAGCCATTTATAATAATAATATTCCTAATATAGCCAAAATTATTAAAACAATCTCAACCTCTTCAAAGTGTTTAGTGCATCAATGACTAATTAAGAATGATAACAGCATATATTTTCAAAATGATATGGGAATTAGTCATACTGGCTTATCACAATCTCAATAACAAATCAGTGAAACGCAATTGCAATTCAAAAATATGACATATCACACTCTTGGACGAGCTCTCACTACGTGCTGCCTTCACCAGCACCAAATTCAAGTAGCACTGTTTAAACAGAGAGAAAAATACAGAACATAGTATATCAAGTACTCACTTGTTTCATATTCTTTTTCCAATTCGGCTTCAGACACATGTTCTTCATCTTTCAGTAATGTGTGAGCTGAACTAGATCTCAGCCAATCTTCCGAGCATATCAAAGCCTCAAGAATACTCGGCGCCAAAGAGCTTTTAAATTGGGAAAGTACATAACCACCGGTGCTAAATGCACAATCAGAAGCAACATTGGATATTGGGATAGCAAAGATATCCTTTGCCATCTCCGCTAGAATCGGAAAGCGCAGGCTGTGCTTCACCCACCACTGCAATACATCAAAATTGTTAACCTCGTTCTTACTCATCATGTATTGCTTCTCTGCGAAATAGAGAAGCATCTCCGACGAATCTTCTTCATCATCAACATATATAAGGCTACACGAACCTCTATGTCGAGCTCTAGGATGTAGAGGTTGCCTCACTTCTGCACTAGGAGAACCAAAGACAGTTGTATCCGTTGGTGCTTGAGTAGGAGTTTTATGTTGTCTCTTATAAAACTCAAACAACTCATTGAATCCAACCAATTTCGTTGCGCGCTGCTCACTATACACCTCCTTCAAACACTTCTCCACATGTTTCATCTTTTGTCTTGGATCCAACAATGCAGCGACGTATATAGTATCTTGTTCATCTTTAAATTCACATCATTCTCCTCCATCCAATATTTCTCCACCTTCCTCCTCATCCTTGAAGCCATCATGCTAATTTGTTCATCTTTATTCAACTCGAACTCATTAATGAATTTGAATAAACTGCACATTTCCGAGAAAAATATTGGCGATGTCATATATTTGGTTTCGGAGACGCGATTAATGAACTTATAGAACCTCCCCAAGTACTTGCACATATCACCGACATTAACCCAATCTTTCTCTTGATATGTTCATTTTTGTGCATCTCCTGATTTAAGTCATGCACCAAATCAGAATTCGACACAACAAAGATCTTAAACGCCTCCTTATATGTCAAGGCTGACTCTAGCATCAAGTAAGTCGAGTCCCACCTCGTTGGCACATCCAAGCATAAGGACTTTGTCCAAGTCATGTTAAGGGCATGCACAGTTTGCTTGAATTCTTTAATCTAGATGATGAGGCCTTTATCCACTTCACGACTTCTCTAACCCGTCTGGCGGACATACCAATCTCCTCTATCTCGTCCGACACAACCAAATTAACAATGTGTGCAACTCATGGCTTGTAAAGGTAACTCTCATCAAGAACACCTGAATTCCACCTTTGTATGAACGGCTTCATGTACCTAATTGCATCGTCATTAGCTGATACGTTGGCCATCGTGCAACATAGTGTGTTCTTCAACCCCCAATCCTCAATAACTACAGCACCAATATCATCTCCATTATCATGAAAACTGAAACGAAGTTTGTGTTATTGGTTGCAGTCCAGAAATCAGTGGTGATAGACACTCTTCCCATGCCTTTTTTTCTGAAAAAATGAGTTCAAAGAGAGCTTCTTCTCCAAAAAGAGCTTTATAGAGTCCATCCTTATTGTCTTTATAGTCGGGATCTCGATCATTGGACACACGTTTTCCATGAACAGCTTGAACCCTTCTCCCTCTACGAACCCGAATGGTAGCTCATCCATGATAATCATCTCACACAACTTCATTTGGCTTCTTTGTTGGTCAAATTTCCAACTTGTCAACGACCCTATTCCATTGGTGTCGGGTTGAGAGTTGAGCAGCGATTGATTGACTGTTGCTTCGTGTTTTTTCAAACATGAAGCAGTATGGTTGGTTGTGCCATTCCTCTCTGAATAAGCTGCAATCAAGGTTCCACACTGATTGCATTTTGCCTTTCTCTTTTTTTGAGGAGGGTCTCCTTCTTGAACCATCACCACACTAAATTCTTCCCAAACCTTGGACATTGAGCTTGTTCAAGCTTTCTGCTTATTTGCATTTCCATACCTTTTTCTATTATCTTCCTCTATCAAGGTATTATCTTCATCATCAACAAGCTTATGAGATTGAGAATCCACTATTGACAAAAGAAGAAATATCTCATTGCTGACAAAAGTAAACTAGGGAAAAACAAACAAACAAACTTGGCAATGTTAGTAACGTTACACATTTGTCATTGATGTCTGCTCAAGTGTATCTATGCAATATGCATAGTCAATTAAACCAATCTGGTTCTCTAGAATCACTAACAAAATTACGAAATCACCAACTTCTAAAAGCATTTCAAGCCTCAAAGCAAGTAACTATGAATATTGGACTTCTAAAAGCATTTCAAATTTTCAACTATCATCATTCATAAAAGCAGACAACAAAAATTTGTTCATAGCGAATCTGTTTTCAAGTATAAACGAATTAAAACAAGAAAAAAAATATATTGTTGGAAAATCGTTATATATATATACAACTAGGAACTATTAAGAATTGTAGATCTTGTTGCATTGTACGGTTGAATTTGCTCCTACAAATTCCATATTTTAATCATTAATAATTAGAAAAGGGTAAATCAGTAAAAATAAAATTTGCTTAATCTCAATTAAGATAAAAGCGGAAGCGCAAAATAAGATGAAAGCTTATATTAATTGATCTTTCTACTAAAAACCGTCGTTACATCTTCATTCTAAAAAAACCCTATACACACAATTCCTTCCCTATCCTCTACATCGGCGCTACAGCATATCTACATCGTCGTTACATCTTCAACAATCGACTGTCTGAATATTCGAGATATATGCATATCTATATAGTGAATGATGCATAAGATACTATTCGTTGATGCATCACTTTTTTAGTATAATGCATATGTATAAAAAATGATGCATATGTTTCTACTTCCTGATACAGTTATTTGTATTGTTTGCAAAAATTCGGGGAAAAATGTATGCATGTTTAGATGCATTATATAGTACAAACTAATGCATAATCATACAATAAATTATGCATTTTTGTATTATCTGTATAAATTCGAAAAAAGTTTCTATGTATGTTTAGATGCATTATGTATTATAACCTAACGAATGACGATTCATCTTTTTTCTAAAATTGAATTCAATCTTTCTCTATTTAAGTTGTTCAAATATTACTAGATCTTTAATAAAATAATACTTAACAAAAAAAATAATATTCCATAATAAACCTTCATAATCAACTCTCCCAAATAAGTTAAACATAAATCAAGAAAAATAATGAAAGTCTATAATTAGTCTTAATCCAGTATAGTTATTACTTACCAAATGCTAACAGACCGTGTCCAACATAATAAAAGGAAAATTAATTAATTTAAAAGTGATAACAACAAAGACACTAAAAATCTGTTATTGGTATTAAGAATTAGAATAAAAGTAATTACAACAATGAAAATAATTTAAACATTAAGTAAGTTACCATAAAATAAAATATAAAGATTGTGACCCATAAATAGCTCTTATTTTGTTAAATCCAAATGGCACAATTACCGTTGTGCCCTTTTAGTAATTATTCTAATTAGAAAACTACAATATATAAGTAAAAAATTATATTCGTTGATTAAGTAAAATTGACGGATATGATTGGTTCCTATTTCTCACCAAATCCTTTAGTTCTTATATGATCCAAATATATATATATATATATATATATATATGAATGAGATCTTTTGAGAACACACTCTTAATGGGAGAAATAAGAACAAATCCGTGTCATTCATTTTCGTGATATGTGGTTCAGATTGAGTGTTGACTAAGCATTTTTTGAAGGGAAAAAAAACTCATTAAGGGTATTTTCGTCATTTTGGCTCTTATGTTTTAAGATGTAAAAACATTTTCTCTCTCTCTTCCTCCATATGCAATTTCGACAGTAGTGTTCTTTAAGAATTGAAGAGAAAATCCTTGCCATCGATTGCCCTTGTTTCGCCATTCATTTCGTTGTGCACATCCCGTTTTAAATTCGCCATTATCATTTCCGAAGCATATGGGTAATCTTTACTTTCAATAATTATTTTGTAATTCGAATAATGAATTGGGTGTTTTATTAATTTGTAGTGATTGTGCGAAATGTATAAATTTGCGTGTTGTTTAGAACAATCGTCTGATGGGTTTGATAAGATGCTGTTTGTTTCATGGATTTAATGCTATTTGTGAAGAGAATTTGTCATTGAGCTTCATCAATTTTGTGTAGATTGCCCTTGTATTTATGACTTGCACATCACCTATTATGTTTATGCATATTTATGACCTGCATTTACGCACATTGTGATTTTTTTCGTATGAAATTTGCAGAAGGTATTCATTTAGTGTTGTATCATTATTTACCAGCTGATTCAACTGATTTTGAAGAGTCTATTATGGATAGCACCGAAATGTGTTATAGTCATGTTTGTCCCGTTGATCTTAAACCTTATGTTGGTCAAAAATTCAGCCATTTGGATGATGGTGTTCGTTTTTACAAAGTATATGCTGGTTTGTGCGGATTTGATGTGCACTTGAGCACATCTCGTGTTACCGATTTGATTATCAAGCATAGATATGTGTTATGTAACCGTGAGGGTCATGGAACTTCCCATTTCTCCAAAAACGTCGAAGTAACTGATGCTTCAAGTAGTAGGAAAAAAAGAAAGACAAGGAGTGGTAAAGCTGGATGTAAAGCACGCGTTGTGTTTAAATTATGTGGATCCGAAGGTTATGAAATAACAACCTTTATTGAGCCACACTCTCACCCTCTGCTCCAAGAAGGCCAAAAACAGTTTTTGAAATTGAATAGACAAATGGATTACACCTACCAGAGTTTTGTTTTGAATTGTCGTCGAGCTAATATTGGACCAATCCGATCTTTCAAATTATTTAAGGAGTTAGTCGGTAGTTTTGACAAGATTGGTTGTAGTGGCAATGATTTCAAGAATTTCTCACGTGATGTGCGGGAGTCTGTAGTTGGATTGGATACTCAAGTTGTTTTGGATGAGTTGCTTAGGCGACAACAATTATCACATGGATTCACCTTTTATTACGCTGTAAATGATGAAAAAAAATTGACTCGGTTATTTTGGGCTGATGTAGTTTTCATTAATAACTACAAGCGTTTTGGTGAAGCCGTATCTTTTGATGCTACTTACACAACTAACAAGTAAGTTTTGCTGTCTTGTTTTATATTACCTAACGTTTTTTTAATCTATCTATCTCAGTACACGAATGTGCATAAGTTTATCAATGAATGTGCATAGTAAATTTCAACGATGTGCAGAGAAAATTTGTCATTTTTGTATTATTTTTTTATTTTTTATGATTTGTTACAAGGTATAATATGATATTTGCCCCTTTTACGGGAAAGGATAACCATGGGAAATGCATTACTTTTGGTGTTGGTTTGTTATCTGGTGAGTGTGAAGAAGCATATGTTTGGCTTCTTCAAAAGTTTATGTTTTGTATGGATGATCAGGATCCCAAGTTGTTGATAACTGACCAAGATCCAGCTTCGATAAAGGGGGTTGCAGCAGTATTACCTCACACACGTCATAGATTTTGCATGTGGCATATCATGTGCAAAGTTGCCGATAAGCTTTCTGTGTCTTTGAGGGCTGATGAAGATTTCAAGCACAAATTCAATGAATTGGTATGGTCTGAATCGATTGACCCGAATGAATTCGATCAAAGGTGGTTTGCCCTCATGTCTGAATATGATTTGAATTGCCACAAGTGGTTTGAGACTATGTTCGAACTAAGAGAACGTTGGATTCCAGCATATTTCAAAAATTTACCAATGAGTAGCTTATTCAAGACAACCTTAATGTTAGAATCGGAGAATAATTTCTTCCAAAGATTTCTAAACCGCCATGATAATCTTATTGAGTTTTTCATGCATTTTGGGAGTGCAATTGATGCTTAGAGACACACACAACCTAGAGACCTGGAATGATTTGAAGAGTTTTCCTGAACTTGTTACCAACCTCCAGATTGAGAAGCATGCCGCTTCATTCTATACATTTTCAAAGTTTAAGGAAGTCCAAGCTGAAATTGTAGCAGCCATACATTCGTGTTGTGTTTTGAAGATGACTGATTGGTACGACTACTGTATATGAGGTTGAAGACTCTGGAGATGGTACCTTCACCTTGGTGTTTGATAGCAAGGATAATAACATAGTATGTGGTTGCAACCTATTCTTGAGAAAGGGTTTGTTGTGCAAGCACGTTTTCTTTGTTCTAAAGAATAAGAGAGTGGATTGTATCCCAAATCAGTATCTTCTACCTCGTTGGTCTAAAAGTATCTCTTTCGAAGATCCTTATTTGAGGTTTGGCGAAGGATCAAATCGAAAGGATAATCGGGAGTTGTTATATGAGAGTTATAGATGTATTGGACTTGTTGAGTGTAGTGAAGAGCTTCGGGCGGGGTTGTTGTTGGATCTAAAAAAATTGACGGAGAAGTATTCAAATCTTACAGTAGGAACGAACACAAAGAAGTACGTGCTCTATATAATTTTATTTGATTTATTTCATTAATTTAGCCTGTACTTTTCCAACGAAGAACTAACATTCTAATTTTGTTATAGTGATTGTAATGCCAAGAAGAAGGTCATTGAAAATTTCTATGGTTGTTCGGTTCCGGAGAGTGTATCAGTGTTGTCTCCTAGTCCAGTTAAGACAAAGGGTAGTGGAAGTCGTATACAATCGAGGAAAGAAGCTGCTATTCGTAAAGCAAACAAACCAAAGAGGAAATGCAGTAAATGCAAACAATTGACCAATCACGACGCTCGTAACTGTGATCAAACGACCATTGAAGATGAATGAACAATTCTAATTCTGCAATATGACATCTTTAAATGTTTTTGTGGCGAATTTGTCTCGCATTTAAAATTATTCGTGTTGGATCCTTGTTTATGAATTTGTTGTTGCAAAACATACAAATAATATTGTTATTTTGCTTAATGTGCAAAACAAATTCAGCAAATATGCATAAGAAATACCTTATATGTGCATAACAAATACAGTATTGCAGAATAAAAATTCAGGGAATGTGCATAACAAATGCGATACATGTGCATAACAATTTCTGAAAATGTGCATAACAAAACCATTCGTTTTTCCAAGTCTGTAAAATCACATCTGAATATGTCCTAACTTGTACTTCTACTATGAATTCAACTGAATTTCAAAACAACATCTGCAACCACCATCACAACAAAATAATATGATATTCAAAAACATCAACCAAGTAATTTTTTCAGCACGTCTATATTTCTTCCGACGATCATCATCTCATAGTGTTCTTCTGCCGCTTGAATAGTCTGCTCACTTATCCGGTTATGGGGCCATGTCAACAGTGCAGTGCAGTACCTGACCCTTAGGATTGGAATTTGATTCTTTGAGTTCTTTGTCAGCCCACATCGCCAAGTCCCCGAGTCGCCCATGAATGTTTCCATATGTCTCATGGTATAAATCCCTGTGTCCTTCACATTCTTAGGATCTCCCCATTTCACGAGCACAACGTTTAGTGGGGAACCTTGCACGACAACAGCCTTCATCTCCAGGTCTTGATCCAGTAGAAACAACCTTAGTGATTCTCTCTACACAAAATTAATTAAATATATCAGTTGGCCATTATAGAAACTACTTATCATTTTCGTATCAAATTGAATGGATAGAATATCGTACCAATCTGTTTGTCCAGTCCAAGTACTTTGCTTCCGAACATCTGGATTTTTCATCGTTCAAGCTATCGATTACATGAACCTTCGGCTTCTTCGTCTCAAACATTATCATGAAGTGCCGCTGACCAATGTACACCAGGAAAACAAACTGTGTGTTGTACATTTCAATCATATATGTTCTATTAAGCAAAACTGTGTACTATAAAATTCATAGTCCTTACCTGATCAAGCAAATCAAGCTCTTCTTCTTGATGACAAATAATCTCCCACAATAATTGCTCACAAAATTTTGTATAGTTTCGATGCATGGCATAGTCCTATAAAATCCATAAATAATCATTCATAATTGTACAGAGTGGAAGTTGAAAAAATGTGCATAATAATTCATCAATTTATGCATATACCGTATGATTGATGTGCATAATCAGTAATAAATGTTTTTATAAATTATACTTACCGTCACCTTTGGAATGGCAAAGAAACGTCGTTATGAGGATTCTGATTTCAAGATTTCTTTAGAATTTAGCCATCTGCTCCATAGCTGCATGATAATAATGTTTACGTGCTTCCCTCGTGCTAAGCTCTGAAAGATTTCCTTTCCAACTTCCAAATCATCAGCATTGTCAAAGATGATGTTATCCCTACATATATACATTTATAGTATTTAGATTTATCAATATAAAATGAAACTAAAGACTAATAAAGCATTAAACATTCACACTTACTGTGAATCCTTATTGTAAAAAGTGTACATTCCTATAACCTTCTCAGATTTAACTAATCTTTTTGTCAATTCAACTGTTCTTCTCACATATAGGGATATACAAGCAGCTGGTTTTTTCTTTTGTAGTCTCTTGTTACGCATCTCCCCATCCCGAGAAGTTTCCTACGAATAGTCAAATTATATGTAATGAAGTTTATCATTTAATATGTAGAAATAGTGAATTAATGCTTACAACAATGTCTGTCCCAACTTTGTCCGGATTCCCTTTATTGTTCTCTCCTTCATTGTCACCATCCTCACTCCCTTCTGATTCCGTATCCTGTTCACATTCATCAACACCCTACAACTTGTTGATATAACAAACAATTACTTGCATTCTCAAATTTGTTATCTAACTGCACACATATTATGTTAATTTAATTTAACCTTTTGTACTTCAGCTTCATCTACTTGTTCTACTCCATCAACCAATTTCTCTCTTTCACCTTTCTCTTTTTCACCTTCTGATATGTGCTCCTCATTCACATTTAAATTTTCAACCTGTTAAATTGTGCACATAAATAAACACTTAATGTGCATATAAACGTAATCACATGTGCATATTAATGTACTGAAATGTGATAGGCAATGTAATTTTACCTTTTTTGCTTCCAAGTCAGTTTCTTGTTCACCTCCATCAAACACTTTGTCTGCTTTAGCTTTATCTCTTTCACCTCCTGCTATGTGCTCCTCGTTTCCATTTCCCTTTTCATTAATATAATCATCAACCTGGAAGTTGTACATATAAATAAATAATGAATGTGTATATAAATGAAATCACATGTGCATATAAATTTACTGCATTCTGCTACAAAATGTTTCTGCATCTTTACCTGGAAATTATCTATTACTTCATTATACAGCTCATCATCACTGTCATTTGTCCATACACTTTCTTCCTAAAATATAAAAACAGAAGAAAGTGAATTGTATATTTTTAAACTGGATTGTATTGACATAGATATTCATACTGAACTAGTTATATATTTACCTCAGTTGTTTTCCCTTGCTTTGGGGACTGTATGGAAACTGTTCTATGCACATTTTTGGTAGGTGTTTTCTGCCCCTTCTGTGTCATTTGAGACAGTCCAAGACTAAAACTTGGTGCAGGCAACAAATTATTTAGGAACTCTTCTTTTTTCTGACATGCTTCTTCTAACTCTATGATAGAATTAATCACTCGAACATCTCCCCAGTAGCTTTCATCTTCAAACTCGTTAGTCACCTGTGTGCTTTCATTGCCCCACATCACACCCGATGAGTCTTTTTGTTGTAGTTACTGCTCTTTGGAAAATAGGTGCTGTTGCATTCTCATCCACAGTAGTCGCCTCTATCTCTTTAAATAGATCAACCATGTGCTTTGCTACCAAGTTGGCCTTCGATATTAGCCTCTCCAGTTGGTTTGCTGGGGTTGTCTTTTCTTTGTCATTATCCTTGTCCAGCCTTTCTTCTACTCTTATTTCCACCGAATCTAAAATCACCCCACCCACAAATCCTCCTCACTTGATTTCCCTTTTCTGTCTTTTCTTTAATGATTCATCATCCCAATTCACACACACTGGCAGACATCTAGGATATGTCTCATTAAAAACCTTTACTCTGTCTACATATACAAGCTGCAACATAAAAAAGGAAAGTTAGATATTTTAGTGGGCTGACAAACTCATGTATTTAACAATACAAATACTTACTGTCAGAAATAGTGATGGGCCTCCAAATGGCTTTTCTGTATCCCATTTAAGCCTATTTCGAACCAAGCTCTTCAACAGATACTCTCTCCAGTTCCATTCTTTTACTTGTTCTAGATCCTTTAAACAACCAATAATTGATGGATACACATAACCATTCTGTGAATTCTCAATTAGACAGGCCTCTACCAGAACAAGGAAATGTCTTCTAAACCATGTACCCCCTTCAGTATGTTGTAGCATTTCTTCTATTAACTTTGCAGGCAAAATTTTCTTGTAATCCTCAAAATAACTTCTCCACTCCTCCAACATCTCCCTAGATTCTGATCCAGAAATTTGCCCTATAGTTCTCCTCCGCATGGGCAAGCCAAAAACTCTATGCACATCCTCATTCACTATAGGTAGTAACCCTCTGTCTAATAGTCTTAAACCACACTTTCTTGCATCAAATCTACTAACTAACCAATGTGCCATTTTCAAGGGAACCTCGGTTATTTTTAGCTTCATTAATGACCCAAATCCTAATTCTTCAACAGCTCGTCTCTGAGCAGGATTCATTCTTTCTATAGATCTATATAGGCAAGATGGGGTTGCACGACAGATTAAATAAGGGAACTGGTTGATTCTGCTAATAGATCGGCCTACAGTCAGTGGTCTAGTTTGTTGGGCAAAAGCTTCTCTTTTTATTTTTTTTAGCTGTTTCTTCCCTCGCATCATCAATCCCCTTACCCTTCTTTCTTCTATCTTTTTCAACTTCTACCGCTTCAACCTTACTTTTTTTTAGTAACCTTAGTCTACCCCCTCCTATCAATGCTCCTCTCTTTCTCTTCCCACCCATTGTAAGCCTATATACAAAATCAATACACTGAGAAATTTTATTAAGCAGCCACCCATTCAGAAATGTGCATATATAATACAGGAAATGTGCATATATAATACAGGAAATGTGCATATATTTTTCGTGAAATGTGCATATATAATACAGGAAATGTGCATATATTTTACATGAAATGTGCATATATTTTACATGAAGTGTGCATATATAGTTCAATGTACATGTGCATTCAGAAGTAAATGTCCAGGAATTGAAATGTGCATAATCTGTGCAAATTTTTGACTATAATGTGCATAATATGTCAAACAACCAAAGTAGCTGAAAGTGAATTACAAAATGTGCATAATATATACTGTAATGTGCATAATCTGTCAATCCAGACTGTTAAAACCCTAATTCAAAAACTAATCGAACAAAAAAGCCAATTTGCATAATCTTTCAATCCAACGTGCATAATCTGTCAATCCAATTTGTTAAAACCCTAATTCAAATGTGCATAATCACATTAATATGAACTAATCAAACACTAATCCAAAAAAACCCAATTACATTACGCAGTTTATCAATTCATAATCCAACAAAGAAGCGCTAGGTGTCTGTTTTCTGATTAAGCAATGTTTCAATTCGATTTCAAAGTCTACTGCGCAATTTATCAATTCGATTTCAAAGTTTATTAATTCGCGGCACATACCTTTTGAGAACACACTGCCTCCGAAAACTTCTTCGAACTGAGAACACCTTCAAAAGTCTCCTCTGAAAACTGCTTCAAGCGTTGCCTCCGAAACTTTGTGCCCGCGTCGACAACAAATACTAATATCTTCTTCAAAAGTCTCCTCTGAAAACTGCTTCAAGCGTCGCCTCCGGAACGTTGTGCCCGCGGCTCATACGATAACGAACACTAATTTAGGCGTCTCCTACGACAACGAACACTAATTTTGAGCGGCGCATCCGAAATTACCATTTTTGTGTGTGGTGGTTGATTCGAAATTTTTGGAACGATAATGGCTGCATAAAAGAACCCTAGCCCCTTTTCATTCTTTACCAAATGATTAATAAGCACAAATCCTACCCATTTTACCCTTAATGAGAGTTTTTGGTTTAAAAAAAATACTAAATGAAATACATTTTCAATTCAATCTACACCATCTATTAGTCAAGATCAAGGGTAATAATTTGTTCTTATTTCTCTATGTAAGGGATGTTCTCAATAGAACCCTCCCCTATATATATATATATATATATATATATATATATATATATATATATATATATATATATATTATGGAAATTAATTTAGCATTTAATGCTATTTTGACTTGGGCAAAATTCAGCCTGTTTGATCGTCTTTTCGAGCCTTGATACATATCCGATTTACGAATTAAGATATATAACGTCGATCTACGTTTCGAGTAGATAATTGTAGTGTGCTTAATTTCTCGATTTCGATTTTATGTGAGTGAGAAATAGTGGCTCGAAGTTAAGGGGACAAAACTAATACGTTACCTAAAGAGGAGAAACTTATGTTTTTCGGGTTTTGGAGATTTATTACATTAATCAATGTCCCACATTGATTAATATGCAAAGTTTGTTGTGGTATTTAAGTCTCTACCACTTTGTAGGAGATAACAAATTGAATATGGTGGCGCTCATACTCATGCGCGTGAGCTTTTTCGCCGACCGCCTCACACGTGGCGCTCCGGTCCGTGTCCTTGGATCTTGGTTCTTTGGGTGGTCCGTGGGTTTGTCCGTTGGGCCTTGGCAGTTGGGCTTTGGTTAATGGGCCTTGTAGGCTAGTCCAGTCCGTGTAGGCTTCTCCATTGGGCCTTGGCTGTTGGGTTTTAGTTAATGGGCTTGGTGAGCTACTTGTAGGCTGGTCCAGTCCTTGGAGGCCTGTCCGTTGGGCCTTGACATTTGGGCTTTGGTTAATGGGCTTGGTGGGCTACTTGTAGGTTGGTCAAGTCCTTGGTTATACGTTTTTGGAAGGTGCTCGAAGAAGTCTCTTCAACAACCATCTTTCCGTCACTCCACTCTCCTGAACATGATCTGTCTGCCTTAATTGACATTAGTTAATCCAACATCCTTTCACCTGAGCAGTCTTCACTTGCATTTCAACACACAAAACATCAAGCATTCTATCTGCATCTTAGCTCTAGTTGTCCAGCAGTTCTATCCTCGTCGGAAATCCAGTTCGCCAGAGCTTGTTGTTCTGCGGTGCTGCAATACTTCGAGACATCGTCGTTTCATCTTTGGGGACGACAGTTCTATCCTCGCCAGAAGTCCAGTTCACCGGAGCTTGTTGTTCTGCAGTGCTGCAATACTTCGAGACGTCGTCGTTTCATCTTTGGGGACGATACGCCAGATCTGAGAGCACTACCTGGGGCGTATATAAAGGTCATCCTTGACTCGATGAAGCTAATTTTTCCAATTCTATTTTGTTTTTCATACTTAACGTTTTGGTTGTAATAGTAGCTTATAAACAACAAATATAACTTCCAACTAAGACTCTGCACAAAGAATTTTGCAGAAAGATTGAAATACTCTGTGATTCGTATACAAGAGACTTCAGATAGAAACAGAGTCGAGCAGACATTATACAAATAGAAAGCTACACATACCTGAATATGAGTCACAACGAGTCGAGCAGGTCGGACGACGAACTTCAAAGGTTTGTCGATCTGGGATTGTTGCCGGATTGGGTTTAAATCGGAGAGCCGGAGTCGAAATTTTGACGTTTCGACGATTAGGGCTCAAACATTGTATTCTGCTGCTATTTCCGATGGTATTTAAACGACCCAAAAAAATCAATTATTGGTTAACCGATACCAGAACGGTTACCGATCATCATTTTCGAAATCGGTATAACCGTTACTCGATTCTCACTCACCCTTAATTTAATTATTTAAGTAGGTTCGATTACATTATAATTGTGTTATTAATGCAACTATATGTGTTTTTAGTGATCATAGGGTGACTGTTTTGGAATTTTTTAATTAATACTCCATCCATCCCAAAAAAATTCTCTACTTTTTTTTGGCGCCATTTTTAAAATTATACGTTAATTCCATGTAAAATTAATTATTTTGGGGTGGAGAAGAATTTTAAATTGAGTAGATAATTAATTAACATGTTATTATATATTTTTTTTATTTTAGTTGTACTATTTTCGGACAGTAAAATACCAAATTGGAAAATATTAGAAGAGAAAAAGAAAATTAAAGTACAAAATCGACGAGATTTTGGCGGGTGTGGAGTAATTTCCTAAGAATTCGCTCTTCGCAGTTTTTGTAAAGGAAGAAATGATGATGACGATGAATATAAACGTCACTGATTCTGCAATCCATCTATTCAGAGGCGGATTGGCGGTAAAATCTTATGCATCTGGCGACTTCAATGGCGAGAAGAGGCCCATCCCGCGAAAGCCCAGAAGCAGAGTGGATTTCAACAGCATTCACAAAGCGAGCGACGCGATTCGTTTGCTGCGCGAGATGGTGGTGATGTCGCCGGAGCCCTCCATGCTCGTGTACAACAATCTGATGAGTTACATCGCCAAGAAGGAGCAATACTCCACCGCCCTCAAGATGTTCGACGAAATGCGTCACTTGGACATCGCGGTGGATGTGTACACGGCGAACATCGTGATCAACTGCTGCGGCCTTCTGAATCAGATGGACTTCGGCTTCGCCGTGTTGGGCAACTTAGTCAAGAACGGATACGAGCCGAATGTCACGACGTTTAATACTCTGCTCAAGGGTTTGTTTCTTGCTGGTGAGATAGCTGAGGCAGAGGCTCTGTTTAAGAAGATTGTGAGTTTTAAGCTTTGTGAGGTTAATGATGTTATGATTCTAACTGTGGTGAATGGGCTTTCGAAGGCTGGGAAGTCTTTAATTGCTTGTGATTTGCTTTTGGCAATGGAAAGAGGTGGCTACGAACCGAATGTTCGAGCTTATAATACCGTGATTGATGGTTTATCGAAGAATGGTAAGCTTGATGATGCTTTGTCTCTCCTATCCCAGATGGTGGAGAAGGGCGTTTCACCTAGCATTGTCACTTACAACGCATTGATAGATGGATATTGTCTGCGTGGTAAGATGGATAGAGCGAAGGAGCTCTTCGATTCAATGGTGAAAACCGGCATTAAACATGATATATTCACATATAGTAGTTTGATCAAGGGCTATTGCAAGAAAGGCAATCTTGATGAAGCATGGCGTTTCTTTCATGAGCTTCCACTTGTAGGTCTAAAGCACACGACGGTTTCTTATTCCACCATGATACAAGGACTTCTACGCGAGGGTAGATTCGGAGATGCATGGGAGCTTTTCGAGGATATGGAAGCTCGGAACCTAAACCCTAATCTACGCACTTACAACATCTTGTTGGACGGTTTGTGTCGGAATAAGCAGATAGACGAAGCCTTTTCGTTTCTAAGGATGATGGAAGGGAAAGGGGTGATTCCTAATGTAGTTACGTACGGTGTTCTCATCAACGGATTATGCAAGAATGGAAAAATCACCGAAGCTAGGAGTCTCTTCGACGAGCTTCCTTCTAAAGGGTTGCAGCCCAATGTTAGGATCTATAACATGATGGTCGACTCGTTGTACCAAGAAGGGCGGGATGAGGAGGCGAAACGGATGGTGGATGAGATGGAGAGGAACGGTTGCCCGCCGGATGATGTGACTTTCAACATAATTGTTTGGAATCTGATGAGGAAGAATAAGGTGTATGAGGTGATTCCCTTCTTGGAGGAGATGTGTAGGAGGGGATTCACGGCTCATTCTGCTAACGTTTCCTTGTTGCTTGATGAAGTGAGGATGAAGGGGAAACGAGAGAATGTGCGTGAAATGATGAAGAAGTTTGTGCCGAAGCTAATATGAAATCATCTTATTTGGATTTTGAAGTAGAAAAGATTTTAGTTTTATTGTTGGAATGGAGTTTAATTTGAATTATGGAGTGTAGAAAGTATTGGTATATAGAGATTAGCTTGATAAAGTTTCTAAGTCGAGCTCCGCATATTTTGTTTTTCTAGTATGGTTTCTTTGGTGAAATATGACTATAAAATCTATTATTATATTTATAAAGCCCGACTGTTCACTTCAATTTGATGAGCATAATTTTGCAATTTCTATGAAATTGAAGGGCAAATTTGACATTTGATGGAGAAATTGACATTTGCAATTATTTTTTTTTCCTTAAATTGAAGGGTAAATGCGAAATTGAGCTGCACAAAACAAGGGGCAAGTCGTTCTCATCCTCGCATTCTTTCCTCCTCCGTCTCCTGTCATTTTTCTTGACGATGTTTTGTGATTGATGATTTTCCGAATTTCTATGCTTTCTGTAATTTATATTTCAGTTTTGATTTTTATTCAATTGAGATCTTGAAGTTGTGCTTGTGCTTGAATCTTTTAGAATTGGATTGTGATTGTTTTGCAGTATTCTATGTTTTTAGATGCGCAATTGAGCTTTAGAAAGAATTATGTGTTTTTTAATCTAAATTATAGTAATTGCAAGTGTCATAGTGTTTGTTTCCTAATATCAACTGTTATATTGAAATTCTTCTCTAATTCAATTTTCTTTGTTGATATTGTTATATAAATTAGTATTATTTCTGATACAAACTATTACAGTAATTGAAATTAGTAAAAGTGTAGTGTCTGAAATAAGATACTTATTTTAATATTATTCTAAAAAACCTTTTCCTAAGGGATGATGAGCTTGTATGATTTGTAAGTTCTACTTGAGAAAAATATTCTGAAATAAGATACTTAAATTCAATTGAAGATTGTGGCTTTGGTTCAAAAGCATAACAAATTATTTAAAATTTAATGTGAATTTTTATATTTTAGGACATTATACTTAGTCATTGATAGGTTGTATAGAATATTGTCATACTCTGTATTTCCATGCTTAACTGGCTAAATGACCTAATGACATTTTAGTTACCTTAATGTAACTTGTGAAATATGATAGATATCACACATTTTAGCATTTTTCCAAGATGATTAACAAAACAAGTAAACAAGAATTAAATGATGTGAGTGTTTGTATGGTTTACCTCACTTAGATCTATTTTCTAGGAAACTAAATGGATCAATCAATATTTGTTCTTTAGCAAATTAACTCTTCTTAAGTTGTTGGCATAGTGTGCAGGTGAGTGGAGTTAATCATGCTGTTAATATTGAACTGTTATACATTTCATTTAGTTGTCACCGTATGTGTATCTTCTAGATTAAAGACATCCAACAAGCAAAGGCGTGTTATGTAAATGAGTTGTTGAAATACGTCAATTTGGAGTGTTTTCTCTGTTGTTTTCAGCTTCACCTACAAAACCAAGCTTCCAAAAAGGATGATCAGGGCAAGGAAGAAGAAGTATAATGATGAAATTTATCATATATGGTTGTTAGCTTAAGTTTATTTGATTTTTATATTTTTGGATCATGTAGTTGCTTTTAATAGACAAAGCTACTTGTGCGTAGCACGAGTGCTACCCTAGTACCTATAATACGACAACGTTATCAACGGAATTTTCTTTAATTTTAGACCACCAAGGGTAGAAAAATCCCAATTAATTATGGTTGTGATTCTTATTGATTCTTCTAGACAAGAAGTACTTTATCCAAACGCTGGTACCTGACATTGACAAGCCTGCCCTTTATCGGATTCCCCTAAATCTCGACTTCATCATTTTTTTTCCTAAAACCCCAGCTCACCGTCACCACCGCAATAACCACCGTCCCCGTCCCCGCCGGCGCGGACGCATGCTCCGACGTCATTCACAATTCGTGGTAAGTTACTTACTGGTATATGCGAACATATTCAACCGTTTCTCTATTTACTCAATTTTGGGGCGGAAATTACCAGTTTGCAGTGTTAGTCCGGAAAAAAGTTTTGTTTTTCTTGTTAATAGAGTTCTTTCGTTGTTAGATAAATCGTTTCTAATTTACATCATCTTCAAAATTAATATCACGAGCAAGGAGAAAAAATTGTAAATTGCTTCAAGTTTTTCCATATATCTTCATGAGAGAGAGAGAAAAAAAGGGGTTGCAAACGTATAATACATTTTTTCCTCCAATTTTGCTTTCCTACATGAAATATGTGATCTATCCAAAAGAAGATAATATAATGTTTTAGTTTGGAAAAATGGAGGATCTTGTGCATTTTCTGAATTAATGTTTTGAGATAAATCTACCGATATTCTAGAGAGGAAATAATGGAAACATCTTGTGCGGTTGCCCAGTGCACCTCTTTCACGAGATGGAAGGAACTTCATTCCTCTTCATGTTCACTGTCGGCAGCCCAGTTTTCTTCGCTGCCCCAATGTAATGCATTCCATCATACTATTAGGAATCCATGGCAGCATATGTCATTGCCTGTTAGAGCTGCGGTAAAGAAGGATTTTGGAGGGAATGTCGATCAGGACATTGACACAGTCGCGAGTACCAGTGAGATCAGTAGTGGAAAGTCTGCCAGAGGGTCAGGGACAACAGCAAGGGGTCGCCGATTACTTAAAGTTCGAGAGGAAAAGCGCAAACGCGATTATGACCGGCTCCACAATTATCCTGCTTGGGCAAAGTAATTTTTTCTAGGTCCTTTCTTGGTATATGCCTATTTTTTGCTTGCATAAAGAATGTATATAAAAATTTATATTTCTTTATTTTGGATCTTTCACAGGGTACTCGAAGATGCGTGTAAAAACGATTCCGAGCTTAGAGCAGTTTTGGGAGATAGTATTGGTAACCCTGATGAGATGAGAAAAAAAGTGAGTTCGTGCTTCTTTTAATTACTTCAGATTGTTGATTGGTTTTTGTGAAATACATTTTGATGTAACACTTTACCCCTTGTATTCGGAGTAAAATATTCTAATCATGCCAAGTTACACTAGTTCAATCGATTTTGTTACTTATTCCGTATTGTCAAAGTTACTGGGCTGTTGAAAATGGATATGCTGATTTGAGCTATTGAATTTGCTTCGTATTTACCTGGTCTCTGAACTTTGAAATTACCTATATGCATTAGTTTATACAGTCTCAAACGTAGGTAACTTAGTGGAGTGAAACCTTTCTTGGAAATGAAAATGGATTTACTGAACAGTATATATTCTTTTTGTTATATCTATTTTTTAAGTCCATGTTCTATTGGAACAAATATATGCATATTGAAGTTTTTGTGTTAAATTTAGCTTTCTTTTCTATATCTGATAGGTTGAAGAAAGAGTTCGAAAGAGGGGGAGCGATTTCACTAAGTCTAAATCTGGATCTGTCCTTGCGTTCAAAGTTAGCTTTAGAGAGTAATGCATTTTTTTACTTTTCTATGCTTCTATATGTTTCTCTTTGTTTGAAGTAAGATAGAGAATTTTGAATTCATATAACCTCAGGACTATTTGATTGAAATTATACATATGGTTAGCTGTAGCAATCCATGTCTTTTACTTGTTATTTTTCTTGCTTAATCCAGTATATTTTTTTGTTGAATATCTGATCTTGTAAATATTGCTTAAAGGCATTATTAATGCAGCTGGTAAATCTTCCTCGCATTGACATCGCTGATCCTTGCAATGTATCATCTTTGAACTCTTTGGCATTTCATCATTTTATGCTGCATTTTTGCACTCACTTTCATATAAGCAGAAAATATTTGTGAACACTAGGCACAGATTTACTTTGTGTTAGTCAGTAGAGATGGGACAATTCTGACTTGTACTCCTGCATATAAAAATTATCCAAGTCTTGATAATCTCCTAGTTTGAATCGTCAATGCACATTAAGATGATGCTTATATCTGTTTTTGTGATTTCAGTTTTAATCCTCTCGATTCATTCATATGGTTTGAGTTATACGGATCACCTTCAGATCGAGATGTTGACCTTCTTGGCAGTGTAAGTAGATTCTCTGCCTTTTCTTCCTTGTGCACTGACTCCTTGTCTAAGTTCTCATTGTTTTTCTTCGTTATTGTGAATGACTTTGTTAGGCAGTTAATGTGTGTAACAGGTGATTCAATCATGGTATGTGATGGGTCGTTTAGGGGCGTTTAATTCGTCCAACTTACAGGTACACCGTAGTATGTCAGCCATCCTAATCCTATTAACTCTCGAATAACAAAGACTCATCCCTATTTCCATTAATGGAGTAGATTTTCACTTGGCAAGATTCTTGAATTTGCTCATAAACAATGCAGTTAGGAAACGCATCAATGGACTACGACCCTACCTACGATGCAGACAAGGGATTCAACGTGATGCCTTCTTCGTTTCATGATATAGGCGATGTTGAATTCCAAGACAACTGGGGGAGGGTCTGGTATGTGATTCTTAATCACCTTGTAATCATTTTCACTTTCACCCGCTCTTCCTTACAACATCATCTCTGAGTTTCCATCTATACAGGGTGGACCTCGGCACAGCTGATTTCTTCTCAATCGACGTGCTTCTTAACTGTTTGACTGTAATGAGCTCCGAGTAAGTCTTCCTCACTGTTGTGGTATGTTCTGGGTTTAATCTGCTCCACTGTAATATGGCCTTTTTTTTTCCTCCTCTTGTGTAGATATTTGGGCATCCAGCAGGTGGTTTTCGGCGGTCGTAAAATCGGAGACTGGGAAGAAGGGATGACTAGTGCTGAGTTTGGGTATAAATCCTTCAAAATATGATAAGTTGCTAGCTAGAAAGTAATGTCATATTCAGTTCAGATAGTAGTAGACTTCAAAAAAACCTAATGAAGTGATATATGTCTTTACTTGATATTGAATATTACAATGTTGTCTAAATTGCAATATAAACTTAGCATATTCCAAATTCAGGAGACAAGTCCCAAAACTTGAAAAGTAACTTGTGATCTGAATTGGTAAAGGGAAGAACACAGTGCACACATCAAATAGCGACGTAGTACGAAAATCAACTTTTCCCAAAAAACCTTGAAAGCGGCAAAGGTCCCTCAGCCTCTTCACTTTCACTGATCGAGTGCTTTGATCTTGAACGACGCTTCTTCTCTTTCTTGCTCCTCTTCGACCTTGACTTTGATCGTTTCGAGTCCCTCTCATCATCGCTGCTAGATGTTTCTGATGAGGAGCTCGAATCGGAATCTGAAGATCTCCTTGAACGCTGAACAAGTTTACTTAAATTAGCATAACTAGTAGGATCATCAAATACCTAGAGTAAATGATGTAAGTACCTTTCGCTTCTTGCTGCTGCGTTTCTTCGAATCCTTTTCCTTCTTATCTGCAGAACAATACGGATTACATAAAAATCTATTATCTATGAGTGCAGAAAAATTCCTTGCTTGCTCAAAGCATTACCTCTTTTACGCTTGGATTTGCTGCTTGAGTGGTTTTTCCCTTGTGCGAGTTTACGCGCTCTTTCAGCATCGAGCTGAGCTCTATACTCTCTCATCATCTTGTCTTTATCTGCTTCCAACTCTCCCTTTCTGATTTCTTCCTCCTAGCAGTTACATCGTTAGAATCCAACAAAATCATGCTAATTAAGCTTGAACCACAATGAGATTACCTTTTGCTTCTTCTTGTACTCCTCCCATGTCACTGTATGAGAAGTTTTAAGACTTGCCAAACGAGCAGCATGCCATTCTGGTGAATGAAATGAACCATCCACCTGCGACAGTCCTCATCAGAAGAAGTACAGACTAAACGCAGTAAAGCAGCAAATGCAAAAGGAGAAAATAACATTATCAAGAATCAAGTATCAATTGATAAGTCAAGCTAGTCCACCAGTTACTAACAAGCATTACTAATAAGCTAAGTATTCCTTCGACATATGTTTAAAACTGAATAATCGTCATGCTCAAAATAGCATGATCCAGTAATGTATCACTCTCTTGGTTCCATCAGGGACTATTTCCAACTTTTGATAAAGATGACCCAGAAAACAAACAACTAAATTTAGGAACCATTAGCCTCTCAATTGAAATTGTAAATTATAACCCTAGAAAAGTGGCCAACATCATCAAAATTTGGTACTAGCTTTCTTGATGGTGTATAGGTTTGAAAGACAAATACTTAAACTTTCAACTCCAGTCACATCGATAAAGCTTGCTCTCATGCATTAGTAACATTACCAATATGAATTATCCAGTATGTGTTCTTTTCTTCCCTTTCAACCATCAAGCTCATCCGCAAAAGGACTTTAATCAATACACCCATACATTTAGTCAAAGAAATTCCCACCTCGAACACAGTTTACTAGAAACAAACTCTTTTTCCCATATGGAGGTAAAATCCATGCATAAAAAACCAAACCAAACCAATAAACTTCAACACCCAATAATTCACCACTTGAGAAATTTATCAAATACTATGATAGTTCTCACCAATACAGCAGGCAATTTAAATCCGGTTATAGCATCATAAGGCCTAACACTTTAATAACAACTAATCAATTATACTAACAAAGAAAACGAAACCGAATTGAAGTTAAACCTAAACCAGCGATTCTGTTTTTTTCTTCATCACAACCCAACTGAGCTTACATGAAAATTAGCAACAAATTAAGCACAACTGCTCATAGCTTCATGGACTACGAAATCCTATCAATCCGGCTAAATTAACTCACAATTCGGAAACATATCAAAGAAAATACAGTAAACACCGAACTGAACTAAAATTTATTCATTAACAGAACAACAAATTTGAAATTGAGCATCGCTTTGAACTTGTCCCCATAAACCAAACATCTAAAATGAAAAATTGAAATACGCTCTAGAGTGAATAGTATGAAAGGGTACGAACCATGCCATCTTCGACGTCATCCGGCCCGCCGGAGCTCGAGCCAACCCGAGATCTTTGCATCGCTTTGTACGCTTGATTTTTCCCCATTTGTTCTAGTAAATTCTACCGTTCTCAAATTCGTAGTAGTTTTGAAATGACAATCATAAAAGAAAGAATCTGAAAATGAAATTTATCGCATGAATTTATGAAAATTATTCGGAAGGAATTGGTGGTTTTGTTGGCTGTGCGGGTTTGTGAGAAGAAAACGAGGGTTGGAATTTGGGGATAGATTTAATTTTATTTTTGAAATAAAATATAATAACAAACCATGAGGAAATTGTATGTTAAAAATTAATAAAACAAAGAGAAAAAGGATTAGTCGACGCTATTTAAAAAACTAAGAATAATATGAAAATTAATCTTAAAGAAATAAAATTGTTAGACCAAATAATTGGTCCTTACTTTTTGAAATTCTGTTTTGGACTTTTAAAAGTTTTATTTTAGTAGTTTTTTTATTTTGTCTTACTACACTCCTACCTCATCACTAAAATTACAAATTCGAAGCTTATCCATATTATTATATCGAATATGTCTCACGAAATAACCTCAAACTATCTTCATTGTTGAATGTTGATTTTTCTTAAAACAAAATAATCTATAAATAAATAGTCCAGAAGGTCCAAGATATTATAAAAGTCGAAAATTATGTAGACCAAAATATATTCTACTATAGATTTATATTGTTCAACATGTGTATAAAATCAACTGATTTATCTTTCTACATTTTAGTTAATTTTAGGGTTGTGTGTTCTTGGATGTAGGGTTGTAAACGAATCAAATATTTTTGATTCGATTCGGTATTCGTATATTGATATTCGTATTTGATTTTTTGATATTCGTGTTCGAATATAAATATTCGATTTGATTCTATTAGTATTTAAATATGAGTACAAAATTATGATATTCGATTCGATATTCGAAAATATTCGATTAAATATAAATATATAATACATTTTTTAAAATATTTATATATTAAATATGTTTTATAAAACTTAGAATAAATTTGTTTATTAAAAATATTAATTTTGAATTGAATCGAATCGAATAGCATTAAATACGTATCAAATTCGAACCGAATATTCGAATAATATTGTTTAGGGAATATTCAATAAAAACGAATCGAATATTCGAACCGAATCGAATAATTCGAATATAAATAACGAATCAGATACGAATCAGCTTTAATATTTGTGAATGAATCGAATACGAATATAAATATTCAAATGTGAATCAAATACCGAATCGAATACTGTATTATTTGATTCAATTCGATTCGTTTACAAATTACAACCCTACTTGGATGTAGGGGTGGACAAACAATTCGGGTTTTCGCGCCCGTACCCGTCCCGTTCGGGTCGGGAAAAACGGGTACGGGTACCCGCAAAAAATCAAGCGGGTCGGGAACGGGAACGAGTTTTATTCTTAGGTACCCGTTCCTGAACGGGTACACGCATTAATAAACAAATTTTATTTACATGAGGTCCTCTTACGTAGAGGTGGGCGCGGGTACCCGTTTGTATGTTTTGTGCTAGCACTAGAGTGTGACTAAACAGTTTTCCACGGTAATTTTAATTATAAGAATCTATGGTTTCATAGTTGATAATCATATGATCGGTTTTATAATTATAATTTATGATGAGACACCATTAGAATATGGTTTATAAAACAGATTATCTACTCTTATAGTCCTATTTAGTGGTTTAAATATATTGGTATTTTTTAATTTTAATTTATGTTTTTAAAATTTTATTTATTGGTATTTTTTAATTTTTATTTATGAATTTAAATATATTATAAATAGGTGATAATATTTGTGGATAAACTCGTACCCGTACCGTATCCGCACGGGTACCCGCTCTATACGGAAACGGAAATAGGTATTAAAATTAATTACCCGCAGGCACGAGTATCCGCAAACGGGTACCCACAGCGCGGGTACCCGTTCCGTGCCCACCCCTACTTGGATGGTTAGAAAGATTAGAATGGTGGGCTTGAGATTTAGATCCACTAATTATTTTTGGGTATTACAATATTGGGTTGGGCCACAAAAGGAGTAATAAAATAAGTTGACTAGAAGATTCAAAATATATTGTCAAATTATTGTGATCATGATTATAGCAAAAGAAACAAAAAGTACAAAAATTTAAAGTAATGATTGCAAAAGTGATATTATTGCCTATTATTTATTTTCGTATAACAAAAATTAAAAATACTCAATTCTTATATTTATTACACAAAATACCCAACTTTATTTACACTACCCTTACTTTTTGAAAAAGTTGACTGACACCAATCATTTTCAGGTGTTTTCCTGAATTCGAGACGAATTAATTGAAGAAACAAACAAAAAAACACATGAATTCGAAACGAATTAATTCGAGACTTAAATCCCGCTCAAGTCCCGCTCACTTAAATTCAAATCCCGCTCTAAAATCAGGCTGCCAACACCCGAATTCCGCTCGACCGAGAGACAAATCCCGCTCGAGCACCGGTAGAATCCCGCTCGGGAACAACGAATCCCGCTCGGCAGGTATCCCGCCCGACACCCGTCCTACCGCCACGTCATCGAATCCCGCTCGGACAACAGCAAATCCCGCTCGCCGAGCGGGATTTTACGAGCGGGATTTTATCCAGATCTAGATCTGAATCCCGCTCGTCTCATCTCTCGCATTCAGTTCTCAAGCATTCTCTCCTTCTCTCCGTCGCCGAATCCCGCTCGAGAATACGATTTCGGAGTTGAATTCGACATCAAAATACAAGAATGGTCTACCAGGTTAGTCCCGCTCGAATTTTATAGTCCCGCTCGAATTTTATTCGTTAATTTGGCGCGAATCTTAATTATTTGATGAGAATGTTTTTTTGAGAATTATTCGAATTTGAGCATTAATATTGTTTAATTAGTTGAATTTTATAGAATTATTCGAATTTGGACATGAATAATATTGTTTAATTCGTTAAACTTTTTTAGATTATTCAAATTTGAGCATGAATTTTGTTTAATTGGAGCATGATTTTATGATTTTAGGAGCATGAATTTTTCTGAATTTTTGGAGCATGATTTTATGATTTTCGGAGCATGAATTTTTCTGATTTTTTGGAGTATGATTTTATGATATTCGGATCATGGATTTTATGAATTTTTGGAGCATGAATGGGTGATTTCCGATTGAAAAAATATCGAAATCTCGCTCGGTCGACCGGAATCCCGCTCGGCTGAACCAAAATCCCGCTCGCCGAGCGGGATTCCGGTCGGCCGAGCAAGATTCTGATTTTTTTTAACTGTTATATTGTATCGGTGCAGCCCGTTTTTAAAAGAATTCATCTTCTCGATGCGACTCCGAGAATAGACATAGAATTCTACCCGAAGATTTTTGATATAATTAAAAAAAATTTAGAGTTATCGGGGACGGTGTTGTAGTAAACGAATTTAGGAATTGGGTTTTTGGTAGCTTTTTGGATTGGAGGGTGGGTAGGAATGCGGCAAGGGCTCTCCATATGTTGATGTGTCATGAGATTGAAGCGGACGGAGATGATTCTGCTATTTGGTTTTCCGTGTCCGGGACGACTACCCGCTTTTCTTGTTTCGATTATGCCCTTGTCACGGGTTTAAAGTTTGGATCCTGCAATTTTAATCCGCATGCTCAGTATGATCCCCGTTCCTCGACTGTATACAAACAGTTAAATGATTGTACACCAGTAACAGGCAGAGATTTGTTGTCAAAGTTCGAGAATGGAGATTTGGGATTGGACGAGTTGAGCTATTTGAAGATGGCTCATGTTCTAGACTTAATTTACTTTTTTCTCGGTTACATCGACACAAAATTAGTCGACACATGGATTTGAGTATTAGTGGATGATCTACGTGCATTTGACCAATTTCTGTGGGGCTCGTACACTTACGGTGCGCTGAAGCACTATTGTAGTTTTGTTCCGAGAACGGCGGAACAAACGTCAAAGAAATATCATTTCTATGGACCCGTTTGGGCACTCCAGGTGTGTATAATGATTTTATTAATTTAATTATATGAATTATTCATATATATCATGTACTAATCAATATTGATTTTCGTTCATTGTAGATTTGGTCCTACGAGGCTATTCTAGATTTTGGGGCGATTTGTGCAGAGAGGTTGTCTACAACTGAATTTCCTCGTTGGAAGAATTGGTTCTTTGGTGGAGGCCAACCAAAGAAGCTTAACAGTTTCTGGCATCGTTAGGTAAAAATATTAAATTTAAAGTTGATTTTGTTTATATTATATATATTTTTTAATTTAATGTAGTCTAATAATAATTTATTTAATGTAATTGCAGTTTGTTGTCCGAGATGGTCTCACACCATCCAATGCGGAGACACACACTTATTATTAGCAGAGTGTCATTAGGGACGATCGACTTCATGTGTCCTATATTGCGGCTGAGAATTCGTTACATCCCACGATCATAGGGGACCATGGGGTACGAGAGCTATACAGATTCGGACAGCAGTCACAGCGTCCAACCAGTTCTAGAGGAACCGAACAGAGGCAACGCCGTTCCACTGAAGGTGGTAAGCGGGTCCGAACGGAGACTGGACAGAGGGAGCCCGATCAACACCAGATCTTGACCGTCGAAGACGTCCGAAAAGTCGTAAGGGAGGAACACCAGAACTTGCGGCAGGAAATAGTTCGCGAACACCGGAACTTGCGGCAGGAAATAGTTCACGACGTGAAGACACTATTTCGGTCGGTGTTTGGTCGATTTAGGAGCCGAGACTTGGCTACTACGTCCTCTCACGCGGGCGGTAACCGTACACCACATGGTCTTGTTAGGAATGAATCGGTGTCGATGGGACACCGTCGTGACCGAGATGAGGAGATGGGAGATCACTTTCCCCGGGTTGAGGAGGAGAGAGCCACCTCGGTGTACCGCCCCGAGATAGAGGGGAGAACCACCTCGGTGTACCGCCCCGAGATTATACAGATGGGGGATAACTCCCCCCGGGTTGACGAGAGAGCCGCCATGGTGTACCACCCCGAGGTTATGGAGGTGGATGACGAATCGGATAATGAGGCGGAGCAGCCGGTCATTCCACCGATGCAAGGTCGACACAGCGTCTACGAGCGTGGATGTTATGCTCTGGGGTCGGTGAGGAGCATGTTTGACTATTTCGACCCTGTTTACGGAGATTGTCTGCCTCGTCAGAGCTGGTCCTACGGTGCACAACCCATGCACCCACTTCCTTTTGAAGGTGGAAATTGACGTCAGTATTATGCTCCTGATCAGGAGCAGCCTTCAGCACACCACCCTGAGGTTGGTGCATCGTCTGCGAACCCGGTACGGGTCGAGCCAACGCTGTCGGACGACCACAATTGGCTCGATGATTTTTGATTCAGTTTATCAGGTACCGTATAATATTTAATTTTTATTTAATTTACTTTATTAATTATAACATGTTTTTTTAATAGATAACATTTAATTTTAGGTTTTGACGACTCCCCGAGATAACCCGTATGGTGCCCCAATGAGGACCGCTCCCATAATAGTTGAAAATTATCGGCGGCACTGGGCATCTCGACTATGGTGTTTTACGATTGTTGCGAATTATGCTATCCGCCCCGATTTATTCGACGAGCTCGAGGATCCAACTAAGGAGTTGGAGCAACAAACCATGGATTTATACATGGGAGCACTGAGGAAGATGAAGAGCCTCGGGGGTATCGATATGCTGGCTACTCCCCACTATCATCAGACCGTGATAGTCGATTCGGTTTTTTTCGTAAGTAATAATTCAATATTTGTATTATGCTCTTTAAATAATTACTGACATTTTTTCCATTTATTTAACAGAACGTTCTCTGTGCGAATTGGAAGAAATGCATTCCGGATCTAGATGATGATATGCACGACACGGACTTCAACTATGAGCATTTCTGGAAGCCGAATGAAAGTCTCATGGAGTACATTGTCGGTAAAAACTTGACGGAACATGCACAAAAGTGGTATAGTGCCAAATACGTAAGTATTTATATTAATTTTGCTTAGTTGTTTATTTATATTATAAATTATTCATATTAATTAATTCTATTTTTTTGAAGCTGTTACTGCCTTGTCTCTGCTTTGATCACTAGGTCACTGTTCGGATTGACATTGGTCATTGGAGAATTGAGGTTTATGATTCGCTTGAGCACAAAGCCGATGATCATGGCCGAGCACGTAGAATTCGGCAGTTGAGACCTCTGGCGAAGCTGATTGGTCCATATCTGTCGTACGACGATTACTGGCGCCGTAATGACTTTGGATATCAGGATCCCCAACCGCGGTCGCCCATTGTGCAGATTATGCCTCCTGAGCAGCAGTTGCAACAAGTAGATGGTAAAAGCTGTGGACCGATGGCCTGCATGGTAGTTGAGAGATTCATTGCCACTTACCCGACAGTCATGTGGGGCAACGACCCCGGCAATGTAGTTGTGTATCGTCGGTTGATGGCTCAGAGGATCTTTGACATGTGCTATACGAAGCCGGGTTTATGATGACTATTTTGATTTATATATTTTTATTTCATTGACATATTTGATTTGAACTTATGATTTTTTATATTCAATTTAGGATTTTTTTTGTTTGAAGTCATTGATTATGACATAAATACAAATTAACATAATTACGAATTCATTGATTACTTTGACAATTACAAATTACGATATACTAAAATGCTTCCGACGACTCCGGTGAGTCCAGCACATCCATTCCCGGACACTTCCTCCTAGTATGCCCAACCACACCACATATGCTGCATTTTTCGGTCCGTGTGTTCTCCCACTAGATGTACTTGCTTCGGCTCCTGAGGATCGTCTACTATTCTTCGGTCTCCCTGTCTGACGCGTGATTAATGGCGGCAACACGACCATTGAGGCCACATCTTTCGACACCCACCAATTACGCATGGGGGCTACCAGATATAGTGTTCCGACACAAATCATCCTCCAATTCTCAGTCTTGTATTAATCCGACACGAAGTCTAGTAGATTTAGTCCGGCAACCCTATAGATAAAAAATCTGTTAATACACAAGTCCGGAACAACCCTATAGACGGAAAAACTATTATACCTGATAGCAGCACAATCATGCGAACACGGGATCTCATCGAGTTGCCACTCACGACATTCATAAGCGTTTCTGCTGATTTGAACTCTCCATTGATACGTTCCGTCGTGAACCTTGAATTTGTCTCCGTTCACTGACACAACAGTGAAGCGATGTGAACGGTCCTCCGACGGAGCTAAATTTAGCTCTGCAGCAATTGTCAGGGGATTATCTCGTGCCATAGCTTTTGCTCGACGTTGGTCACACCACTGTTCCACCATGTGACCTATTGTCTCGATCATAGAGCATACCGGCAGACGTCGTGCTATGAGCACTCTCGAGTTGATGGATTCAGCTATGTTTGAGGTGAGCTGACTGTACCGGCGAACGGGAGACTTCGATCTAGACCACTTTTCTGGTCCGACATCTATTAACTTCTCGTATGCCTCAGGATAGGCTTGACGAATCCCTTTCATCGCACGATCGAAACCATACATCGTATAAGCATAGGCAGCATCATGATACATCTTGATAAGCGTCTTACCATATCGTGTAAGCTTTTCTGAAGATGATAGTAACAAGTGCCATGGGCTGCTTCCGAATAAACAGCCTCTACCGCGTTAGCTATGCTCCGGTGTTGATCGGATATGATCATTAAATTGGTTGGCATTGTAAATGCTTCTCTGAGTCGGGACATGAACCACGTCCAAGAGTAATCGTTCTCAATTGGACCCACACCAAAGGCTAGTGAAAATATTTGGTCGTTGCCGTCTATCGTAGCAGCCACAAATAACACTCCTTTATTCCTTCTTTTCAAGTGAGTCGCGTCGACCACAATCAGATCTCGAAGGTTAAATACCCACGGGGTACGAGAAACATTAAAAGTAACGAATAATTATTGGAAACGACCTTCTGAATCGACTTCGAGATCAGTCATTGTACCTGGATTCGTTGTTTTCAGTACGTAGAGGTAACGAGGAAGCATCTTGAACGAATCTGAGTGTCCGCCAAAAATCATCGCCACAGCACAATTACGGGCTAGTAGAGCAACACTATAGCTTGCTTGAAAGCCGAATTCACCTTGGATAGCTGCCATAATTTCTTTCGGTTTTAGGACAGATTTTTTACGGCGCATTCGCCGAGCAACAAAAGCAACGAGCGCCTTTGCACGAATCCTTCTTGGACCAGTCTATGAAAAATCTCAATTACATGTGTGTTCGGCATGCAAGCAGTTTACAATCCACAACACATCTCTGTGAAAATGATGCCCGTAGAAAAAATGGGCAGTCACGACTCCGTCTGCATTTATACTTAACCCGACCACTGTCAAAACGAGCTACCCTAAAATCGAGACCTTGTTCCATGTGCCGAAGTGCAACAACAGCAAACAAATATGCCTTCTCCCGAAATGTCGCACCTTCACGGAGTGGATAGTCCACAACGTGATCCAGATCTCGAACCATAGGTGAATCCGATGCATCGAGAGGAACGACTGGAAGCAAACCGTCATTTACTTCTTCGCTGCCACCATATATTATTTCATTGCTTGGAAGGGCACGGTTGTCCGGCATGAGCATAGATATTAGTTGATTCACACCACCTTCACGTCGGATCCATGCCGCAAAGTCGCCAAACGTACAATGATTTAATGACCAGGGACCTCATCGTATTCTTCTTCGGATGAACTATCCAAAAATATTTTCTTCATCACTGTCGGATACAACATGGGTATCCTCTTCGCGAAAAGAGGTTTCCTGTTCGTGAAAATTCTCAGCCCGATGATCTTCAAAATTGAACCTTGAACCAAATTGTTCAACAACATCGGGTGTATGATAAGATTGAGCATTAGAGTTCTCAAGAAATAAAGTCGGCTCGATTTGTGTACTACAAAGACGAAGTAGGTCCATATCGGTCGTGAGAATGGACCTAAGAATCATACCATGATGAAAAACGTAGGTGTAATAAATTTCATGATTTGACGAAAGTGGAAAGGGATTAAGATTGTATTGAATGAACTGTCGTAAAATAGGGATACAAACATTGTTCCCAGGAATGCAGACAACTCTAACTTCACCGCCAATATACTCGGACAAATTGTTAAATTGCCCGTTAAAATGAACAATAATATTATACCAACTATCCATTTTTTTTATGAAACGAGGAAGCAAAATTCTACAGAAATAATTTGTAGTTGAAAATGAAATGAAAGAGGAGTGAGTGTGTTCGATTTTGGACTTCAATCACGGTATTAATAGATAAAATCACGATTAACGAGCGGGACTAGAAACGGCCGAGCGGGATTCAGTGAGCGAGATTCTGCACGACCTGCCAAGTCAAAAAAGTCGAGCGGGATTCTGCTCCCTGCGAGCGGGATCCTACGAGCGGGATTGGATAGTCGGGCGGAATCCCGCGAGCGGGACTGAGCACGCTCGAGCGGGATCCCGCGAGCAGGACCTGGCGGCCGAGCGGGATCCCGCGAGCGGTACTGGCCACGCTCGAGCGGGATCCCGCGAGCGGGATTCCACGTCACGAGCGGGATTCGGCTCGGCTTCCACGTGGCTGAGCGGGATTCCACGTCACCGAGCGGGATTCGGCCAGTACATGAGCGAGATTCTGCGTTAATCATTTGCGCACGGAACGAAGCAAGATAACGGTTTTGCAACCTGACAAGTCTGAAAAGTGGGGATATTTAAGTAAAGTTAGGTATTTTGTGTATCAATTATAAGCTTTGGGTAAAATTGTCTTTTCGATTTCCAATCTGAGTATTTAAGAAAACACCCCATTGCAAAATATACTATAAAGTTGAATATTATATGATAGTCCAAAGATCAAAGATTTGATGCATCAGGCTCAAAAAAAAAAGTATTGCATGCACTATGTCCACTCTAATTAAACTACTTGTCGTAGCCAATTACCAAGATGACCCATTTAGTCACATAAATTTATTGATTTAAATCAATAAATCATCACTATTTCCACTAAACATTTTTTAAATTACTCTTTTGTATTCAACCATGGTTGAGATTAAAGACTTCATAATGATTAAGTATTGATTAGGGTACTAAAATGTGTTTTTAGGAAGTTACTTTATTAAATTATTTAAGGTCGAGTAAACTATGTATTGACTGTATTTCAAAAAGATATGTAGATTTATGCAATTTTTTAATTATTCATATTCGATCGTGATTTATTGATCGGGATCAATGGAGAATTCTAATCACCTAAAACCGTGTCTATTGATTATTCATAAACTCTTATCTCGAATAAGAAAATTTGGTCAAAAGTGAAAAAATAAGGTTATTATAATTATTTTAACTATACAGTGAATGATACTATAGTTTATGATAATAGTTTTTTATATTTATATTATGCCAAATAATTATTTAAGAATGACACTCTTGATTAGGTGTCCATGAAGAATGTTAAAATTATATAAGCAAGACATATTTTTCATACTTGGTAATATTTATGTTATAAATTGAAGCCAATAATCTCAATTGATTTAATTATTTTTGGCAGAAGGCATGAGAATGCAAATTAGATGAAATAAATATAACTAAAAATCCAAATAAATGAAAAAAGCATAATGACAATTGTACGGCTCTGGAGCATCGATGAATAAAGCTGAATAATAAACCCGTGAATTACTCAATGGGATTAAAAAAAGTGAAAATCCCTCCTGTTAGCCAAACAGAAAAAAAAAAACAATTTTAGCCATGTTGTTATAAAAAATATAAATCTAGCAATTTTGTCTTATTAGGCGCATTGACCGAGCAAGGGCCGATGGGAGCGATGGGCATTATTGGGGCCGATGGAGGGCCGATGGGGTCCTCGTGCTAAATTGTCCATCGGCCCTCCTATCGGCTTTCTTTTCGGCCCCGAATATAACGGCCGATTTTCTTAGGGCCGAAAAGAATTGCTCCCCATCGGCCCCGAAAATAATTGAAGGCACGTATTTACTGCCTCTTTTTTTTTTCCCTTCGGCCGTTATCAGAAAAGAAAGAGAGGAGGGCCGACGCTTTTTTTTTCCCAGCCAACAACCACCGCCGATCCAGCGCCGCCGCCGATCCACCGTCTTTGAGCAACGACCGCCGAGCCACCAACGTCGAGCAACGACCGCCGAACAGCCATGGACGCCGATCAGGTTCCAGATCTCGTCCCTTCTTCAATTTTTTTTCTTGAATTGTTATCGAAATTTGTCGATTTGGGTGTCGAATTGTTTGCTATTGTATGCCATTGCTGTGAAATTTGGTATTGATATGTCCAATTATGAGCAATTTTTTGTCGATTTTTTGGGTAGAAATTTGAGTCCAATTACTGTCGAATTTTTGTGAAATTTGTCGAATTGATGTCGTTTTTTTGGTTGAATTGTGTGGAAATTGAGTATTGTGAATAGAATTGGTTTGTAGTTCGTTTAATTGGGCATTGTATTGGATTCGATTCGATAATGACATTTTGCAGCCAAGGCCGATGAAGGGCCGAAGGGGGGCCGATGGCGGTTAAGCTCCATCGGCCCTGCCTTTGGCCCTTCCTTCAGCCATTCTTTCGGCCCTTCCTTCGGCCCTTAACTCGGCCCTTTTTTGGCCCTAAAAATGTACTTTTTTCGACTGACAGCCCGCTTACATCCGACTCCCGATTAGAGAGAAGATATTAAAAGTGACTACATACTGGAGAGATTCATCACCGGAACTGATTAAGACTGCACTTTCGAGGTGGGGGGTAATAACTTAGTCCGGCGGTTTAGAGAGGGACAGTTTGGGCACCTTTTGAGTTGGAGGAAAGGAAAAAGTTCGGTAATAGCATTGCATCAGTTGATGTGCTACGAGGTGCAGGCACCGGCCGGGGAGGCTCGTTTTCACATATCCGGGCGAGAGCTCCGATTTTCCCAGTTGGAATATGCATTGGTGACAGGATTATTTCTCGGTCCCTCTGAATTTGATACGAATGCACCTCGTGAGCCCGGAGAGTCGACGGTATACATGAGCCTCACAGGTGGAAATCCAATAACCGAAGGCGAGCTACTAAAAATGTGGAAAAGCGATAAGCTCCGTGAGCTCTCCGAAGATGAGCATTTGAAGGTGGCCAATGTCCTGACACTAATGTGTTTTTTCTTCGCTCCTGCCGAGACGAAAAAGGTGGAGACCTGGATGTGGGTCCTGGCAGATGATTTAGACGCGTGGAACGCGTTTCCATGGGGATCCTACACCTACAATGCCCTCCTCCACTACATGAGTTTCGTACCGAAGCGAATGGAGACGTTGAAATCGAAATATAATATTTATGGGCCAGTTTGGGCCCTTCAGGTACGAACAAATATTTAATTATTTTTCGATAATTTTATAGTAGTCATGATGTTTAATGGTATTCTGGTATTTTAGATTTGGGCATATGAGGCGATACCAGATTTGGGCCGGCTGTGTGTCCGCCTAGTCAACACCGGAGGTATGCCCCGTTGTATTAAGTGGGTTTACACTACGCCACCAGATACGGAGTGGATTAGTTTCTTCGCCACACCGGTAAAAAATATTTAAATAACTTTTTTTTTATTTTACAAGTAGAATAGTGTATTGTAACTTGTGATTACATTTTTTTTAACAGATGCAGACACCTCCCCTTGAGACTCTGATGCCTACTCCGGAGGAGCAGCTTACAGAATATTGGAGAAGGGTGAATGGAGATGATCCGATTGCTGTGACGTTTCTGAGACCCATCCCCATACAGCCTAGGCGAGTCGATGAAGCTGGCAGTGTAGAAACTCCGGCGCCCCCTGCACAAAAGAAAAAAATCAAAGAAGAAACGCGCACCGGTTGAGGTAGAGTCATCCCGTCATCGTCCGGATCAAGATTCGTATGTTCCTACTTACGACTGAGCCTTGCGGACATTAGAAGAATTCTTCGAAAAGCGCGAGGAAGAGCTGTTAAAGAAAGTGGATGAGCGGTGGAAGCTGCGGGATAAATTTTTTTCGGTAAAGTTGGGAAACTGATCGAAAAAGTGTTCGGCACTGGCAAGAGCCAGGGTACGAGCAGAGGATCCACATCCTTTAGTTTGGAGGATTGGGAAGGGGAGGATGTTGAGGACAATCCAGTGGAGGAAACATCCGCACCGCAGGGGAGGATTGTCACAAGACATCGTCGGCCGAGACCCGAATGAAAGAGAAGATCAACCACAGGAAGATGAGGATTGCACGGCGCTTGGCGATGCAAATCCCTGGGATGCGGCGGCTAGAATGGTTCATCGGGGATTTGATCAGGGCCGACATAACATGTACGAGGAGAGAGATGTTTGGGTCCCTAGACGTTGGGAGCCACTTCCTCGAGTTGAGCCACCGCCTGTACAGGTATTTGACGATTGTTAAATAATTTTTATTTTTTTCATTTGTTTATGTGTGTTTGTCATATATGCAGCAACAACAGTTTATCGGTTCCGACTTCTTTGATACGGAGGATGTATGACAAATGTATGAAAGTCAAGCTCCGGAACAGAGAATTGAAGAAAGCCAAGATCCGGTACTAACTTTATTTTAAGATTTATTTTTAATTATTTTATTAATACATCATATTTGCATTTTACAGCCCTTAGTGACTCCACGAGAGAATCCTTTTGGAGCTCCATACATGGTAGATGCCGGTGACGTTTTGAGGAGAAATTTTGAGGGGTTCATGGCTACTGGTGTTTCTGCAAAGATTACGGTGTCGCAACATGACCTCTCGTATGATTTCTTCAACAGCATCCTCAACGTTAAGTCCGACATGGGGCAGGCGGAGGTTGATTTGTACTTATCCTACCTTCGTCAACGGCTTGAGGTGTACAAGGACCGCGACGTGTTGGCTACTCCTGATTCACGCTATACGGTCATAGCAGGGTCGTCAGTTTTTGTAAGTGTTGTTTTTTTAATATTTATTTTTTTTACTAGTATGATTTTCATGATAATGTGTTTGTTTTTCAACTAGACTGCGCTGCGGACACATGGAATACAAAAATCTATGAGCCCGATAGCGATTTCCATGAGCGCTTCGAGATGAACTATGAAGGTTGGATACCAAATCCGGGTTTGCTCGAGGCCGTGTTTGGAGTGGATCAAGGAATTGGCGGTTCACGGATGCCGTGGTTCAATGCAAAATTTGTAAGTGCTAATATTTTATTATTTTTTAACGTGTACTAATTTTTATGTTCGAATAGGTAATTTTTTCGGTGTTGGCCGCCACGCATTGGGTAACTATCTGCCTGTGCATTGAGTCCTGGACTTTGGAGCTTTTTGACTCACTCAACAAAAAGGCCGACGCACATATTTTTGAAGTGAGAAAACAAAATCTAAAGCCGCTCCGAAAGCTCATTGGACGATTGCTAGATGTAAGTTATCTAAAATACTTAATTTTCAATAGACTATATGTAAGTTATCTAAAATACTTTCTTTTAATAGGCTTCTAGTTATTGGATGACAAATAAGTTCAACTTGACGCATCCGGGCTAGCGGAGTCCCAAATTCATCTTGATGCCGCAGACAGAACAATTTAAGCAACCAGTTTCGAACAGCTGTGGCCCATTTACATGTATGGCAATCGAAAGACTCATCAGTGGATACCCTACACCAAAGTGGGGTAATCAGAAGACCAACATCAGAAGATATCGGGAGTGGATGGCGTGGAAATGCTTCGAACAATGCTACTACGAAACCACTCATTCCGATGATTAAATGAATGTATTTTGTAATTTCGAACAATTATAATCTTGTATTTTGTAATTTCGAACAATTATAATACTTGGAACAATTTTACTATTCCATCGGAAAATGAGTTTTTTTTCCTTGTTCTTGGCCGAGGGCTACGATTCCATCGGCCTCGGCCCCTTTCATCCGAGGGCCGACGGCCGAGAGCCGAGGGCTGAAGGGCCGAAGGCCTAAGGGCGAATGGCCGAATGGTGAAGGGCCGAGGGCCGAATGGCCGAAGGCCTAAGGGCGAATGGCTGAATGGTGGAGGGCTGAGGGCCGATACGGTAACTACGAAGAAGTAAACATATTACGATGTCAAAAATTAAAAAAGTCCAAAATATAGGAAAACAGAGAACAAGGCCGCTTCACTCATTATTTCTCGTTCCAACATTGGGGCATCTTCTCCTTGTGTGACCTTCATCTCCACAATTACCACATTTTTTTCGACGGCGAGTTCTTGAAGTACTGCCTTCAGTTCCAGAAGGTCGACAGGTATTTCTCGGACGTCCTGCTTGACGCATAATTATTGGTGGAAAACCACACTTACCGCATTCGCTATGCTTTTATGTTGGTCTGAAACAATGACTAAACTGTCATCCGTTGGAAATGCACCTCTCAGTCGCATCACATACCACGTCCATGAAACATCATTTTCAATGGGACCTACACCAAAAGCGAGTGGGAATATTTGCTCGTTCGCATCAAAAGTAGCTGCGACGAATAATATTCCCTTGTTTCTCCCTTTCAAATGGGTACCGTCCACCACAATAACCTTTCGAAGGTTGGTTAACCAAGGGGCTCGCAATACACCAAGCGCCATAAATAAATGTCGGAAACGACCATCCTCACCAACATCAAGATCCGTATACGTTCCCGGATTAGTTAGTTCCAACAAATGCAGATATTTAGGCAGTTTGCTGAACGAATCAGCATGCCCGCCGTAAATCATCGAAATAGCTACGTTGCACGCTCGGAGGGCCACCCCGTACATTGCTTGTTTTCTAAATTTATCTAACAGATCATAACGTCCCTAGTTAAGTTATGAAAATTGGGGCGTTACAGAGTGGTATCAGAGCAGGTTTACTTTCCTGTAGACTTGTTTTATGTTAATGCAGGAAATTGACCATCATCACTACCACTGCATCGTGCCGACGAGGTAAGTAAAGTTTTAAAGTCGTGCAAAGTTTTTAAAATTCATATATTGCATGATTTTGAAAAGGGCATGATTTTTCATGAAAGTACATGCATTCATATTTTTAAGCCAAGCAAATTTTCGAGGACGAAAATTCTTTAAGTGGGGTAGATTGTAACGCCCCGAAATTTTCAATATAAAATGCATTGCATATTTATTCATGCATGTTATCAAGTGTTTTAGTTCTGTAAGTCGCGCCTTAGAAATTTAAATGAAAATTAAAGTATTTATCTTATTTGTTGTTAAATCATTTTTGTTATGGAAATTTATTTTGAACTTTGAATGTGTTTATTTATATTATATTATGTTTATATTGTTTATTGATGAGATAAAAATAATGTTAGAATTATGAGGTAAGAATAATATTTATATAGTTTGGATTTCCTAAACCAACTAGGATTCATAAAAGGATATAATATTTATTATTATATTAAGTTATTAGGAGATAATTTGAAATTATATTTTATGAATAAAATAGATATTATATTTGAGATATACATGTTTTAGGAAAGAAATATAGTTGTATTTATCCTTATCCTAATTTATCTAGGATTGAATGTCTTATATGGTAAGTGAATAGAATAAATCCTATATAAAATAGATATGAACGAAAATAATTATGGATAAAATATATTTGATATCTTATAGGATTAGAGATCTTTAGATAATGATTTATAGGCCTATAAATACACCCTTAGTCGTACATAATTTAGTTTCATACTAGATTTTCGAATTCTGTCAGCACACGTACGAATTGTTTCAAGATTTATCTACACAACTTTCCGTCGTCATATCATCGTGAAAATTTAGGGACGTCTTTCTAGGTATGTCTAGTATACCCAGTTATTTTTGTATAATTTTTCAAGCATTATAAATATTTGTTTAAAATTGTTCTTCGTAACCTGCCAGTTTCTGTCAGCATGTTTATGATCTTGAAAGGAAAATTGTTTTTCATGTCTTCTTTGAGTTATTTTCGACCATGTAGAACATTAATAGAATATAATACATGTTAGGTCATTAAATTTAAGAATATAGAATTTTTTAGAATACGTTTACTATTTATTTGTTAAAAATGTTTAAGTTTCATGAGAGTATAATCTGTCCTGCCATTTACCTTTTCTGCCGAGACTTTCCAGAGCCAATTAATCGATCTTTTGTTACTTTAAAATTTCTATAAAAATTATAGAGATAACGTTTAGTAGGTTTTTAAGGTCTCTGTAAGGTTTCATGATTTTTGGACAAGTCCTTATATTTTTACTGAATTTCTACTTTTATACTGCCGAAAAATAATGCTTTCTGGATAGGTCTTAGAAAAATATTTATATCTCGCTCTAAAAATATGGTTTTGACTTGATTCTTTTTCCTAAATACTCATCACATGTAGGAGTTTCTCAAAATATTTATTTTGTATTTTTATCGTATCTGTACAAAAGCAGTTTATTTCAAACATTCCATGGTTCAGCAAAGATTTATATTCTGTCGAGCAGTTTTGAGTGAAAAATGATCTGTATATTCTGAATACATCACTTATCCATATGATTTGAAATTTTGATATGATACGTCTACGTATATCTCCTAGATGTGTGTTAAATATTAGAATTTTTAAAGTATGTTTAGACTCTGAAACGTATAGATGAAGCACAGTAGGTCAGAAACCGTTTTAGTTGATGCAGTAGATATTGTTTTGGTTATAACTTTTAGATGACTTATGATTTTGATATGAAACCAAATCCCGTGTGTTTTAGATTCATTAAGGAACCTGTATTTCGAAAATTAGAATTTTTGGAATGATTTCATGTTCTGTGGAATATTTTCAAAATGGGTCTTCTGCACAAGTCTAGCGGATTTTTAAAGCTACAACATTGTTTGTATCCTTTGTGCAAATGTTTTAATTGTTTCATGCATATCACGACATTAAGATAAAATTTCCATGTATAGGATCGGCGCACAGGACTTAAACATTGATATCTATTATTTTCTTCAAAGTCAAGGTCAAGGTGGGGAAGTTACCGTTATCCTTATTATATATTGTGTACAGTATTCATGTGTTTATGACAGGCATGAGAATGAAAGAGGTCAAGGTCAAGAGGAGGCCTTTGACCGGGGTCAAGAGGAGGCCCTTATGAAATAAAATAGGTCAAGGTCAAGAGGAGGCCTTTGACCGGGGTCAAGAGGAGGCCCTTATGAAATAAAATAGGTCAAGGTCAAGAGGAGGCCTGTGACCGGGGTCAAGAGGAGGCCCTTATGAAATCTTACGGTCAAGAGGAGACCGTGTGAAATGAAATGGATCCTTAGGGTCAAGAGGAGGCCCTAGGATCAAAGTTATTTATTATGCATGTTTCATATCCGTGTTTATTGACATTTTATATAGTTTGGATATATGTGTACATCTCCCACTGAGTAGTCGTACTCATCCCTATCATTTTAACATATTTCAGGAAATGGCTCGGCCGATGCGTAGAGGTGGTGGATGGTGATGGTCACATGAGGAAGGATTTACGAAAGTCATATTATATTAAACTCTGTGCATTTATTAGCCATAATTGTTTTTATTTTAAGACTTCCGCTGAGCATGAAAAATAAATTGAGTTTTGCAATCAATCTTTTCCATGAAAATATTTTGAAAGAATTGAAATAAGCATGTTAAGTATGAAGTAACGTCCCTAGTTAAGTTATGAAAATTGGGGCGTTACAGCCGGTTTCATTAACTTGCTTTGACGGCGCATTTTACGGGCTATATAAGTAGCTACAGTCTTCGACCTCACATTTCGTTCGCCTAGCCCGGATAAATCAGTTGTACAATTGTGCTCTGCAACCCATTTACTAACCTCCCAACACGTCTGACCTCTACAGTATGCCCGTAGCTCGAATGGACAATCAACACTTCTTCTGCACAAATATTCCAAGCGGGAACTACTCGAACGTTGCACTCTGAAATCCGCACCGTTTTCCAAATGGAATAGAGCGACATCAGCATAAAGTTCGTCTTTCGAACTGAACATCAATCCTGCCCGCAAACTTCCGTCTACAACAGTATTCAAGTTCCGCGCCGCTAATGAATCGGCAACAGCAAGGGGAACAATAGGAAGTAGCCAGTTGCTTGCTGCTTCTATGTTGTCGTATACAGTCTCCTCATTTGTTCGAGAACGATTGACTGGAACTAGCAAAGACATAAGTTGACTTACGCCACCCTCCCTCCGAATCCATGCAACAAAATCTTGTAACGAACAATTAATCAAGGCAGAAGGTATATCTTCATCCTCTTCATCATCAGATGATGAGTCCAAATCCGCCTATTCATCTGAATCCGACTCCACTAGAACATTCCTTTCGGGAGCCCGTTCGCCATCATTACTTCTACTTCCTTGCCCCGTAAACCAATTAGGACCCCCAAAATTACAATTATCTTCGGGAAATTGATTCTGGTTCGGGACACCAAATGAAGGATTTTGCACTTCAGGATACACAACAAACACAACCGGCTCTACGTCGATAGAGCACAGTCGCATAAGATCAGTATCATGACCCAGAATGGCCTTCATCATCCTGCCGGTTCTTCGGGAAGCAGCAGTATAGTAAATGAAGTAGTTGAACGGAAGGGAATAAGCACTGAGCCACCGATCAATACTTTGTCGAAGATATTCGAACGAAATATTGTTTGATGGAATGTAAACCATGAACTCATTGCCACCGACATAATTCGACTCTGCATCGAATTGACCGTTCAATTTCACAATAATTGATCGATAATCGGCCATTTCTATCAAGTTGATGTGAAGAATTGAGAAGAGTGGAAGTGAAATGAGGAAATTTTTCGTTGATTCAACCAAATCAGCCATTCTACGTCTTATAAGAAATTTTCCAGTCAATTTTCACGTGATAATTGGATTCGTGTAGTCATTTCACCATCGGCCCTCCCATCGGCCCCCCATCGGCCCTCATTAACGTGCATGTGACTGTCATATCCGACTAGTCATTTCAACAGATAAAGCTGAATTGAAACTGCACCTCCCACATGCCTTCGATCGGCCCACCATCGGCCCCCCTTCGGCCCTTCTGTACGATTGCAGGAAAAGCCATGCATGTGTCGTGTCGAATGCTGTGTCGAATCCCGTCTCGAAGAAAGGGATACAGGGCCGATGGAGGGCCGATTGAGGGCCTACGGATAACCACATTCGGCCCTCCTTCGGCCATCACAACAATGGCTCGGCTTATGGGATGTTCGGCCTTCGGCCTTTCTCCTCTCGGCCGATGTCGGTAAGGGCCGATGGACACCACCAGTCGGCCTCCCTTCGGCCCTCAAAGTCGATAATTTCATCACATCAAGTTAAGTGGCTCGGCCGATGGGGAGAGTTCGGTTTTTTTCCTCAGGGCCGATGGGGGGCCGATGGACTCCCCCCATCGGCCCTGCGCCTTATAAAGACAAAATGACTATATTTGTGTTTTGTTTTAGTGGGCGGCTATATTTGTGTTTTGACTACTACTGTGCGTCTACTGCTGCAAATGCCTCTTAAAAAAACAGCTGCCTACAAACTGACACCTGTCGATAGGAATGGCAATGGACCGGATTTGGACCGGATCCTCCTTGGTCCAGATCCAAATCCGGAATTTTTTACTTTGGTCCAAATCCGGTCCAGATCCATCGATCTCAAAAAATGAGATCCGCACCTGCATCCATTCGATCTACGAGGTCTCGGGTCTAGACCCGGATCCATAAGTTTTTTTAGCTAAAATAATAAAAAAAATTCTAAATCAATTAAAATTTAACTAAGTTAATTAATTCTACGATAACACGATAATTTATAAGAGCATTACTACCATTAAAAAAATTCAAATTACTCATTTTATTATAAAAATATTACAATCATCTATAAAAGTACGCTATTCTCTCTAAAAAAAATTCCAAATTCGTGGATAATGGGTACTCAATCTCCTCTCTCTTTTCTACTCCCTCCGTCCCGTTATTTGTGGCTCAATTAGTTTCGGCACGGAAATTAAGAGAGTAGATGATAAAGTATGAGAGAGAGAGTAGATGATAAAGTATGAGAGAGAAGATGAGTAAGATAATGAGAGAGTATGAGAGAAAGATGATAAAGTAGGAGAGAGAATGTAATAAAGTAGGAGAGAGAAGATGATAGAGTAGGAGTAATTTTTTACCAAATTAGGAAAGTGGGCACAAATAATGGGACACCCCTTTCGGGAAAGTGAGCCACAAATAGCGGGACGGAGGGAGTATTTATTAGATTACTAGTTAAGTATTTCAAGCTCAACAAATAATGTTATGTGATATTTTAAGTAGAATACTATAAGTATAATATTTTAGATGTGATAATAAAATAATATTTTAGTTATAAAAATTGACGGATCTGGACCGGATCCGGATCTCAAATCGTAAAGTCCAGATCCAGATCCGTAATTTCTAAAATTAATCCAGATCCGATCCAGATCCAATGGGTCCAATTTTTTAAGATTCAGATCCGGAAAAATGGATCTGGATCCACGGATCTGGACCGGGTCCAAGATCCATTGCCATCTCTACCTGTCGATTCCGAGTCGGGGTGACTTCCTCTGCAGCTACTCGTTACCGGCGGCTATTGTCTTTCAGTTTTTACCATGATACGGAAGCAATATTGTCTTAACAAAAGAATAGTTTCAACTTTTAATGCTCATATATATATCATCACGTGTAATATGATTTTATCAACTAATGGAATCATGATTTATTGTTATTATTAGGATATGATTTGATTAGTTTATTAATGTTACTTTGTCCGGTAGACTCACATAATTTAGGGAGCGTTTGCAATTAAGAGTAATAGTGTTTCAAGTATTTACAAATACACCATTAAATATGTGAAGATCTTATGATTCAGTCCCATGTTATGCTCCACAAATTAAATGATGCTATGTGTATATTTAATTCTAATGACTAATAATCATTAAAAATGAATGTATAGTTAGAATACATATTAGCACCACTTAATTGGTGGATTACGTAATGTGCAATAATTATGAGCCAAAAGATTTCATCCCATTTTTATATTCCAACCTTCGACTAATCATCTCAACTATCGTATGCATCTAGTTTATGAAAGAGATAAGTTTAGCACACGCATAGAGGAGAGTGGGAAAGAGATTCCATTGATATAAGAACATTTCCAATCGACACTATAATAGTATTTGGAGTAGAAAAATAATTGTTAATTCAACTTTATTTTCAATACTAAAATGGTGATTTACCCCTTTTCTCTTTCCTCATACTTCATAAATAGTGATTACTGTAAATTTAAAAAATTCAATTTTTCAATTTTTCAATTACTTTTAAGTCCTCTATTTTGTTGAAAATTGGAAACTATACTCAAGCTGATGGGAAGATTAATTAACGATGAAACGACATTTACATAGAAAAAGTTATTAAATATGACAACGACCACATATTAATTATAGTTGGTCTAGAGACGAGCCTTCAAGTGTAGAGGGGGAGGGGGAGGGGGGTGAATATACCTGAATGCAACTTTCAAACTCAAATGCGAAAGTCAGCAAAGCTGAATGTTGCTACTGAAATAGTCAGTTGGCCAAATAAACTTTCTGGATCGCGTGAGCAGAGATAACCTTCTACTGAGTCTATCTACTGACTTTAGTCAGTGAATAGAAGTTCAGTATTGGATTTTGTGTGCGGAAGTGTAGGCCCAAAAATATGTTGGTCTCAGTTTGAAAAGTCCGTTTTATGCTGATTGTTTAAAAGTCTGTTTTATGCAATATGCAACAACTAAAATCGACACAAATTTTTTAAAGTGGTTCGGGTACACAGGATCCTACGTCTACTGTCCTGAGCAAAGTAGGAATTCTTGTATTAATTATACTGAGCAAGTCTCAGTTGATTTGTGCACTGGACAGATGCATTCTTATTTGCTTAAACTGAGCAAGTCTCAGTTAATCTGTGTGCTGAACAAATATCTACTTATAGTCATTCTAAGCTAATGATTTTACAATAAGCTTGCTTAGAATAGAGAAAGGGAGCAGATTAAACACTAGAGTGAAGAACTAGAATGATTCTCTCTAAATACAAGTTCTTCGCTGGAATAGAGTTTGAGTTTGCTAGAGTGTTTGATCGCTTGAAGACTTGTGTTCCCGGTAATTTATGTGTTGTGTCTTCACTGCATGAAGACTCTTCTCTATTTATAGTCTCGACGTATGAATAGATTCGTTGGAGGGAGTCTAGACACGTGTTGAAAACGACAAGGAAAACGACCATCTTTATTTTGAATGGTACTGTAGAGATTCTCTCTTTTTCAGTATGGAAGCAGCTTTACGTCAGAGCAGGTATAGTGCTGACGACTTCTCATTGGTCGAGGTTTAGCGAGTAGGTGATGGTTATTCAAACTCCAATATCATGCTGAGTTGACTCCCTCTGATTCCTCGGACCTTTTATTGAATAGTCTCGTACTTCCATTCTTATGCTTATGAGATTTCAGCTCATAGCTTGAATTCCTCTCTGGATTCAGTGGGTTGTAGCAATCTCAACTGAGTTCTTGATGCTGAGTTCTTCGGCTGAACGACAGATGATCTACTGAACCCTATCAGATACTGAACTCTAGCTAGCATATTGAGTTCCTAATATACTGAACTCAACTAAGCTATTACAAAATACAAGGTTAATCATTCAGCTAGGATTTTGGGATCTTCAAATCTTATCATACTGAATCTCATCCCAACAATTATTAAACAATAGGCTCATGTTGTTAATTAAACAATAGGCCCATATTTGTCGCATTGTGTAATTATATAGTATTATTTAATCCATAAGTAATTATTTATTTATTAATTTATTTTTAAGTTATATATATATATATAATTATATTGATTGAAATCGTTGTGGGTCTAATATTTAATATTGAGAAATATATAAGTATTATTATAAAAGTAGAAAAGTAATATGAAATAAAATATATATGAAATATTGTTTTTGAAGTTGGATTTAAAGTTGAGGGTTAGAGTGAGATTACTGTTTGATGTGATAGGAACTATAAAATAGTGTTAAAAATAATCAGCTCAGTTGGAGATGCTCAGTAAAAAACCAAAGTATATAATTTCGAGAAGTTTTGTGCATGTCTTCTTGTTGCAGATAATGAAACACCCAATTCAGAAAAAAAGTGTGGGTTTTATCAACACACGCATTACAAAGTTATCGTGTGTGAAAATGAAGAGCATTTTCATGGCTCCCCCTTTTGCCTATCACTTATTTTTCACTGTTTTTTTATCTTATTCCTCCCACTATTTGATTTGAGATCCAAAATTAATAAAGAAGGCAAAACATACGTCATTTAGTAATTGAGGGAGAAAATAAATTCTGTTTTAAAAAAACTACACTAGAAATTCAAATTCCTGCACTATTTGAAAGGGCTGTCCGTGCCCGCCCATGCATCCGTCAATGAGCTTATGTAGATTTTAGACGGTTCGGAGACTTTGATGAATATTGGTTTGTTAGATGATGACTATTTTTATTTGTATACTTGATATACATGAATTAGAAATAATGTTTATTGAGTGTGAATTTAATATAACGGCTGCAATTACTCGTTATATAAAAAAAATGAGATATTGTGCTAAAATTTGATTCGAAATTTATGAAATGTTTATGATGATTTTAATTCAATAATTAATTACTCCACTAATTAAAAATTAAAGTTATTTATTTTGAGAAAAGATTATTTTTATTATTGTCTCTGAATAGCCAATTAGTACACTCGTCTCCGTCTACTTCTCGAAACTTGTAGCTGGCGCTCTCCACCTGCACCACCACTTCCTCCGCCGTCTCCCACCACCCCCGCCGCCGTGGAGGATGAGGGTTTCTTAAACCTCAACTTCTAAACCCCCTTTCTTCGTCCACGTTTCCACCTTGGCTCCTTAAAACACTCATAAAATGCACCATTCTAGCCCCCCGACAACCGCCGTTCTCCTCCTCCTACTCTCCTCTTCCGCCACCTCCACCACCTGGTCCACCCACCGCCGCTTCCTCCACCAACCACTCTTCACAGTCGACCAACCCATCTCCCAACCACCGATAACCGCACCCTCCCCCCAACAGCCCAAGTACCCCTTCACCTCCCTCACCCCACCCGCCACCACCACCGCCCAAAACCCCTTTTTCTCATTCTACCCCTCCTCCCCTCCGCCACCTTCGCCGCCCTCGACAAACTCCGCATTCGCTTCATTTCCCGCCAATATCTCCTCCCTCGTCCTCCCCTCCACCTCCCACCCCTCCCACAACCCAGTCAAGCTTATATCTCTCGTAGTCTCTCTCTTCTCCCTCCTCATCTTCATATCCCTCCTCCTCCTCCTCCTCCTCTTCCGCAGCCGCCGCCGCCGCCATCCCGGCCACCGCGACCTCAAAACAGACAGCCTCCGCCTCTTCCCCCCAGACACCCCCACCTCCGACAACACCGCCCCACTCGATCACTCCAAAAAACCGCCGCCGCCCCTCCACCCCCTTCGCCCCACCACCCCCACCTCCACCTCCGCCGAGTTTCTCTACCTCGGCAACCTCCTCAGCTCCCGCGAACAACCACCACCCTCCGTTAAAAATGACGCAAAAGCCCATACCGTCAGCTACCAACGTCTCGGATCACCGGAGCTCCACCCACTCCCACCGCTGCCGCGGCAGCACTCTGGTCAGATTTACAAAAACGCTCTTCCCGCCGCTCCACCTGAAAATCACCTAAACCGAAACGAAGAAGAGTTCTTCTCGCCGCGAGAGTCCACGGCGAACAATGCCAATCCCTCCCGCACTAGATTTCCCCCCACTGCATCAAACGACGGCGTTAGAGAAAACGAGTTCAACAAGAGCAGAAGCTTGAACTCGCTGAACTGCAACTCTCCGGTGTACTCGATCTCACCCGATAATAGCCCCTCAGTCGTATCGAACACTGCTAGCCCGCGAAGCATGCAATCGAAGTCCCCCGACAGCTTGGTGGGTTTCCCAGTTCCACTGCGGCGGTTCATCCCTCCTCCGCCGGCGCGGGAGCCGAGAACAATCCCGTTGTTTTCGCCGTTCTCGCCGTCGTCGACAGAGGACGGTGGCACCACCCGTGACTGCTCCCCTCGGCCTTCGGATTTCTTGGGTGTCGGAAACGTCCCACCTACTCCTCCGCTGAATGGGCCGCCGGAGTTGGCGGCTCCTTTGAGGAAAGTGGTGGTGCAGAATGTCAGTGCGGAGAAGGGTAGTTTGGGAAATGCAGATAATGAAAGTATGGAGAATTTGAAGCCAAAGTTGAAGGCTTTGCATTGGGACAAAGTGAGAGCTAGTTCAGATAGAGCTATGGTGTGGGATCACCTCAAGTCAACTTCTTTACAGTAAGAATCTTTATTTACTATCCTTTTCTTACTTTTTTATTTAAAATTTTATGTTAATGTTAGAAATTGCACATGTTTATTAGCCTTTGTAACTTGATATCTTGATTTGAGTGTTCATCAACTATAAGTATATAATTTGCATTTCAGTGATGGTAGCCTTTTTTGATTTAAATTTATTTTCTTGGTATGTGTTTATGGACTGCAAGATAATTTGGTTTTATGGAATTTGAAGTTTGGAGAGTGAATTTTTGTTGTAGGTTGAATGAGGAAATGATTGAAACTCTGTTCATGGTGAATGGAAATCGAAATGGCAAAGATGGAGTTACGCCCCAAATAACTCCGGAACCGAACCAAGAAAACCTCGTGTTGGACCAGAAGAAGTCTCACAATATTGATATACTATTGAGGGCTCTTAATGTTACTGTTTATGAAGTTTGTGAAGCACTTGTTGAAGGTCTGAACATTTTTCTCATCTCTGGTTCTCTTGTTTTCGTCCCGATGATGCATCTTTAGTGTTTTGATTCAACTATATATTATGTGCTTCTTCGAAGAATCTTGATTTCTTTGTTTAGCATTTATAGTGTTATACAGCATAACCTTTCTTGATCATGATTAAGTTGAAAATTCTAAAGTTTTGATTCAAAGAATCTTGATTTCTGCTTAGCATAACCCTTCTTGATCATCATTGAGTAAAGGTGCCTCGATGAAACTTCTAAGATTTTGGTGTCGTGTTTGGGGTTGTGCTTCGATAAGCAGGAAATGCAGACATACTTGGAACTGAGCTCCTCGAGTGTCTACTTAAAATGGCTCCTACGAAAGAGGAAGAGCGTAGACTTAAGGAATTCAAAGACGAATCACCGTTCAAACTTGTCACAGCCGAGGCATTTCTCAAAGCATTGCTTGATATACCTTTTGCTTTCAAGAGGGTGGATGCTATGCTTTACATAGCGAACTTCGAGTCAGAAACCGAACACCTCAAGAGGTCGTTTCACACGCTAGAGGTAACAATAACAATAGCATCTATTCGCCTAAGGTTGAGATTCATCATTAGGCCTTTCCATTCATGTAGTTGATTACCACTTTCTCTTGATTCTTGAATGTAGTGGGCTTGTAAAGAGCTAAAGAGCAGCAGAATGTTCCGGAAACTTCTAGAAGCAATGCTCAAGACTGGGAACCAGATGAACATAGGGACGAATAGAGGAGACGCCCGCACCTTCAAGCTCGACACACTTCTTAAGCTCGTAGATGTCAAAGGCGGAGATGGGAAAACGACCCTTCTTCACTTTGTCGTCCAAGAAATCATCCGAACAGAAGGCGCCCGCCTAGATCAGAACCCGAATGCTGAACAAAACCACCCATCCTCCCTCCGAGACGAAGTTCATTATCGAAAGCTAGGTCTTCAAGTCGTCTCTGGATTGAGCAGAGAGCTCTCGAATGTCAAGAAAGCTGCTGCCATGGATGCTGAAGTTCTAAGCAAGGATGTTGCAAAGCTAGCTAAAGGGGTTTCAAAGATCAACGAGGTTGTTAAACTGAACGAAGAGCTCCCGTCGAACGAGATGAAGTTCTTCGACTCTATGAACCAGTTCTTGAAGAAGGCGGAGATGGAGATTATGAACATTCAAGCTCAAGAAGGTATAGCTCTATCCATGGTGAAGGGTTTAACCGAGTATTTCCATGGCGATTCGGCTAAGGAAGAAGCTCATCCTTTACGCCTCTTCATGGTTGTACGCGACTTCCTCTTGATTCTCGACCGAGTTTGTAAGGACATCGGAAAAATCAACGAACGGACCATGATGAACTCCGACAAGCAGATCCCTATGTCGGTTGCTCCGAGCCTCCCAAGATTCGATGAGAGGCAGCACAGTAGCTCGTCGGATGAGGAGAGCTACTCGTCGTTGTAAGTCTAACCGGTACATCTTTTTTGCAGTTCTGCCATGGATTTAAGGTTTGATCGGATTGAATGTGTGATGTTGCCTCACTTTTGTATTGTAAGAGGAATCAGGTAGATGAATTTGTGAATTGGTTTATGGTGTATGTAGTAATGTAACATATGACTAGTGACTTTATAGTATATTGGTCTAGGCTCATCAAGAACACTTCACACTACCCTTTCCCTACAGAATTGATTATTTTGACTCAAATTAACAACTGAATTTCACAATAGTTGAAATATAATTTTAATGTTTAAAATTTACTTACACATTAAAGAAAATTTGTATGTATATCTTAGTAAGTTTTGGCCCATTCTAATTTTACCTGTCTCATTTTAGTCCGTTGTATTAGCTAATCTTAATTTGTTAGGTTGTAAAATAGTTCAATTTTGACTCGCTTTGAAAAATTAAACAAAATTTTTAAATTTTTGTATGTTTCAAAGTTTGACGGTCGATTTTGTGTAACGGCCTAAAATTTAAATATTTTACAATCTAGGGAATTAAAATCGATACTAACCAATATAACGGATTAAAATCGGACACGAGCAACATAGAGGCCAAAGTTGATTTTTCCCTCTTTTATCTCAACAACAGAAAAGTAACTATATTAATGCCAAAAAGTGATACTTCGCTTTCTCAAAAGATGACATCTTTGTTTCCCACTCAAAAACAGAATCCGCTTCTTCAGTTTTTCTGAAGATGACAGCTCCATTTTCCCCAATAAAAAAGAACATATATATATGCTTGAAGATACTTAAATTTCAGAATTTTTGCAGAAAAATCATGGTTTCTTTCACCATTGATTTTCAAGAAAACCCATGGCTGTCAAAGATTGTTCTTTTCCCCCTATTTCTCTCACTATTTTCTTGATCAAAAAATGGTGTACCTCTCAAAAACCCTTCAAGAATCTCCCACCATCACCACCAAAACTTCCAGTAATCGGAAATCTACACCAAATGGGCTTGAGCCCTCAAAGAAATCTTGAATCTTTGGCCCGAAAACATGGCCCCTTGATGCTGCTTCACCTAGGTAATGTGCCATTTCTTGTTGTATCTTCAGCTGATGTAGCTAAAGAAATACTGAAAACCCATGATCAGATCTTCTCAAGTAGGCCTAAATCAACTGCAGCAAATGGGATCTATGAATGTAAAGACATTGCCTTTTCTCCTTATGGTGAATATTGGAGACAAATGAAGAGTATTTGTGTTAACCACCTCTTGAGTAATAGAAAAGTGCAATCTTTTAGAGATGTTAGGGAGGAGGAGGTTTTTTTGATGATGGAGAAGATTAGGGAGTCATGCAGGGAGAAATCGGTGATTAATTTGAGTGAGACATTTGCTTCTCTTGCTAATGATGTAATATGTAGGGTTGCTTTAGGGAGGAAGTATAGTGATGGGGAAGGTGGGAGAAAATTCAAGAAGGTTTTGGAGGAATTAGGGGTTTTGTTGGGTGCTTTCGATGTGGGAGAGTTTGTTCCGTGGCTTTCTTGGATTAGATATGTTAATGGGTTGAGTGGTAAAGTTAGGGAAATTGCCAAGGATCTTGATGAATTTTTGGAGTTTGTAGTGAGAGAACACATGGATGGGAGGAGTAAAAGAGATAAGAGTGGTGAAGGAGAGAAGGATTTTGTGGATGTTTTGCTTGAGATTGAGAGGGATCAGATAGATGGCTTTGTTCTAGATGCAATCTCCATCAAAGCTCTCATTTTGGTGAGCATTTGCTTCAACTTTTACTATATCAAATTGAACTATTAAGATCTAATTTAAGTTGAGAAAATATCGATGTTGGTCTCTTTAATGTGGTTTGTTCGTGGCCGTGCTTTATTTTGGCCCTATAACTTTAAAAAGTATCTGATTTTTCTTCTATAACTTTATAAAGTATTTGATTTGATCCTCCCGACCGAAATTGGCGCGTGAACGATACTATTCGTCGGATGACTAAAATCGAACATTTTTTAAAGTCAAAGGACAAAAAAAAGAATTTTTTAAAACTAACGAACATATGCTATATTGTAGGATAAAATTGAATTTGTTTTTGTGTCATGCAACTTTTAATAGTGTACATGTTTGTCCCGTGACTTTAAAAAAATGTTAGATTTTAATCCTCCGACAAAGAGTGTAGTTATAGGACCAAAATTGAACCCTTTATAGAGTTATAAAACCATAATTGGACACGTCCATATTAGAGGACTAAAATCGACTTTTTCTCAATTTAAGTTGTAGTTATTTTGAGTTGGAGCTTCTGTTTAATCTTTCATTACAATCTGTTTTAGGATATGTTTGCTGCTGGGACTGATACAACATTTACACTTATAGAGTGGACATTGTCCGAATAAGACACAAAAAGATTATGATGGAACTGAAAACTGAACTGAAAAACATTGCAGTTTGCAATTCAACCATAACCGAAGAGGATATAGAAAAATGCCACTATTTGAGCCGTGATAAAAGAAACCTTACGGCTGCACCCTCCTCTCCCACTGCTCGTGCCACGTGAATCAACACACGATGTTAAACTACTAAGCTACGACATTGCTGCAGGCACACGGGTTGTGATCAATGCGTGGGCCATCGGGAGAGATCCGTTAGTGTGGGAAGAATCGGAGAAGTTTATGCCGGAGAGATTCTTGAACGGTTGTGTTGATTTCAAGGGGCAGTTTCGGTTCATCCCGTTTGGGGCTGGCCGGAGGGGATGTCCGGGCGCTGCATTCGCCCTAGGAACCGTCGAGCTTGTGGTGGCGAATCTTGTTCGTGGATTTGAGTTTGCATTACCAGGTGGAGGAAGAGGAGAAGATCTTGATATGGTTGAAGGTGGTGGAATTACTGTGCATTGAAAGTTTCCACTCTTAGTAGTTCCTACTTGTCAATCTTGAGATTTATGCCTAAATATTTAAGTAATTTACATCATAAAATTAATATAAATATAATGCAACTAGATAATAATATCCCGGCACCTTGAAAAAGCGATGAAAATAAACATAATTTGTTTTATTGGACTTTGTCTTATAGGAAAAAGGGCCAATGGCTCTTTTCAGTCAAATTTCATCGTTTTAATCCTTAAACGAACCGTTTTGTTGTTTTATGACATTTATTTAATTGTTTTTTTTTTTGCTTTTCCGTTAATTATGTTTTTTCAAGCTTTTGCTTTTGTTTTTTGAACCTTTTCTTGGATTTATTTGTGTGAATTAGGGGTTTGTTTCAATTAGCGTCGTTAAATTAATAGGTCGGTGAAGATTGTTTCTCCGGCATTCTGCGGAATCAAAACAAATAGCAAAAAATACTAGTAATGCATGTAGATAAAAACTGCACATGTTATAATAAATCAGAACCAGATTCTTGCTTTTGCATGTTTCCACAAATTGCAAAAAGTTGAGCAGCAAATTCAGTGATATTCTGATCTGAGCTTCCTCCTTCACTAACTGCTTCAACAGCCAACTCCTTCCATTTCAACACATTGTTTCTTATCTCACCACCTCTCTCTCCCTCCATAACTTCCTTCAAACAACCCACAACTTCATCTCTCATCACCACCCCCACACCCATCACCCCTAACCCGAACCCCCGTCCCCCACACGTCGCTTATCATCTTCGCAGGCATCACCACCACCGCCACTCCGGAGGCCAACGCCTCAAGAGTCGAGTTCCACCCACCGTGCGAGAAGAAGCACCCGATCGCACGGTGGGACAGCACTTGCAGCTGATCACACCACTCCACTTTTAGGCCTCTCTCCGTAGCTTAGAGACAAGATTTTGAGGGAGTTTGTTTTGCTCTGTTTCTCTTACTACCCAGAGAAAGTTGAATCTGCTTTCAATCAAGTCTAATGCCATTTCCTCCATATGCTTCTCGGATAAATTGGCCATGCTTCCAAAGGAGACATAGATTACAGAATTGTCTTCCTTGCTGTCCAGCCATTTGATGAAAGATTGTCTTTGGCTTGAAGAAACAAATCCCATAATCACAGTTTCCTTGTATTCTCTTGTCTGTGTACATGGACGGAATCGTTGGTCCGATTGTAAGAATCTTGCACTCCTTCCCCATCCATTTTAGAACCTATCAAGATAGTAGTTGTAAGGTATGGATCCGTCGAATTATATTGTACAGAACGAAATCCCTTTGATACAAGGCTCAGACACCAGTATAGAAATATGGTTCACACACACCACTGACTCAAGTACAAGATCGGCCACAATCGAGCCCGTAAGCTAGCCTATACAAGTTACGACACAACACATTCAATCTCACAGAGAGAAAGATGAAAATTACAGTGTAGAACGTCTCGGCTGCGCACAACAAAGCTAGGGCAAGAAGGAGACTCGCACAGCCATAAATACATAGGGCGAATCTCGCAGCTGGGCCAAGAAGCTGGGCTGGGCTGCACAGAGGCAAGTGGGCCAACATAGGTAAGTTGGGCTGGGCCTATTTATTCAACAATCTCCACCTTATGCCCAAACGTGGTGTGTCATGGATTAGCCATGAAAGATACCCGAGAGGAAAGTGTCATCATCGCCAAAGAGACAAATTCTCGCATCCTCACACAAACCTCGCAAAACAACAACGAGGAGGAAGGTAAGAAAAGCGTGCAAGAAACCAAAAAGATGCAAAAACACTCAAGAAGTTTTCAGATCACAACCATACAGATTATCCAGAATGTAGATTCAAAATCTTTAAACAAGTATTCAGTTTCTCAACACTTAAACACTTAGTTCCCATATCAGCAGGATTCAAATCTGTATGAATTTTTTCTAACTTAACAATACCATTTTCAACAATGTCCCTAATGAAATGGAAGCTAACATCTATATGTTTTGTCCTATCATGAAAAACAGGGTTTTTACAAAGTTGAATAGCAGATTGGCTGTCTGAAAATACAGTCAGGTCAGGACATAGATAACCAATTTCAGAGAGCAAACCTTTAAGCCAAATGACTTCTTTCAAAGCCTCAGTAGCAGCCACATATTCAGACTTAGTGGTGGACCAGGCAACTATTGACTGAAGCTGTGACTTCCAACTAATGCAAGACCCACACAGAGTGAACACATAAGAAGTAGTTGATTTCCTATTGTCTCTATCATTTGCATAGTTAGAGTCCACATAACCAACCAGTTTAGTTCCAGCAGCACACTTAGAAAATTTTAAACCAACATGCATGGTGGCTTTCAGATATCTAAGCAGCCATTTAAGAGCATTCCAATGGTCCATACCTAGATTGGACATATACCTACTCAAGCAACTAACAACATAAGCAATATCAGGCCTGGTACTAATCATCAAGTACATCACATAACCAATGGCATTGGAATAAAGAACCTTTTTCATGGCATTAATATCAGAGGCAGACTTAGGTGATTGATCTTTGCATAAAACAAAATGAGAGGCAAGTGGTACATTCACAGACTTAGCAGAAGACATGGAAAATTTACTCAAAATCTTTTCAACATATGAAATCTGATTGAGCACAAGTGTACAATTCTTCCTATCTCTTTCAATGTTCATACCTAAAATCCTCTTAGCATCACCTAAGTCTTTCATCTCAAAATTATCACATAAACACTTTTGAACATGCTTAATGGTTTTCAGACAAGGACCAGATATAAGCATATCATCAACATACAGAAGCAGGAAGACAGTAACAGAAGGAGACTCCTTAAAATAGAGACAGTGATCAAAAGCACTTCTTTTAAAATTCAGAGACTGCATGCATTGATCAAACTTAATGTTCCACTGTCTAGGGGATTGTTTCAGACCATATAGAGCCTTTTTAAAGAGGCACACATGATTTTCTTTACCTGTAGCCACAAAACCCTCAGGCTGCTTCATGTAAATGGTCTTGTCAAGATCACCATGTAGAAAAGCAGTAGTGACATCCATTTGCTTTAACTCCCAGTTAAAATGAGCAACAAGAGCAAGCATAATTCTCACAGTGGTGAATTTTACAACAGGAGCAAAGATTTCAGTGTAATCTACCCCCTCCTTTTGAGTAAAACCCTTAGCTACAAGTCTTGCTTTAAACCTAAAAAATCTGACTTCTTGTTTAACCTTAAATAACCACTTACATTCAACAACAGAACAATTTTCATGTTTAGGTACAAGAGTCCAGGTTTGATTAGCATGCAGAGAGTTCATCTCAGACTTCATACCACTCAACCACTAATCAACATTCACAGATTTGATTGCATCAGAATAGCAAGTAGGTTCAGAGTCCAAAGAGTCATAAACACTGAAGGCATACATAGACATCACATAATCATCAAATTTTGGTGGAGGTCTTGAAGTCCTCTTAGATCTATCCCTAACAAGTTCATAATCAGAGAGGGAGGGATCACATTCAGACACATTGTTTCCATTTAACAAGTCAACATGCACATCAGTTTCATGCTTAAGGACATTTTCAGAATCACTATCCTATTCAGAGTCATTTTCAGAATCAGACACTACAAACAACAGCAGACTCAGCAGGCACAAAATCACACAGACTGAGCCTGAGGCTCCACCTTAAGCTCATCACCAGATACAGTATCATTCACTGGGGAAGCAAGGGAGGGTAAACAAGGGAAATCAAGTTCATTAAAAATCACATCTCTACTGATGATAATTTTAAAACCAGGTTGACTTCTATCCCACAATCTGTACCCTTTAACCCCCGTAGGATACCCAAGAAAGACACATTTCTTACCTCTAGGATCAAGCTTATCACCTTTTTGATGCACAAAATCAGCACACCAAACACACGAAGATTGGATAAATCAAGGGGCTTTCCAGAATACACAGACTCAGGACACTTACCGTTTAGATGTGAGGATTGCAGTCTATTAATCAGATATGTAGCAGCAAGAGCAGTAATACCCCAGAAGGTCTTAGATAGACCTGCAGACCCTAGCATACATCTCACTTTATCCAAAATGGTTCTATTCATCCTCTCAGCAACACCATTTTGCTGAGGAGTATAAGGAACAGTCATATGTCTTTTAATTCCCGATTCTGCACACAAAGCATTCAGAGAAGCATTGCAAAATTCAAGCCCATTATCAGTTCTGAGAACTTTAATTTTCTTTCCAGTTTGGTTTTCAACAAGTTGTTTCCAAGTAGCAAACATTTCATACACTTCAGATTTATGTTTCAGAAGAAAAAGCCAAGTTTTGCTAGAAAAATCATTAATAATAGACAAATAGAATTGGCAACCACTATGAGTAGGAGTACTAGAGGGACCCCACACATCAACATGAATATATTTCAGAATATCTGATGCATCAGAACATGAAACAGAATCAGAAACAGGGAAGGACACTTTGTGTTGTTTGCCAGAAATACAAGTTTCACAAAATGGCACAGAAGACAGTTTGTCATCACCAAACACACCAGTCCTTTTCAAACTTTCCAAATTCTTATTACTACATGACCAAGTCTATTATGCCACAGTACAATCTTATCTTCAAAAGTAGCATTTACAGTGCTCACATCATGTACAGGTATTGCAGTGAAAGGGTACAAGTTATTAGTCCTCTTAGACTTAAACACAACCATAGAACCCTTCTTTACCTTCATCCAGCCATCACCCCAACTGGTCCTAAACCCATCATTTTCAAGAGCAGTGAAAGAAAGTAAGTTACATACCACATCAGGAACATATCTCACATCTTTCATGGTGTACACATAACCATATTCAAACTGAAGGCAAATATCACCAATACCTAAAACAGTACACTTATGCTTATTTGCAACAATGACATATCCAAAATCACCACCTTTAAACTTTGAAAAATAGGTTTTGAAGGGAGAAATATGATAAGCACTGCCAGAGTCCATCAACCATTCATTCATAAAGTCAGAATTTACCAAATTCACAGACACAACATTAGAAACAGACACAGTCTTCTGATCACTACCCTGTTTCCCCTTTTTAGGATTAGGGCAATCTTTTTGAAAATGTCCATACTCCCCACAGTTATAACATTTCTTTCCCTTAGGCCTAGACTTAGACCTACCCCTCTGACCCTTTCTCTTCCCTCCATTTTTAGAGTTTTTGTGGTTATTATTCCTATCAGTTGTTCTGCCCCTCACATGAAAAACAACACTATTTTCTCGACCCCCCCCCTTAAACTTCAAATCCAATTATTTACTCTTTAAAGCAGAGATAACAGTTTCTAGATCAATTTTATCCCTACCATACTTAATGACAGATTGAACATCACTGTAAGAATTAGGTATAGCATTCAGAAGAGCAATAGGAGCATAATTATAAATACTTTGATCACCAGTTTGCTTAATTTGCTGCAGAAGCTTATTAAATTCATCTATATTTTCCTCTATATCTTTGGACATTTCAAGTTTAAATCTAAAAAAGGACTGCAGTAAATACATTTTTGAAGGCAGAGAGGTTTCCACATATAACTCATTTAATTTGTCCCAAGTTTCTTTAGCAGTAGAAAGATGTTCCACTTTTCTTAGCACAGAATCAGACAAGCACAGAGTTATAGCAGATAAGGCAAGTTCATCCATTTCATCTTTTTTCTTATCAGTTTCTCCTTCATCATAAGAATGGTCAATAGCACATGCAACACGTTTTTCCACTAAAATTGCCTTCATTCTCCTTTTCTAGAGAGTGAAGTCAGACTTACCGTTGAAAGGTGTTATGCCACCAAGAGAGGCCATAGCTCCACTCACAATTAGTGATACATCTATTAACTCTTGTTACGGAGTTAATAGGCAGTCTGGGTGAATGACCGAGGGTTACCCAGTTCACAATCGCAGACTCGTGGTCTGGGTTCAGGGGGTACCTCAGACCTCCAGACAGAGGAGAACCAACCGTGTATAAGACGGTTATAGCAGAAAAACAGAAAGAAGGAAGAAACTCAGAGATAACAGAAACAAGCGGAAGCAACAAAGAGCAGAGAACACACATACAAACATAAAACAGAGAGATTCACAAACAATCACATAGAAAACCTAGATCTATCAGCACCGAAGTTCCCAACCCTATAGCTGCACCAGTTGGCAGCGTCTATAAGTGAAAAAGAAGAAAGGATCAAGCCTCTTTACCAGAGCGGGGTTCGGAGACTTGAACCCCGGCTTACCTCTTCAGATCTGAAGGACCAAGATCTGCACAAACACGACGCCAAAGCTCTGATACCACTGCAGGTATGGATCCGTCGAATTATATTGTACAGAATGAAAAATCCCTTTGATACAAGGCTCAGACACCCGTATAGAAATAGGGTTCACACACACCACTGACCTAAGTACAAGATCGGCCACAATCGAGCCCGTAAGCTAGCCTATACAAGTTACTACACAACACACTCAATCTCACAGAGAGAAAGATGAAGATTACAGTGTAGAACACCTCGGCTGCGCACAACAAAGCTAGGGCAAGAAGGAGACTCGCACAACTATAAATACATAGGGCGAATCTCGCAGCTGGGCCAAGAAGCTGGGCTGAGCTGCACAGAGGCAAGTGGGCCGACACAGGTAAGTTGGGCTGGGCCTATTTATTCAACAGTAGTGTTAGTTGTCATACCAATTTTTTATAAAATAAAAAAATAGTCCGTATTTTGTAGGGTAAGATTCACTCCTCCTAATTTAACCGTAAAAACTTATATATATTCTTTCTAAAGTGAAATGTCTAAAATACCCTTGAAAACCTAGTCTTTGTCCTTCAACACAAAATAAATACTCCCTTCGTCAATGTCTTGTTTCTATGCAATGAATTAATTGTTTTGAATTGATTTGAGTTGGTAAAGATATGAGACCCACATCCTTTTTTAGAAACATGACACTTTTATGGGATACCCTGAAAAGGAAAACATGACAATTTTTATGGGACGGAGGGAGTAATGGAATGGTAAGCCAACTAGTGTCTAAAATTAAAATTAGGAAAAACTACACTGAATAGATGTTATAACAATATTGAAACAAACGACTTAGTCCAAACAGACTTATGGGAAAAATAGAAAAATTAGAACTCTCCCTTAAGTTTAAGCAGTTGAGGAAGGAAAAAAAAATAGAAAAAATAGAACTCTTCCTTAAGTTTAAGCGGTTGAGGAAGGAAAAATGGTAGTGAAAAGTTGTGTATAGTGCTGAGGTTAAAATTGTAAAGTTAGATAAATAGAAGGACGATATTGTCATTTTAGTGACAGCATAACAAAGTACAAAGAATTGAGATCGTGTGAATCTCAAGAACGGTGAAATAAGACAGAAGAAAGACAACGGGAAGATTTTTTTTTCCAAACATTATTCAAGAATACGCGATATTTTTGCAATGAAAACAAAAGTGACACAGGGTACTTCTTTGCCTTTTTCCGGAAACCTACCTCATCTTCAAGCTTGTCTAAAGTGTTGAAGAGACGCTTCTCATACGTCGAAAACCGATCCACAAGAACCCTCAAGATAGCTCCATATCCTCCCACAAAGTACAAAACCGAAGGCAAATCTCTAATTAACAAAATGGGCAACATGGGGAGGCAGCCTCACACTCAGAGTCCTCATCATGCAAAATGTCCAAACCACCCACCCTTATACACATGATAGAAAACAAAACAAACAGTTGCAGGTTGAGTGAACAACACATCCCCTTTTAGTCCTTTCTCACGAGCAAACTCCGGCATCCAAGGAAGGCAAGAGTCATAGACTACGACCGTCAACTAGGGCCGGTCCTGACTCTTTAGGTGCCCTATTCGAAAGTGAAAATGGGGCCCATGCAGTATAAAAAATGTTAACGCAAAATATATAAATATACATAGAATGTAATATCAAAGTCGGTCATGACATTTTACTTGAATGTTGCAACTCGCCTAGCATTCTTTGAAGCAAAATCATCAACTCCTCATAACTAATCTTCTCCAACATATCATTCTCAATTGCTATGATGGCCAATCCATTGAGACGATCTTGTGACATCATAGAGCGTAAATAGGATTTCAATATTTCAGCTTAGAAAAACTTCTTTCAGGCAGTGATTGGAATTATCAACATAATCCTATACGCAATTAATGTATTAGGAAAACAAGCAACCTCTTTCAAATATATCAAAATTTCAATAGCTCCTCTCTTCCCATCAGGTATGATGTCTTTAAGCAGTTTCAACACTATACATAAATCATGTCCATCTATATCAGACTGCCCATTACTCTTCAGTGCATTTTCAAGATGAATACAACAAGATTCCAAAGTCATATCATCTAAAGAATACAACTTCTCAGATTTAAACAAGAACCCAAATGTTTTCTTATATTCTTGATATTGTTCAAACCTCGTCTTCAACGAAGAAGTTGCTTGATCAATAACATATAAGAAATATTGAACTCTGAATGATTCCTCTTCAGATAGTTGTGATGCATCATTTCGATTCTCATCAAATTGTCTCTTTCTTCTGATTTCACGCATTTTAGGAAAACTATGATCAATATCCATGTCTATAGCTATTTCCGTTCTTTGTTTTAATGGCATTAGAAAAATTATTTTCTCTATACTCTTCAAAGTATGAAATCAAAGTCTCTACTTCCTTGATGGCAATATCAACAATCATATTTGCAGTATGCAGATGCTTGCTAACCACATTGACATGAGACAATACATCAAACCATATAACTAATGCCACCAAAACTCAAATTTACCTAGTTCAGAATTTGCCAAAGAATTAGCTTCACTTGCTATCATAGACTCAAGATCAACTTCTCCAACTACAAGTAAGGTTTTTTTTTTTTTTTTTTTTCATTTGAAATCTTATAGCTTTCATACTACAACACGACTTTCCCAACGAGTAGATGATAGTGATTTTGGAGTGAACCCAGTCACGTCATCCTTCGAGATTTGTCACCTCTTTGTAGATTTTGCAAATATGGTATATATGCGTTGTATCACTCCAAAAAAACTTCTAGCCTTAACACACTTCTCGGTCATATCACATAGTACCAAGTTTAAGGCTATGACAACCACACGGAGTATAAAAAGGGCTCTACAATTTATATCGGAAATCTCTTTTGAACACCTTGGTGTTTTCCTTTCATGTTAGAACCGTTATCATAACCTTGTCCTCTAACATTATCACTATCAAGATCAAGATATTTCAATTCAAGCTGTAAAGTATCAAAAAGTCCTTGGCCACTTGTGTCATTCACATTCAAATATCCTAAAAATGATTCTTTAACATGAACATCATTTGGAGAAAAAGACATGTATCTCAAAATCATAGACATTTGCTCTTTGTGACTAGTGTCAGGCGTACAATCAAGTATCATAGAAAATACTTTGCTTCCTTTACCTTTTTGATGATTTCAGATTTAATTGTCTTGGCAAGCGAAAGTATCAACTCGTTTTGGATTTAATGACCAAGATAATGATAATGAGTATCATTGTTTATTATACGCTTAAGATGTTGCTGAATAACAGGATCAAACTCTGCTAACATTTCAACTAAACCCAAGAAATTTCCATTACTATTGTTCTCATATAACATCTCATTAGTGCCACGGAATGCTAGATTATGTTTTCCAAGAAATTTCACAATTGAAATGATCCTTGACAAAACATTTCTCCAATGCTCTTTCTATTTCTCATAGTGTTCTTAAATTGTTTTATCAATAGTTTTATTCTTCCGCAATCCTAGGTACAAGTGATACCAAGTGGTCATATTCTTAACATGCTCTATACCTACTTCATGTTCTCTAAGTTTGGTACTAAGATGATTCCAATTATTAAAGCCCGCCCTTGCCAATTTACCCATTCCCTGCCTTTCGCTAAATAACTTACAACAAAAACAAAATACTTTGTCAACCTCTTTCGAGTAGACAAGCCAATCTCTATCACAATTTTCTCCATTTGGCAAACCTCTACAGTAATGGATCGACGAAAAGTGCTTATTGAATCGATCATTGGGACCTTTCTCAATAGTTAAATCTCGTCTTGGACCATTACAAGCTAAAACAAATATCATTCTTTCATCGAGACCATCCCAATTTCTAGGGTCATATATATCACGATTTAAACTAACATCAACATTCTCCCCAACATCTCACTACCAGAAATTTGTTTGTTAATGACGGATTTTTCTGTCACTATCCACATATATTCTGTTACTATTTCTCTTCAGTGATGGACTAGTGACGAATTATGTCTATCATATAATTTCGTCACTAAATATTTGGTGATGAAATATAGTTTCGTCACCGATTGGAGACGGATATAATGACGGAAAATCTATCGTCGAGGTCATGTCGTCTGTCGCGTCACGCGTCTATGGGTGATCGCATGGTGACGAACATTTCGTCACTAAATAGTGATGGATTTGGTCCAACACCCTTTAGTGATGGAATATCCGTCACTAGTTGTTCACTCGTATCGTAGAAAAACTGATTATTTTGTGACAAAATACTCGTCACCGTTTTCTTACGGATAATTTCCGTCACCATTTCGTTGCCAATTTACTATTGTTTTACTTTTTTCCGTCATTATTCCGTCACTATTTTTTAGAATTATGAATAAAATTTATTTTATTTTCTAATTCCCCAACTACCTAAAAGCACAGAACATAATATTCAACTAAACCAATAAGACAATTCACACCTGAAAGCAATTTAAATACCAATAACATCAATTCTCAGTAGATGCAAATATAATAGTAGAAGTTTTCTAAACAATAAAGCTAAAATAAAAAATGCATGTTCTCATAATGCTAATGTATCAAAAGATAAATAATAATCAACTATGGAAAGATAAGGTGTCATCCTCTCGTCTATGCTGGTTCGCGATCAGCTGTTTGAGTGCATCTAATTTCTTTTCAAACGCCTCATCACTTGCATGTTGGTCAACCTTATCATTCTCTATTTGTGCACTTAGCTCATCCACTCTAGTTATCAGCTCTAACTCTCGGGCTGTTAGACCTATCATAATCCAATATAAGTATATTGAAAAAAATGTAAAAGAAGAAATATATATTTATTAAACTAATCATAAACCAATAAATTGAAGTACATTGGATGATCATATCTGAAGTAAAATAATTTATTTTCTGAAACTAAACATATCATAAACCAATAAAAGTGGAGCATATTTATCAAATACCTAGGTAGCAGTATTGATGCAGCAACGCAAGTCCATTCGTTTATCTTTGAACTCTAGACGTCTGTTGAGATTACACACCATCACAACTCCGAGACTTTCACAAAATCAACAATATATTTTTTTTCTAAAGATTGATCATTATGTTTACCTCTCTATGTTATCAAGAACGAGCAGTCTTACTACAAGAGGTATTTCCACAACTCCGAGAGCACTGTAATTTCAGAAATTGGCAGAGTTGATTAGCAAATATTGCAACGTAGCTTATTTCAATTCTGGATGATATACATGAAAGATAATCATCAATTATATCATAAGTGGTCCGTAGATTAAATCAGATTTGCATATTATCACACAATTAAATTAAATTAAATGTTTGAGGAGAGTCTGATGAAATAAGAGGAAATAATGTGATAAATTCAAATTTGAAAAGGAAGCAACAACTTCAGTAGACACAAGTTCTTAGTCAAACTTGCAAAAATCTGCTCAACTTCAGTTAGCAACATTCACAGACCTGAAACAACTTTCAATCCGTATCCTCTGCCATCCCCGGCGCTGTAGAACGATGCTGCTGAAGAGGAACACGAACGAGTCATGATTTCACACTGCTTATAAATACTACGCCGAAGAGGAACACGAACGAGTCGTGCGCGAAGGGAATGCCTCCGCCACTTGATTCACGGTTCAAGCAGGCTTCCGCCACTTGAATCGCGGTCGAGCAAGCCTTCGCCGATGGAATTAGTCTCCCTTGCTGGAAAATATGGTGGAGAAAGGAAGAAGTGACAGGAACGGGAGGAAGAGACGGTGAAAGGGTTTTGAATTGGAGAAGTACTATTGTTATTTTTAGTGTTAGGTATTATTAATAATTAAGAAAAATCATAAGAAAAAAAAATTAGGAATCCGATAATTGGCAAGTCAAACCAGGGAGAAACAAGACTTAACTATTTTTGCGCATCACATCTACAATGAAATATATATAATTGATAATTTGTATGTCAAAATGGTAGAAAAAATAATTAATGCACACAAAACTTATTTTGGAAATATTATTCATATTAGTATTAATCGGAATACAATTAAGAATATTTATTTTCAAATAATTTGACGGTATTGATCCTGAAAAATTTATTTCAAAAATACGATTTTATTATTTTAAATATTTTTGACTAATCACTAACTGAATTAAAAGTTAACAAAATGACTAATTCAGTAAATTTTAATAATTGAGGGACTTGAAAACTAAAAAAATATTATGGATCCATTCGAACAAAGCTGTATAATTTGGTGACAATATTGTCCAATTTGCCCCTGAACAATTATCAAATCCTTCCATGGTTTACCGTTTAAGTACATACTACAATTTTTAATGAGTGAAAAGGAAACAATGTGGAAAAACATCCTTTATTATAATTAAATATATAGGTGATTTTATGAAACTACCATCTTGTAGTACTATTCCTACAAGAAAATATTAATTAATGTAGATAGAGTACACACACATAAGCACATAATATGACTGAATCATGAATTTTGTAAATTTTTATTTTTATTTTTCTATGGTTACCTAAAAAAATTCAACAATAAGAAAATAATTTTATACTCTCTAAGGATAAATAAGACTATATTATGGTGCTATTGAAAAATTCACATTTAAAATAGTGACGGATATATCTGTCACTAAAATACTCTTTAATAAAATTAACAAATCGATATTTTAGTTAGTGATGATATACCCATCGCTATTCAATCATACTATAACTATTATTTTGACATGTATTAATGTGTGACAGATGACTCCGTCACTACGAATTTCTTTTTAAAAAAAATTGATAATCTAGATAGCGATGGATATATCTGACACTATTCAAGTGTAGCCATCTTCAATAAATTGGTGACGGATTAATTCCGTCACGAGGATAAAATAAAAAAATAAAATTAGTTTGGTGACGGAATATGTTCGTCATTAATATTAGTGACTAATATTTCCGTAACTAATCTGTCACTATGTCTTAATTAAAAATTTCGTCACAAATCCGTCACAAATTGGTGACCCGTATTAAAATCCCGTCACAAATTCTGTCATTAAATTAATGATTTGTTGTAGTGTCTGAGTTGATAGTACTATCCAACTGATTAACGTCAAACTCATTATCATTTTCAATAGACACGTCACCAGAATTTTCAAAATGCACATCTCTAGCATTTTCAATAGGAACATCATCAAAATTTTCAACTGGCACATCATCAAGATTTTCAATAGGCACGTCATCGACATGATCATTATTCTCAATCATATCCAAATCAACGTTCAAGTTTCCATTATCCTCAACATAGTATTTTGGTTATCACTTGAAGTATGATAATTTTTAGTAATAAATTTATCAAGAGCTCCTCTTTGAGAGTTAATTAACCCTTGAACCTTTTGCTTTTTCTTACGTTTTTCACAACCGAAGCTAACGGGTGTCGGGACTCAATAATATCTCGTCAAATAATTAACAAGCAAGAAGCAACAAAACCAAAAACAAGTTTTCAAGAGACAAGAAAGCACCGCGTATATGATGAAAAATTTTCTTTGGTATTACACGAAAACCAAGTTTATCGTCTTCTGTTCTCAACCTTCACAAATCACAACCAAAGAAAATTAATTAATAAATTAGCAATAAGTCAAAATAATGTCAACAAAATATTGCTAATTTACTATAATGATTAATATTTAATAAATTTGGTCCCAAAATCCCAACGCTAGTGGAGGATTAGTACTTTGAATTTGATTTTTTTTTCTCAAGATTTTGCTCAAAAAATTCCTCATTGATTCGAAATCAACGAAAAATTTCAAAGAATTAGAAATTTAATACCTTGAATTAGAAGAAAATTGTGTTGCATTGAGAAAATCATGAGTTATTTTCCCTCTGCTCTAGTTTCGTTCTCAACGCCCCTAGGTCTCTCGTATATCCTCTTTTCAGTAAATGGATAAAAATCTTTTTAATTATTTTATTCCTTTTGTCATTATTTATTTCTTTTCTTATATTTATATATTTTTATTAATAACTTTAAGTGGCTTGTGATTTGGGAAGGTGTGTATACTTGCAATTGGGCTTAAAAAATAAAAGTTAATAGACTTAATAAATAATAAGAAATTTAGGTTAATTGGGTACTAAATTTTTTTTAGGCCTTTACTGGGTAATGTATAAGTGATTGAGCCTTGGCCTTGGTGCCCCCAAGAATTTGGGGTCCTGTGCGGTTGGGCTGCCCGCACAGGCCCAGAGCCGGAGTTTCTATACTTATCAATGATGGCCGGAAGGCCGTTAGTAATGGTGGTGAGGAAGGTTAGGAAGAAGAGTTCGAACGGGTCGAGCGTTTCGGATTCTTCTATGGTGGCATCGGGAACTGTTTCGATGGTTATGAGGTTGCTGTTTGTTTCTTGTTGTAGTAACTTTTCGAGGTAGGAAGATGTGGTGACGAAGGTAACGCGAATCCCTTTGGACACGAGGCGGTTGCAGAGCTGGAGGATGGGGTTCATGGGCGGATCCAAGGGGGGGCAGGTGGGTGCGACCGCCCCCCCGAATTTTCGTGCATTACTACGAATTTTCGTTTATTTCGAGTAATTTATATGTTTGTCCCACGTAATTTTTCGACCCGCCCCGAAATTTTTAAATTTATTATCCTAAACTAAAGTAACAATGAAGAATTAGTGTTAATGTGACTACGAACTTCTAAAAATATTTTAAAAAGTATATTAAGTGTAACTTATTTTAGTAGCAATGTTTAATTTAGAGTTCTATACATCTATTTTAATAGAGTTACATATATAACTTTATGCAATTAATATATTATGTTTCATTTTTTTTAATTACTTGATTGATATAAAATTAGCAAGTGTAAATAAACTATCATTTAAATACTTAATTAACTCCTAAGCTAGATATTGTTAATCTTCATAATTTTCTCCCAACTAAATTTAGACTGACAAAATAAGATTGTGTACGATATTTTTCGAATAAATATGAAGAATATAGCAATTATTTATGAAAGAAGAATATAATCTATTAAATAAGCCAAAAAGAGTAAGTATAATTAGACTTACGTAGAAAAATGTCCTAAAAATTTTTCTCGGGGGCTCCGCCCCCGAACCCCCGAAAGTATCATACACCGATAAATTTCGCCCCCCCTAATCAAAAATCCTGGATCCGCCCCTGATGGGGTTTATGTGGCCTTGGAGGGGGAGGGAGATTGCAAGAATGTGAGGGGCTGAAGCCATTTTGGTTTGTTCTTTACTTTTGTATTCTGGTCATGTAGGGAAACTTATGATTTTGGCCACACATTTTTGGGATATTATTGTCCGACAAGTTGAGATGGAAAAAGTTCCTACGACAAGAAAAATTCATCGTCGACTGAATTTTCGTGTTTTACTGACGGATAGTTCTTTCAATACTGAGTTATATCGACAATTGTCATAGCAACGAACTGCCGACGGAAAGGGTCTGCCAAAATATTTTAGTTGGTAAATATTTTATCGATAAATATGTAACGTCGGCAATAACGTTTTATGGTTGGAACAAAAGATAATATATCATTTAGGAAAAAAATTGGAAAATATCTAAAAACATGCCATGTGTTTGTTGCAAAAAATTCTACATTTAATTAATATCACCAAATCCCCGACCGCCAGATTTAATGGTCGTATAATATTGCTTGCAATAATGATGGTACCGAAAGACTCTGCTCAAACAAAGATGGGTTAAGAACGGAAAGGAGATAAAATGTGATGTTGGTCAAATTCGAGAAGAGGATTCCTCATTTCTTTATGATAAAGGAAAGAAGAAGTATGAATCTCAATTGCTCCTAATGTAGATGAGCACGACTGACTAATGTCTAAAATACTTAATAGTACTCCCTTCATTTCACTAATTAAGTCCTATTGCTTTTGGACACGAGAATTTAGAAAGTGGGTGGAAAAGAAAATGTGTGGTGTAAAAGTATAAAGTGGAGGGGTCCATTTGTTTAGAGTAGTTATGATCCACTCATTTCTTTCCATTTATGGAATATGACTTGTTTAGTGAGACACCCCAAAATAGAAAATGAGACTTGATTAGTGAAACAGAGGGAGTACCTTTTTACACGAGAGTTTTTTTACAGTTTTACCACATAAATGCAATACTGGATTTAATCAGATACAATTTGAAGGATTTTGTAGGTTCATCGATCAGGGTTTGGCAGAAGAACTTTATAAGTTTCCAAAAATTGAAAATGCAGATCATGAAATCGAATTTCATCGTAATTTAATTGACACAATAATGATGTTATAGAAGTGACACATGTTCACTATGTTAAATAAGACGTTGGAAATCTATTACAACATTATTTTGGAACATGAGAAATATTTTGCAATAAAATGTATTATGTCGCATAAAATTTTAGTGACACGAGATAGATTATCCCATAAGACTTAGCATCCATAAAGTGGCAATAGAACTATTTATTAAGAACTTCTCTTACAATCTCTATAATATTTTTATCCGAGCTTCCTCCTTCACTAACTGCTTCAATAGCCAAACCCTTCCATTTCGACACATTCCTTCTTATCTCCTCACCTCTCTCCCCCTCCATAACTTCCTTCAAACAACCCACAACTTCCTCCCTCATCACAACCCCATCCTCACCAACCCTAACCCTAACTCCTATCCCCCACATATCCACCACCATCTTCGCCGTCGTGGTTTGGTCCGTCCAACGAGGCATGGCCACCATCGGCACTCCCAAACTCAACGCTTCAAGAGTTGAGTTCCATCCACAGTGCGTCATGAAACACCCCACGGCCCGATGGGACAACACTTCTAGCTGAACACACCAATTCACTATTAGGCCTCTTTCCATAACCCTAGAAACAAGATTTTGAGGAAGTTTTCGTTGTTCGGATTCTCTCACGACCCATAGGAAGTTGCGTTGGCTTTCGATCAGCCCCCATGCAACTTCCTCCATTTGCTTTTCGGACAAATCGGCTAAGCTCCCAAATGACACGTAGATAACGGAGTTATCTTCTTTTTCGTCGAGCCATTTCGTGCAAGATTCGGTCTTTGGCTTGAAGAGGCTGAGGCCATAATCGTAGTTTCCTACTAATCTTCTGTCTGTGTACATGGATGGAACCGTCGGCCCTATTGTGTTTATCGCGTATTTCTCACCCATCCATTTCAGTATCTGTCAAAATAGTAATTTAATTAGTTAATGATTAGGGTATACTTCAAATCCTACGCAGTTTTTGTCTATACTTCAATGTTTCTTTGTTCTTGTCCTAATTAATTTGAAAAGATTTGATGATCATGTTAGAGATCTTCGTAGTGATAAAATATTAAAAATGTTGTGATTAAGACAAGAATATAAACCAACCATATCATATAATGAACAATAAACATCATACAAGGAAAAACATTTGTGCCCTTTAACTTGAAACTATATATGCATGTCAATCTATCTTGTGTTTGTTTTATTGTGAAAATAAACTCATATGTTAAGTATAATATTGCACCAGAATCACTACCACTTTTTTTAACGTACATGAGATTTTATGTTTTCTAATATAAAATGTCTAAAATAATGCTCTTAAAATATCTAAACTAACTTAATATTGCATTCTTATTTCAACTTGAAAGGAGAATTATTAGTTGGATGTAAATATGTGGGTCCCACAAAGGAAAGTGTTCCGATACGTACCTCTCCCTCAAGCTTGTCGAACGTATTGAATAATCGCCAATCGGCTTCCTCAAACGTCAAGAACTGATCCACAAGAAGCTTCAGCAGAGATGGATAAGAATTACTCCCACTCACAAAAGAAGGCAGATCCTCAACTCCAACAACAGCCATCCCAGGAAGGGAAACATCATCAGGAGGCGGAACGACCAAACTACCCTTGTACACGTGATAGAAAACTGAACAAACCGTGCAAGGCTGAGTGAAGAGCACAGCCCCTTTGAGTCCATTCTCATGCGCAATCTCCAACACCCACGGATTCACAGAATCATACACGATCGCCCTCAGAGTTTCTCGATGCTTCTCGATGATTCCTCGGAGGCCGGTCGTGATGGAGGTTCGGAAGGTACGGAAGAAAATTTCATATTCGTCTAGGCCTTCGAGTTCGACTTCATCGAGAGTCGAGTCGGGGACTGTTTCGAAGCTGATCGACGGATTGGTGGCGGCTTGTGGTTGCGTTGTGATGGTGGAGGCGAAGGAGACGGTGGTGAGTAGGGTGACGGAGAGGCCGTTAGATGCTAAGCGGTTGCTGAGCTGGATGATGGGGTTTATGTGGCCTTGTAGAGGGAAAGGGATGGAGAGGATATGAGTGTTTGTGGCCATTTTTGTTTGTCTATTTTTGTTTGAGCTAGCTACTCTATTTAAAGGTAGTTTTTTTTAAAAAAATACTAAAAAGCCATGTCATCAATTACCGTATCTGTTACATTTTTCGTTGATAAAATGTATGTTAACATACTTGACTGGTTCCATTACCTAAACAAAAAAAAATTGCTACACAAGTTTTCACTTTTTTTTTTGGGACCCATTAATTTTTGTGTCGAAAAAAAATTAGACAAATCAAATAAGATAGAGAGAGTATAATTAAAAAAAAAAGGATAGTGCAACTTATCATAGACGTGATCTAAAGAAGACATTTTCATTTTATAGTAGAGGCGATTCAAACTTTTTGCAACCTAGAGTGATGACTTCACTTTCTTCTAGCAAGAAAACATGTAATTATATGTTTAGCTGTTTGGAATTAAGGGTTTTCTCTTCCTAACAATGGAATCCAATAAGCAACGAATTAAAAAATTAAAGTACATAAGCTAAATGATTTCCAATAAAATAGCGAAAAAAAATTAACATATTGTGGAGATCTTCGATTTTTCTTATTAATTCAATAATAAAAAGTCTCAAAATTACTTGAGGCAACAAAGACTCTAAATTATTACGAGAAGGAAATCATGTAGCTTTTGTATACTTAAGTGGTGTTTGGAACAACTTTCAGTTAGAATGTTTGGAACACCCAACTTTCAACAGAAATTCCCTACCAAATATAACCAAGATAGAGAAGCTGCTTAAGCTGTTATGACCTAACTTTCAGCTGCAGCTTACAACTTATTTAATTTATTGGACTATTTTATCATTTAAATATTTCGATAATTCTCAAAAAAATATAATTTTAAAATTAATATTTTTCTTAGTTACAAATATAATTATAATTATATTTTTATATATTAGTTAGTAATTTGATAAAAAATATTTTATATTTATTATTTATAAATTCTTCAAATTCAATGAAATAATTATTATAAAAATTAAATATAATTAAATATAAATTAATTAAAATAGTGGGTTTTAAAAATTTTAAATTAATATTTTTCTATTTTCATTTAATGATAATTATCTCTTAGCTACGTAATTATTAAAATTATATAAATATTATTATTATGAATTTAAGCAAATAAATAATATATAAAATATAATAGCTGAGTGAATTTCCAAAATAGTCTCCTCAAAAAAACTATTTCCCAAACTAATCCTCTTCAAAAACTATATCCCAAAATAGTCTTCCTCATGCCACCTAAGCATCTAGGTGGAAATAATTCACACGCGGCCGCCAGCTTTCCCAGAGGCGATTTTCCTTTCCTGTTCTTCTTCCTCCTCTTTCGATGAGAGGACGAAGCGGCGCTATTTTGGATGTATGGCAGATCGGAGTAGGAGCGGGAAAGTGCGGCGTCGCCGGAAGTGGTAGCGGAGATGATGTCGTCGTCGTACTATAGCCAATCAGAGTCGTCTCCCTGCTGCGAGTTTTTGACCCTTCTACTGGGTTCTGCTTTCCTGATTCGGGTTAGAAGCAGATGGAAATCCAGAGTAAAATATCCACACAACCTTGCCTTGAAATTAGGGGTGCAAAACGGTTCGGTAACGGTTAACCATTACCGTTTTTCGGTTAACCGTTACCGAAAAACGGTAAAAATCGGTAACCGTTACCATTACCGTTTTGTAGTTGGTTAATCTATTAACCGTTCGGTTATTACCGTTTAACCGATTAACAATAACATATTATACTATTATTATTAGTGTATTAATAATTTAATATATAATAATTTTTTTGACTTGAGTTCGCAGCATATAATAATTAACAATAACATATTATATTATTATTAGTGTATTAATAATTTAATATATAATATATTTATATTACTATTAGTATATTAATATATAAATATATTTATAATTTCTGATTTAATTATTAAAAAACGGTTAATCGGTTTTAACCGATTAACCGAACGGTTTACCGTTAACCGTTCGTAGCTTGTAACCATTAACCGCAACCGCTACCGTTAACCTAAAAACGGTTAATCGGTTACCGTTAACCGCCGGTTTCGGTTCAGTAACGGTATTAACCGATTAACCGCCTACTGTTTTGCACCCCTACTTGAAATAATTCACACGCGGCCGCCAGCTTTCCCACAATAAAATAAGGGGAGATCTGCTGCTTATCAAACCAAAAATTAAAAAAAAACTTCGATTGTTTTTCTAGGGTTCATGGTTATTAGACGTAAAATCTATTTCCTTTAATTTAGTTATTATTATTATTATATAAATTTTATATGAATCTAATATGATAAATAGTGAGTATATAAATTTTATTATTATTATTATATGTGATCTGGATTTTATATGAATTTTATATGAATCTAATGTGATCTGGATTTTATTATTATTATTATTATTATTATTATTATTATTATTATTATTATTATTATATAAATTTTATATAAATCTAATGTGATCTGGATTTTAATTATTATTATTGATAAATAGTGAGTATATAAATTTTATTATTATTATTATATAAATTTTATATGAATCTAATATGATGAATAAAAAATAGTGAGTAAATATATAAATAGATAAACTTTATTTTTAAACTTATAATAACTTTATTTTTAAACTTATAATATAGTCTGTCATCTTATAAACTTTATTTTTAAAAGAGAAATTTAATATTATTTGGGAACACATTTAATGTTTTTTTTTTCAATTTTCAATTTCCACCTAGATGCTTAGGTGGCATGAGGAAGACTATTTTGGTATATAGTTTTTGAGGAGGATTAGTTTGGGAAATAGTTTTTTTGAGGAGACTATTTTGGAAATTCACTCATAATAGCTTGATATGTTTATGCAATATGATATATTATAAATTTATATAATGTAAAAATTAATTTAATATTTATTTATTTATTATAAATTATAATTATTTAGTACTATTGAGTGTAAAATGAATATTTTATTTAAAAATTTAAAATAAGTTCTGATATCAGCAGTTTTTCAAGCACTATTTTCCCTACTTTCAGCAGCTTTCAACATTTATTTTCAAACAATTACAAATTCTCAAATCAGCACGTTTTAGCCGCTTTCAACATTTATCAATAAGCTTTAGTTGCTTCAACCGGACTTTTGCTATATTTGGAAACGGAAAACAATAAGGCTCCGAAAACTTACCCGGTCTAACCCGTTATTTGGAAATGGGTCGGGTCCAATAACCAGCGCCTTTTGGACCGAGTGCTTATTTTTTCCTTTCTTTCCCTTGCGAGCCAAAGAAACTTCGCACACACTGACACGCACTAGCAATGGCGGCTGCTGCCACTCACTCCGCGCTTTTAGCTGCTTCCGCATATCCGAATGATCGAATTCCCAAAGCTGGAATTAGCCTTGGCTCCGTCAGATTCTCTTCAAATCCGAAAGGAAGATTTGCTGTTTGTGCTCAGAGCGCAAATGGCGATAGCAAGCAGCAAAACGACGCTGTTACCGCCGTACCGGGATCTCCTCTCACCGGCGGAAAGAATTCCGTCTCCAGAAAGTAACTATGTTGTTGACTGTTTCTTTATTTGCATACTTTGTGTTGACAGCAGTTGTTAACTTGTTAGAATTCAAAATTTGGAGATGATTGATTTTAGGCGTGATTATCTAGAAATTCTTATTGGTGAAGCTTTGTTGAAATCATCGGGTTATTTTATTTCTATTTCATGTAAATTTTAGTACCTACAAGAATGGATTGATTAGAGATGCTTCATGTTCGAACTCCCTAGCAATGATTTCTGTAGCATGTTTGCATGATCAATTGAAAATTGAGTAAATTTAGTGTTTTTGTTTGTGGTTAGATTTTCGATCACAATTGCGTTCTACAAGTATCTGAGTTGCTGAAATGGTCGTTTAGATTGTTTCCTCTGAGTGTAGTTTATGAAAGTTGAGGATATTTTGGTTTGCTCTTGCTTGAAAGATCATGCTTTTGGTTGGGCACATTTGGCCTTTTGTGTTTAATCAGTTCCGAATCCCTTTGTGATACATATAATCTGTTTTTATATGCTAACTATCATGAACTCCAGGGTGAGACGTCACACTATTTCTGTATTTGTTGGTGATGAAAGTGGAATGATCAACCGAATTGCTGGCGTGTTTGCTAGAAGAGGGTATAACATTGAATCCCTTGCTGTCGGACTGAACAGGGATAAGGCGCTGTTCACTATAGTTGTATCCGGAACTGAAAGGGTGCTACAGCAGGTTATGGAACAGCTGCAGAAACTTGTCAACGTATTAAAGGTTATCATCTAATTGTTAATTCCCTCTTACTAATAATATCTCTCAATCAAGTGTTCCTATGTTCGAGGCCAAGTCCTAGTTTCTAAGACTGTTTGTTTTGGTCTTGCTTCTTTTCTAATAGATGATCTTTAACTCTGTTCTGTAATGCTTCAGACGTGTTTTGCTTGCTACTTTCTTTTGCTTATCTTGCCTGTTGAATATAGTACTGTCTAATTTTGTACAAACATGACTACTAGGTTGAAGACATATCCCAGGAGCCCCAAGTGGAACGAGAATTAATGCTCATCAAAATCAACGCGGATCCAAAATACCGAGCAGAGGTAGTCATGTTTTATACTTATACATTCTCTTTTCACTTATTTTTATTTTTTGAGAAATTGAGTGCGTCTGGTACTAGGTACCTTTACATGCTTCACACTTATGTTTATATCACTTGTCCTATGTGGCTATGCAATTTATTTTTTCTGGCTTCTTTTTTCAGGTCTTGTGGCTAGTGGACATTTTTAGGGCTAAAATTGTTGACATATCTGACCACTCACTAACCATTGAGGTAATGCTGTTTCTTTTCATTATACATGTTAGATAGCAGGATTTGAGAAATATAAATAGAACCTCTACTGAGTAATAAGTCATTGGTGAGAACAAGTAAACTGTTGTCTGTTGTAAATTTTCTTGCAATATATTTGCTGTTCAGTAGTTTTAGATTGAGGCAAGCATTTTATAATTTTCATCATGCTGCTTTTTGTTGCACATCTCATTGTTAAAAGACAGTTAAGTAGCAGGTTCAATATTGGTCATTAATTTCTTTATTTAAAAGAACATGTTAGTATAGTTGGACTACTGGGATCACTTTTCCATTTCTAATTAGGATTTTTTTTAGAAAGGCCCGTTCTGAGTTCAATAGCAAACTCCTAATTACTATGAACTCTTTTGCTTGCAGCGGGGCTCCTATCATGTATTAATTTCCAGAACTGAACCCTCCTTTTGTCTATATAGGTCACAGGAGATCCGGGAAAGATGGTTGCAGTGCAAAGGAATTTAAGTAAATTTGGAATTAGAGAGATTGCTAGGACAGGAAAGGTAAAATCAGAGTAAGAATAATTGTCTTTTTCTACGTTTCTTATTTTTGCTATTGATGTAAGTTCATGTATTTTGGTTTTCTGAACTAGATTGCCTTGAGAAGGGAAAAGATGGGTGAATTTGCACCCTTTTGGAGGTTCTCAGCTGCTTCTTATCCAGATCTTGAAGTAAAGCCTGCTAATACGGTTTCGAGTACTGTAAAGGAGACTCAAATTGGAGAATCAGATTCATCTGCTGGGGTATGATAGTCCTAAGCATGAAATGTAAAATTGGTGTCCCAGTTCTATTATTTTGTTTCCATGTTCGTTTCTCTCCTCAATCTTGTTCGAGGTATTGTGGGAGACCAAACATGAAAACATAATCTTTCTTGTTTATATGTTGTGTCCATTGACTTAAGAAAGTCGTTTTCTTTACTGACTGTATCCATTGATAACCCATACCTTAAAATAGTAAGAAAAGAGTAAGATATGTAGTTTTCTAAGTGTTTGATTTTCCCGACTCCATTTCACAAGTTTTTGATGTGTAGGTAGATTAAATGTCTAACTATTGTATCTTGTATGCAGGGAGATGTTTATCCTGTGGAGTCAGCTGATGGGGTTTCTGTCAATCAAGTTCTCGATGCTCACTGGGGAGTGCTGAATGAAGATGATGTGAGGAGTTATTCTTGTCTTTCTTTTTCCCACTATTTCGTATTTATGATTATTCTCATGTTATTCTTTTTCTCTCTAAACTAAAATGACTTTAACAGCCAACGAAAGGGGACGATTTCTATACAATTTCTTCTTTTTACTGTTTATTCTAAACGACATTATGCCCTAGTACTTGCACTAGCTCATATTTCTCCTTAAAATTTGCAGTCTACCGGGCTTCGCTCTCACACTCTTTCCATGGTTGTTAATGATTCTCCCGGAGTCCTCAATATCGTCACAGGGGTTTTTGCCCGAAGAGGATACAATATACAGGTATTGACTTCAGTTTTCTACTGTTTTAAAAATTGGTGTTTGGACTTCTTCTACTTCTTGATTTGCCTAATCAATGACGTTTCTATTTAATTCTATTGCATCTTACTCTTAGAGTTTAGCTGTTGGTCATGCTGAAGTCGAGGGGCTATCGCGCATCACCACTGTCGTTCCTGGTACTGATGAATCAATTGCCAAGTTGGTACAGCAACTGTATAAATTGTTGGATCTTCATGAGGTAAGAACATTTGTTTGCCTTACTTTTTCCGAAATTAGCTTCCTTCTGAACGATGAAATGAGTGATGAGCTTATATATTCAGGTCCGGGACCTCACACACTTACCTTTTGCTGAGCGAGAACTGATGCTGATCAAAATCGCTGTAAATGCTACTGCTCGTAGAAATGTTCTTGATATTGCTAGCATATTTAGAGCCAAAGCTGTTGATGTCTCTGACCACACTATTACGCTTGAGGTAATATTTAACCATTACTTTTAAATACCCCTCCTACCTTTACTCTTCAAATTCTTTTCACTAGATTTATTTCTTGTAAACTTTCAGCTGACTGGAGACTTAGACAAGATGGTTGCCTTGCAAAGACTGTTGGAACCCTATGGAATTTGTGAGGTATGTGATTGTTCATAAAAAAGCCTCCTTTTACTGCTCTGAACATAAAGTAGTTTCATAAAATAGACGAAAATTAGACCTACATTCTTTGGGAACAATGCAATTAGCACCGGTAGTTTGAGAGAAATGTATCTTGCATTTCGCACTGGTGGAATTTAATTCCATCTGGTTTTTTTGCTTGAATTTGGCAGGTTGCTCGAACTGGGAGAGTGGCGTTAGTGCGGGAATCGGGAGTCGATTCGAAATACCTCCGTGGATACTCTTTTCCATTGTGATTCGGGGGTTTCTAACTTTTGAGTGATGAAGGTTTCATTATCTTGTTCGATTTATCCAGCAAAGATGAAGAAAGAAGTTGGATTTTCTTGGCCAAATTTGTCGAGTTTCATGGTACAAGCTTAGTTATCTCTTAATGCTTTGTTTGCATCTTAATACTCCCAACTTTTTTTAATGAAGGAGAAATAGTTTTGGCTATTATAAAATAGATTTGTATTTCTTGCTTTTGCCTTTATTTGGGCCTTCAAGTTCTCTTTCAAAGCAGTAATAGTTCTTTCAATAATTTGATGGCTAAATTACATAAATAAATATATACGAAATATACTAAATTGTAGCGTAACTCGATACCAGTTGTAAGTTTTTTTCGTAAAAAAAAGTGCGAAATTGTTTATGTAATTATGTAAATAGTATGATTTAAACCATGCGAATTCAACCTTTAAAATAAGTAGTTGGACAGGAAAATTAAGAGCAAATTTTAGGTGTATATAGTCTTTAGTAATAACAAAAAAAATGGAAATAGGAAAAAAAAAAAAAAAAAAAAATGAGAATGCAAACGGGGAAGGATTTCTAAACGACCTCGTTTTGTTAGATTTCGGAGACCCTTCTTCAAATTGCAAAACCCCATTTCGCCGGAATTGACAGCAGAAAAATGGCGCTCTTCAGAGCTCGCGTCGGCTCCTTCTCCTCCTCTTTCCTTCGCTCAGTTCTTCTCTCTCCTTCTCGTTCTCTCTCTACTGGTAATCCTTATATTGCTTTTTATACTGTTCTCGCTACTATAGGGATTCGTCGTGTGCACTAGTTTTCCTTGCTTTAATTTGTGTATTTATTTCGTGTTTATCGTGAGTTATGGTTTCAAATGCTGGATATGATTTAGTGACTTTAGCGTAAAATGCAACTTTTTTTTGGTGATTTTATGTTCTTCACTGGAATCAGGCTTGAAAAAAAATAAAAATAAAAAATAAAATTGAATCGTGCTTTCTAAACGAACAAGTTCTTTCTACTTGACTAATTGATGTGTTAGACTAATAGTTTCAGTTTTAATTTTGTTCTGGAAACGTTGCCGAACGTCTCTTGGTGTGGGATTTTGTGTCATTACAAATTCTTGATCTTTAGGTGCAGGTGAGGTAGCAGAGTCCAGAGAAGCGCCTTCATTGAAATCAATGATGAACCAGATGCTCACTCTTGACATAAGCTCTCAAATCGGGAGCTGTATGCCTCTGTCGAATATGCGAATTGGGATGCAGATTCACAACATTGAACTCCGCCCCGGACAGGGAGGAAAGCTAGTGCGGGCTGCAGGGACCTCTGCAAAGATACTTACTGAACCGAATAGATCAGCCAGGTAAGATTTTGGAATTGGATGTATGTGAGATTCTTATCTGTTGCTGGAGTAAGTGGAGAAAGAAATCATATCATGATCGATGGGCGTAAAGTGTAAACTGATGAGAAGGCTGAAGTGTTTATAATGTTGTCTTGTTTTGAGATAAGGCCTAGTAGATTGTGCTGCCAAGTAGCATTGTTGAGTACAAATAATTTCTTCAAATAAAAGCTAAGGAATAATGTGAAATTCATGCTTATAGGAATTCAATTCTATCTGGTTGTGTAACACCATAGTATATGCTTGTGCCCTAAACTTTATAATTTCTAGGGTCTTTCTTTGGTTGAGGTTCCAAAGCAATTAATGAAGAGTGCGATCTGATCATACTAGGAACCATTACTAGGTATTTGGTAGATTCTTTTGCTAATAGATATTGAATGTGTCTCAGAGTTGCCTTAACTTGCAAAGCTCTGCAGTGGATTTCTAACCTTCTATTTCAACTTCCAAGGGTGTGTTAATTTGTTCTGCAATGATTATGGAGAAAATGGCATGTCGTAAATTCTCTTTTTGGATGAACCCTTACCTTGTGTTAGAACACACATTTAACATTCCACGGTTAAATTTGAATCTTGCAAATGATGTTCTGTGCTATAAGAAATACTTTTGCAATACATTCTATGTGATCGGGGGAAGGAGGAAGAAAAGGGCTGATTTTTGAAATTATGTTGCAGAACAAAATACCAAACCAGGCAAGTTTAAGAAAAAAATGTTACTTTACTTAAGACGAAGAAGGGCATAAGTTCCCAACAGCCTTGATTTTTCTCCTGTTTATTCAGTTTTTTGCATCTTTCTTCCTATTGTTTCTATCAATTTGGTATGGCATGCAAATGTTGAAGGTAAGATTAGTTTAAGAAACCAATGAACCTCAATAAGCAGTATTAAAGACAATGCCTGCATTTGCTTTGAATACTCGTGCTTAAGCTGTTGACAAATGAGCTATAGACCAGCTCAGCTCAACTCTGTTTTTGTGATGAAAGCCTGGTCTTTATTCGAGGACCTTGTCTTGTAGAATCTTGCTTGGATGAATAGAACTGAGTTTTGCCAAGTTGCAGAATCAGTATTGAATTTCACATACTCTGTTTCTGTGGTACTCTGCCCAAATCATTTCTTATGAAAGCCTTTTTTTGTTATCATTGTTTTCCTTACTTCAATTTATGATTCCTTTTCAGGTATTGTGAGATAAAACTGCCATCCGGGGAGAAGAAACTGATAGACAAAAGATGCAGGGCGACTATAGGAGTGGTGTCGAACCCAGAGCATAGAACTAAGAAGCTAAGAAAGGCAGGGCAATCGCGATGGCGGGGAATCAGACCGACAGTTAGAGGTGTGGCGATGAACCCCGTCGACCATCCCCACGGTGGTGGTGAAGGAAAGAGCAAGAGTAGTGGGAGCCACGGGCAGGTTTCCCGGACGCCGTGGGGCAAGCCTACTAAGTCCGGCTACAAAACCGCCCGGACAAAGAAGAGAAAGATTTAGAGTCATAATCATCCATAAAAGAGACATCTTTTCTACCTTATTTACTCTTATGTTTTTGTCAATTTGCACTTACGTGCTTCCACCGTTTTCAGCTGAGCCAAGGAAGAAAAAATAATGAAGCTTTTGCCTTGAGGTTTCATTTTTGTGTTAGAATATGATCATCCTGCAGTTTGTCTTTTCCGTCTAAATTTTGAGGGTACTATCAAGTCGGGATATTTACTATGATCATCGTGAATATAAGGTTTGGTAGTGCCATCATGTGTAACGGATAAAGACAATTGAGTGACAAATTGTTGTTTTCTTTTTTCCTGCACAATCATGTTAGGTACTAATTGTTTTCTCTCTCCCACCCCTCTCTCTTTCTGAGCCTTAAAAATTATATTCCATCCGTCTTAGGTCTCGTTTGGTTGCACTTAAGGAATGAAATCAAATTAAAGGAATGATTTCATTTCATGTTTTTGGTTCGTAAAATTCTCGAAAGGAATGAAATCTCATACCCCTCCCCATCCCCCTCTTGGGGACTTTACTCAAACCCCTCCAAATCGAGGGGTTGAGAAAATGATTCCCCCCTCTTTCTACCTCCATTTCATCGCCTAATCTCTTCTTCTCTTCTCCCTCCATTTCCAAATCTCTTCTCCTCTTCTCCCTCCATCCCAAATCCTCTTCTCCTCTTCTCCCTCCATTTCGCTCGCCCTCGCTCACCGTCGCTGTCGCCGGCACTCTTCCCCCTCGCCTGCTCGCCGCCGCGCCCGCTCGCTCGCCGCCTCGCCTCGCCGCCTCTCCTCGCCGCCTCGCCAGGGTGGTAAGTCAATTTTGAGCTTCTTCAGGATTTTGTTGTTCGCTTGATGTTCTGGTTGTCATTCTCAATTTTGTTGTTCGCTTTTGCTCTGGTTGTCATTCTTGTGTGAAATTTGTTGCTGGATTTGTGGTAGCTGGATTTTGTTGCTGGACATCTATTAACCACCGTGGTTGCTGGATTTTGTTGCTGGACTTTGTTGCTGGATATGTAGAAGCTTTGGTTTATTGTTGCTTTTCGATTTTTGAACTTGCTGACTTTTCGATTTTGAACTTGCTGGATATGTAGAAGCTTTGATATTGTGCCTTGCTGACTTTTTGTGCATATAAGATATTGTTGTTGACTTGCTGACTTTTGGAGTTACACACTTTTGATAAAAAAACAGACAGAAACTTATTCGTTATAGAACAGAATTGGAGTTCACACTTTTTTGCTGACTTGCTGACTTGCGGATAAATAGCTTTGGTTCATATTGTTGTTGTTTGCTGGAGCTTTTTGCTGAGTATGGTTTGTGGATATTCATTCTTGTAATGTGTTTCTTTTTCTACACATATGGATATTTTTAGATTGAAAATGATGAGGAGAAGGAGGGCTAGGCAAATGGAAATGATCCAAACTATAATGACTATTATTAATGTGATCATTATGATGTATTTATTTATGATAAGAATTAGTTATGCAAGTAGAATAAATAGAATAACATATACTAAAAGAGATAGGAAACGACAATGGTTAGAAAACTTAAACAAGTTGATTTATGAAAACGATATTGCGTGTAGAAAGATGCTTTGAATTGTTGAAAGGAAGGTGGGCTATTTTACGAGGTCCTTCATTTTTTCCAATCGAGACGCAAGGTCGTATAGTCTCATGTTGTGCTCTTCTACATAACATGATTCGGGAATATATGCCCACTGATAATCATGTTGAATATAGAGGTGACGAAGAAGAGGACGACACTCGTAGCGGTTATACTTCAACTGAATACATCAATCACATTGAACCTTCAAATGCTTGGATTACTTTTAGAAACACTTTAGCTCAAGATTTATTTAATGAATGGAGAGGTAGTAGTTGATTTAGTTTTATTCATGTTTGATGACTATCTATGTTTGATTTATGGATTGCAATATTTGTACGAAGACGATTTTTGATATTTAAGTAACTGCATTTTTTAATATTTAAATGTTAAACTAATATTTTAAAAAAAGGAGAGCATTTTTTCATAATATTTAATTATAATATAACATAAAAAATATTTAATTAAAAAAATAGTTCATTCCATTCCTTACGTTAAACCAAACAGGGAATGAAATTAAGTTCATTCCTTCAGTAAACCAAAAGGTGATTCAGGTATCATTCATTTCATTCCATTCCTTTAAGTTTGATTCCTGATTCCGATTTCATTCATTTCTGTGAACCAAACGGGGCCTTATTATTTTTGGTTCAAAACTTTTTTGGAATTGAATTTGTATTTTGTTGGATTATTAGCTCGACATACTTCATTAAAGCAAGGAAAAAATCATTTTTTTAACACTATTTTTTTTTGTTATTTTCTGTATAGAGCACTATTAGTAGGATGTCCCAATCAAAAAAACAAGTCGGAAATGATAGAAAGAAAACAAAGTACTCCAATTTTCATACAAAAACAAACACAATAAAAAGCATACATAGGTAAGAGCATTACTAGATAGACTCGTAGACAAACACACAAGACACTCCTACTCACGAGCAACTACAACAACTTGCTTGCCGACATTGCGGCCGGAGAAAAGGCCGATGAGAGCATTAGGCGCGCTCTCGAGGCCTTGGGCTATGTCTTCAACATAAGTGATCTTCCCTTCCTTGATCTGAGGCAGAACCATCTCAAGAAACTTGGGGTAGAGATGGTAGTAGTCGAAAACTAGAAACCCTTGCATTCGGATCCGCTTCGATACTAGGTTGAATAAGTTGGTCACGCCTTCGGGCTGCTCGAGCCCGTACTGGGAGATCATCCCACACACCGCAATGCGGCCGTGGAGCCTCATGTTGTTCAGCACCGCTTCCAACATCTTCCCTCCCACGTTCTCGAAGTATATGTCGATCCCATCGGGGAAATACCTACACGAATAACAAATTTAGTTCGCCAAATGCTTTAGTCTGCTTTCCAAGTAAGAGAAGGCGAAAAAATACCTCTTCAAAGCTGCATTATAGTCTTTCTCTTCCTTGTAGTTGAATGCATCATCAAACCCAAATTTGTTCTTCAAAAGATCCACCTACGATATTGCAAAACCAATTATTACATAACTTAAAATTACAATTTATCGAGTATTAATTTATAGACGTCACTAACCTTGTCATTGCTCCCTGCACTTCCCACAACGTAACACCCGAATGCCTTGGCCAACTGACCCACAAGCTGACCAACAGCTCCGGATGCAGCAGAGACAAAAACAGTCTCCCCCTTCTTGGGTGAGCAAACCTCGAAAAACCCGGCATATGCAGTCATCCCGGGCATACCTATGCTCAGTAACGGATTCAAAATTAGAAATTACGAAGACAAAAATAACAATTTTAAAGGGATAAAATAATAATTTCTCAAATACATAAATAAAATCCGGATAAATCACATAAGCCGGTTGATATTAGAAATTAAGAATATAAAAATAATAAATTTAGAAGGGCAAAGTAGTAAATTTTTAACTAGGCAATCAAAACTCGGACAAACCCCTTATATTGCGGAATGACGTGTATGTACCACTTACCTCACTTACCTCGTGTGTACCATACTATAAAAGTATTGACATGTGACATTTTTCATTAAAATATCAATATTCTTATGGAATGGTACACACACAAATATATACAAAAATGGTATACACAAACAATTGTGCTTATAATGTACTCCCTCCGTCCCATTATTAGTGGCGCCTTTCTTTTCGGCACGAGAATTAAAGGAATATGTAATAAAGTATGAGAGATTAGTTAGATAATAAAGTAGGAGAGAGAGATGAGTGTAATAATGAGAGAGTAGGAGAGAGAAGATGATAAAGTAGGAAAGAGAAATGAGTATAATAATGAAAGTAGATGATAAAGTAGGAGAGATAAGATATAAAGTAGGAAAGAGAGTGATAACTTTTTATCAATTTGTGACGTCGCCACTAATAGCGGAACATCCGAATTAAGAAAGATGACCACTAACAATGGGACAGAGGGAGTAATATATATAATGTAAGGGGAGCGGCCACGGCCGACCCCTAAATCCGCCCCTATACACCAACATAAAAATCGATTTAAAAAAAAAACTTTTAGCCACATAGTCGTCGGGTCTATCGATATTCGATTCTATCATCCTCAAGAAACACAAGATGAGGGGACTTACCGAGAAGTCCCGTATAGTAGGAAAGAGGCACGTCGGTGTCTTGAATCTTAAAAAACAAGCTGGGATCAGAAATGAGGCTGTATTCCTCCCAGCCAGTCATTCCCCAGATTAGATCATCTTTCTTGAACTTAGGATTAGAAGATTCCAGAACTTTCGACACTCCATATCCAACAATAGGCTATCAGAGTAGTAAAATCAAGATTTTTAATACAATATCGAAAAGGAGGAGAAAAAAGAAAAAAAAAATACTTACGGAGCCCGGTTTGAAGGAATCAATGTAACTTCCTTCATTCTTCTTCATACGGCTAAGCATGTACGGATCGCAAGACAAGTAGAGATTCTTGACCAAAACGGCGCCGTCTCCGGGCGATTTGAGGTTGATTGAGGAAGTTCTCAACGACATATCAGATTCTTTCAAGGATCCCTTCACGTAATTGTTGAGGATAATCTGCTTAGTACTAATTTCCTCTCCCATATTTTCTGCGGTGCGGTGTGTGTGCGTGTTTATTTCCTTGGATTTATGATTACTTTTGTAGTTTGTGATGAATGAAATCGAAGAGTTTCGGAATCAATTTATAGCTACGTGTTTGAGAGTGAGAATCGGATGAGCATGTGCGGCTGCAAAATTTCAATTTTATTAGCTATCCAAATGATTACGTGTGCTGTGACCTAATATATTAGGACTAGAATCTTACAAAAAAAAATTGTGTGTATTTTAGATTGGTATTTAGCATCTTAAGATATAACATCCTCTGTATGCTTCGATTACAACTACTTGTAGCTTAGTTGGTCTTCTTATTTCTGTGTAAATAATTAATATAATGTTTAATTCCTATTAGTCGATTTAATAATGAAAAAGGTGCAAATATACCCTTGATTTTTATCAAGAAGAATAAAAATACCCTTAAAGTATGTTTAGGTATAAAAATAATATTGAACTTTTAATTATAGAACAAATATATCTTAATATATATTTTAAGGACAAAATCTATATTTTTTAATTTAATATGACAAATATACCATTTGATTGAAACATTGATATATTATCTCTAGAAATTTACCAAAATTAAGGAAGTCATAAAAACTATTTGTCATACGCCACATTATATTTGTAAAGATGGTCAAAAATATACTTTAATATTTTCCCACTAAATTAATATTCTATCCGTTCCATAAATAACGTCATAATCTTTCCGGCACGAGATTTAAGGAGAGTCATAGGTTGTGAGTAAAGATGATGAGCCCTTAAAAAAGAGTGGTTGGTTGTGTGTATAAATGTATTCCCTTCTTCCCACTTATAATGTTCAGTTTTCCATTTCGAACTGTCCCAAATATAATGTCCAGTTTCTTTTTTTGATAAATTATTACACACAATTTTTTTGTAAAATTCACACCTTTACACATTTCTACTCACAACTAACAACTCTCCTTAAAACTATGCAAAAAGCAAACACTACAAGAAATTCACCGTATACCGACGGAAAATTCCGTCGGTAAAAATATTACTGACGGAAACAAGGCGTCGGGTCAGGCTTTGTCGGTAAATTTTACCGACGGAAATATCCATCGGTAAAATTTATCGACGGATCGCCGACGGAACTCTACCGTCGGCAGACTGTCATCGGATATTCTGTCGGGGGCGTATCACCGACGTTTTACCGATGGAATATATCCGTCGGTAACTTTAGAACTTGACTGATGGAATTCCGTCGGTAATCCGTCGGTATCTTTTTTTTTAAATAATTTTTTTTTGTTTTTTTGTACTCAGTTCTCGACAACTTGCATTTTTTAACCAACCAACACAGCATATACATATAACTATTCAAATCAAGTCAAAAAGCAAACCGAAACGTAAATATAAATATATAAATCATAAAATCCAAATATTCTGTATATATACATAAAACATAAATAAGTCAATCATAAAGAGGTGGCAGGAGGGGACTGATCAGTGCTGTCGTCCGGAGGCTGTCGTTGGCTAGAGGAACCCATCATCTCCATAAGATGGGTCATCTGCGCATTCATGAATGCGACCTGCTCCTCGAGGCTCCTCCTAGCTGCCGACTCCTCCAGTCGGCGCATGATCTCGGCATTGCTCTGGGATGGCCCAAGTGAAGAAGTAGAAGAGCGGCTGGCGGCATTGATGTAGCCGCTCCCTTCCTCGCCGAAACCGTACAGCCGCTCCTTGTCCCGAACCCCTTCCAACCGCAGATAAATCGTGTTTTTATCCGCGTTAGGGCCTTCTTCAGCAGCAATCCGCTCCACCTCCGCCTATTACGATATAAAAATAGAAATTAGTCAAACTCAGAATTCTAGCATAATATTCTATATATTGTAATTGTGTGCTTACATGAAGTCTCGCCGCCTTCATGTTGGAGAAGTCTCCACCTTTGTAATGGAGACTCTGGAAAGTGTCAAAGGCGGTGGACTCTAAGGAGTATCCCCTCTGAGAAGCCTATTCATCACATGCATAAACAAAATTATGTAAAAAACAAAGACGTAAGAAGCTAAAAAACATATAAAATGAGACTTACTATAGACTGGGAGTACTGTAGGGCTGACCGGGACCCTCCTTTGTGCTTGTTCATCCCGGCGCCCGGCTCTGGCTCTGACCTGCGGCACTGGGAAGCAGTCTCTGACTTCTGGAGTACCTCTGGCCGCATCCAGTACTCGTTGAGGGCCGCCCACCTCTCTGTGTTGATGTAGTCCGGTTTTTTATGGCGGTCCTTCATTTCGAAGTGTCAATCACTGAACCTCTTGGACGCCCTCTTCTGCCACATGTGGTGGACTCGCCCGGTCCTGGGCCAAGAAGCCGGAAGTACTTCTGCAATTTACATGTTTATACATGTTAGATATATATAAGTACGTAAATGCTAAATTATAAGATTGTAAACTTGAAAGAAAAACTAACCTTAAATTCCTCAAAATACTGCTCCTTAATTTCAGGAGGAGTCAGCTTCCAAGTGAACCCAATCGGGTTATTGATCTTTTTAAAACACTCAACGATTGTCGAGGCCAATCCAGATGGCTCAAGCAATCGCCTATTATTGAAAATTGGTTAATCCAAGTTATACTTGATATATTTAAAATTAATAAAAGCAATTATTACATACCCCTCAGGTGAAATCTCGAATATACGGCGGCTATCCACAGAGTAAGAGTCGGTAGAACCCTGATGGGGTCCACCCGACTCAGGGGGACTGCCCCCATAGCCAGATGACAATGGGGGTGCTCCACGCCCAGCAGGAGCTGATACAGTCCTGCCATGACCTCTAGGAGGCGTCATGTACCTGAAAACAAAGAATAATCATTAATTGATTTTGGCCAAAAAAATAAGACAAAATTCTTTTAAAACCTGTAAGTTGTACTAGTCATCACTAAAGTCCTCATCTTCTGATGTCAGAACATGTTCTTCTTCATCATCATCTCCTTCGTCAAAATCTTCCTCATTGAGTTCTATTGTTTGACGTGGATGAGATAATGTTATATCAGCTTCTACTGTCGCGTGGTTACGTACTGGTGGGTTTAGTATGTCATCCTCTTGATAAGCTTCATCTAATGAAGATTTAGTTGGCAAATCTATCTTAAATCTCAGTTTAACTTTACATACTTCCAACCATGCCTTCCTAGATTTGTTCACACTAGGATATGAGCAGTAATACACTTGATGCGCTTGTGATGCGAGGACAAATGGTTCATAGTTCTGCAGCGGTTTCGTTTGATCGATAGAAACCAACTTGTACTGTGGATGTACATAAGTCCCTCTAGGGGTCGGGTCAAACCATAAGCACTTGAACAACATGGTTCGTTTTATTGGTAAACCCGGGTACTCAACTTCACATATCTCCACCAACTGTCCATAATAATCAAGTGCATCGGAACCATAATTCTGCCCTTGTATACACACTCCGCTATTCATAGTGGACTTTCCTACCCCATGTGATAAAGTATGAAACTTATATCCGTTCACAACATAACCAGGGTACGTATAAACCGCTACTAATGGACCTTTTGCTAAATCCCGTATAAACGGATTCATCTCATTGCAATAAGGGGAAGAAACCTAAGATCATAAGAAGCTAATTAGGAAAAGAAAACATTTTCGAATTTATTTAGATTGGATAAGCTCATCGTACATATGATTTGAACCAAGCTCCGAATTCCTGCTCAACCGATGTTTGGTAATCTTCATCTGATATATTTGGACATGCACGCCGAATTTCTTCCTCAAATAGGCTTCATTAAAGTTGGTTGAAGTCGTTACATATATTACATAAGTTAGAAACTAAGACAAGCGAATTATAGAGAACACTCACTTGTAATATTCTGTAACCTCGTCGCAGTTCAACAAGATGTATAAGTGGGCGACATTATACTCCTTCTGATCAAGATATCTCATTGACTTCGCGTCAATTGGATGACCTTTTGGACAAAATATAGAGGGAACATCTATGTTGTCGACCGTCTGGTCTTCTTGTTCCACCTCGCAGTTGCGAGGCATCCTCCTCAGCCTAGTGTGGATATGATCTTCAAAATAGTACGAGCAGAAATTTGATGCTTCTTCAGCTAAATAAGAATTGCATATGGATCCTTCCACACGAGCCTTATTGCCATACGAGCCTTATTGTCGACGTGTCATTTTGCACATTTCTCGTAGCTTGCTCATCTAGGGTTACGTGTTTTTCCCCATGAGATGACCAAACTTTATAATTTTTAACGAATCCCTTCATATAAACCAGCTCTCTTACAACTTGTGTAGTTAAAAACAGTTTATTCTTACAATTTTTACCTGGACATCTAATTTTTTCCCCGTCTGTATAACCTGTCTGACTACTTGCCCAATCAATGAAATCCTCAATGTCATTCACAAATTGAGGATTCAATGAACCGTCTACTGCCCACCGTGTATACATCCACGAACGACTCATTATTTCAAATCCTAATTAATATTGTTCACTAAAAGTTCTACGCTCACTCCAATCCTGTGTAAACACATGAGCATTAAATATGTTTTTCATTTTTGGAAAATATTAATCTAACAAAATCTGCCAAAGCTATATTCCAAATTTTAATATTCATATGTAGTAAACACAATAAGAATCAGTGAATCTTCATTAAATAAATTGTCCTTCATTCATTCAAGTCCAAAGGGACAACATAATTAATAAACAACTCTGCAGCAAATAACAATATGGCATACCCCATCTATTGTGCAGTTTCCATCATCTCTCCTGAACTACTTGCGGTACTAAAAAAGGATGAGGACGTTTAGCAGAATGTTTTCCTAAAACATATGAAGCATGTAACTCTTTAGGCATTAGTCCAAGGTGCCATGTGATTAATACTACTAGGTCAGAGACCAAAACAACCTAGAAACTGTATTAGGACCAATCTGCCCAGAAGCTTAAATCGCAAAACAAAGGTGATATAAATTGATATACTACACTATCAGCAAGGTGATTATGAGAAACTCAGAACGAGATAACTTTGTCAAGAAAGTCAGCTCTAGGTTAAAGTTAGGCAAAGGTAATAGGATCATCTTAGTTAGGAACTTAGGCCAGTAGCAATTGGAAGAAACTACTCAAAAACTGCACCAACTAATAGACATCTAACCGAATCCTCCCTTTTCCAAGAAAATAAAGGGTAATTTTTATCATACATCTAATTGAAACATAATAGCAGAATATGCAGCAAGGAATATAAATTCAAAAGTTCAAACTAACATCAATCGGCACTAGGAAAAAGACAATCAAATTGTTTGGCTTGGGTGTAATTTTTATCATACAGCTAAATGAAGTCAATCACAATTCACAAACAGAGCAACAAGAAAAAATAGAGGAGGAAACAAACATTCTTGATCGGAATCGATTCTATGATTGAAACTCGGAGAGAGAGACTCGGAGAGAGAGACAGAGAGGCTTTTATACCTGCTAATTCCTAGGATGAGAAGTAGGTCCGGGTCCGGCAATGGCGACGGGCGGCGGGGGAGGCGGGGGGCTTTGCTGAACCAGCGAAATGTGCTGGTTCAGCTAGGTTCTGCCCGTATATGATTTAGGGTTTATCGACGGATTTACCGACGGAAAATTCCGTCGGTAAATTTTATACTTACTACCGACGGATTATTCCGTCGCTAATAAAATTTCATAATAATTATTTAATTTTTAAATAAAAATACAACTTTGCTGACGGAATATTACGTCGGCAAATTTTTTTAAAAAAAAAAAATTAAAAAATCAAGACTTACCGACGGAATTTTCCGTCGTTAAGTCAACGACGGATATGTTCCGTCGGAATTCCGTCGGTAAAATCGTCTATTCGGAATCCGTCGGTAAGCCGACCCGTGTTTTATTTCCGTCGGTAAAAAGGTATTTCTTGTAGTGAAAGTGGACATTATAATTGGGACGGAGGGAGTATTTTTGGAAAGGGGACAATAATTGTGGGACATTCCGAAAATGAAAGAGGGAAATTATTTGTGGGACGGAGTGAATACAAATTAAAATCATAAAGCACCGTCATTTAGTCAAATTTTATTTAAACTTGAAATTAGTTTTTTTAATGGGTTAATTAGATGTATTTATCCTAAAAATGACACAACGAATTCGAATAAATGATCATGTTTGTAGAATGATTATAAAATTACTTATAGTACTATAAAACTAATAATTTGGCACAAAATCATTATTCATAATATATAATATAGTCAAATAACAAAGTGATGAAATAATAAAGAATTGTTGGATATGATAGTAATTTTCATAATATCAAGATATTTTTCTTTTGTTAGAACGATTAGAAAATAATTTAGTATATAATTGTGTAACTAAAGGGTGTATTTGTCATATTTAACTGTAGGGGTATATTTGCTCTCTATTTTAAAGTTGAATGGCATTTTTGCAATTAAACATACTTAAAGGGCATTTTTGCTCTTCATAGTGAAGTTTAAGGGCATATTTGCACCTTATCCCATTTAATAATAATAATATTATGTACTCTTTGATTGAATTACTCTTGTACATATCTAATGTAGCCTTAGAAAAAAATGAATGGAACGGTTAAATTAAAGTGCTAAGTCTGTGATCAAAGGTAATGTGTTCAAATTTCACCGACCGTTATATGTTCAAATTCCACCGTTATGTATTCAAAATTCTATGTGAGTCGAAAAAAAAGAATGATTAATTTGTTTTATAGATTGCAATAATATGTACTTTTATATGATTATTATACAAATCTGTACAATTAAATATATCATGGCATCCATAATATAGTCAAGGGTAGTCCAAATTAGGGGTGTTTGGTACGGTATACCATACTATTTTTTTCATATCTTATATCGTACCTATCATTTTCATATACCGTACCGCACTTCGGTATATCGAAAAATCAAGATATACCGAATATTTAATGGAATACCGTAAGCTTAGTCTATGTTTTTTTACGAAAGACAAGAAAGTTAATAATATTATTTTTCAATAAAATTAATTAATCTATATAATTCGGCAATAATTTATTAATATTACGGTTTAATGTTTATAAAGTTGAAAAATATAATTATCTATTTCATTATTTAATAGATAAATAATGTGATTTTTTGTCAAATAAAATTATGTCATTTAAGTGAATCTATGATATAACATTAAGATTGTTTGATATGAGTAACTTATTTGTAATAATTTGTAGCAACCCGTGTCAAACCCTATAACCAACATTTTTGCACTTTTTGCATGAGATATATGTGATATGAATTTTGGTATGCGGTATATTTTTGTATGAAAAATCTCATACCGTTACTGTACCGAAAAACTTCGGTACAGTATGATACTGTACATAAATTACGGTATATCGAAACTTCGATATCTTCGGTATTTTTCGGTATGGTATGTGCCGTATACTGATTTTTCGGTATACCGTAACACCCCTATTCCAAATAGTGCAAAAATTTCGGATTTTTTTTATATATTTAAAAAATTATAATTTCGTACATTTGAAATTGCTAAATATTATATCCCTTTTAAAGTTGTAGATCTCGATCCATAATTAATAATTTTTGGTTCCCTTTTGTGTATATTTTTATGATATCAATACTAAGCATCATCATTAGAAACATGTTTTCCACATATTAGGAAAAAAAATTAGTACTAGTCAAGTAAGTAAACTATGAATTACTTGTTTATTTTAATTTCAAGGTTAAAAATATTGTAAGTATAATAATGTTTTTGAGGATGATATAATGGTTAGTTGCGTGTCTAATGACTTGCGGGTTCGAAATCCTATCTCATAAGCTACTTAATATATATTTCGGATAGCGCCTGTCGATAATAACTGTAAATATTTTTCAACTGCAATAATTTAATAGTTTTCCAACAACAAGCATATATCAAAGCTGCAAATAGTTTCTACTAGTCGTCTTTTCTAGTATGTTTTGATATTTTAGTACCTCTGTTTTATCGTTTTCGTGTGATGTCTAGAGTTTTGGACCACATATCTTAGATAAATGTTCACACCTAAGCTGTAATGATTGTGACCTATCCCTTCATCCTTAATTATTGTGCACAATTTTCTGGATGAAATTTCTAGTGAAAAGTTCAAAATTCAAATAATAGGATACTTTCTAAACTAAAGTCAAAAGAAAAATAATTGCCTTTTCCTATTAGGGTCGAAGAAATTAGCACAATCCTAACAATTTAGGGTTCTAATTTTACACCTCTAGTTGGACTAAATAAATCAACATAAAACTAATAAATTGATCGGTGCAAAGTTGGATCTCTAATGAGATGACCGACTAACTCTTGTATTGATATTATAATTTTGGAAACTCATATACAATGCTTTAAAGTTTATAAAAGTACCGGTATCTTTTGTCTAATACCAGTCTAACATTGTTGAAATATAATTTAAACCTCGATAAAATAATAGTTAATGAAGTAATAATCTCGTTTAGATAATAATTTCTTTCGGTCACAATATAGGTTAATATATTAAAATCATATTAGATAATGTAATGACTTCATTAAATAAATATATTTTTCGATCCAAAAGTTATTACTTAACCGAGGTTTAAATATATATTGTCCATATCTACTTAATTATATAAATTGTATATATTTTGGATAATCCTGATCTTATAAAACCATTTAGAAGGAGAGTGGCCAATCAGGAGGAGGTCTGGATAGCCCAATTGATCAGGGCCCAAAAATTTTTGGGGTGCAATTTTTCATTTTTCACAAGACCCAATGTATTTTCATGTTTTTTTTTCCCACAAAGTCCAACTTTTTTCACAATACAGTACAGGTATCTGAAACGTCAGGATTGACCATGCCAATTTGTCACGATTCACGCATTTACATAATGCATGGTTGAGTTTTAATATAAATTAATTTATTAGGAAATATATTTATTTGATCATTTATAGAGGGGTGTGGTCTTCCAAACGTGTATATGGTGCGTTTCTTAGATATCTTGCGCGCAATTAAGATTGATGAAGTTGACTGAATTAGTCTTCCTATAATTTATGTACGTATTCTATATTAATTATAACTAGAATAACACGTACGCACAAAAAATATTATAATTTTATAATGAAGTACCATTAACGTAATTAATATATAAATATATTATATCATTGGTGCATTAAACCCTGACTACTAAATTTAACATGAAATAACAATTCAATTTCATGACATATGACAATCTTTATCCTTGAAGCTTATGCTTAAAGTTGTGTCAATTCAATTTCTTGATATATGACAATCTATATCCTTGAAGCTTATACTTAAAGTTGTGTCAATTCAATTTCATGATATATATAAATTTATCTCTTGCTGCTCTAGTTGTTGAACATATGTTTACATCACGAATTGATGATAAAGTTACAAATAAAAGATAAAATCAAATGCATGCAGAAGGGCTTGAAATCACAGTTTAATAATATATATGTATGCATAATACATAGCTATATTCTCCAAAAATATAATTCCAATTTTCTTAAAATATTATCAATATTATCATACTAACAAATGATATTACATTATCCTATATCCATTTTCTTGAGTTTGTTCATAGCTAGAACTACCTTATGCACAATTTAAAGCTTCGTTGCACACTTGAAGCGATTTTCTTCTTCACCGCACGTCGTAGTATGATTTTCCATTCACGGGTAGTTTCTTTTATCTATTCTAATGTAACTTATTTATATCTCATATGAATGTGAGCAATCTGCAACACCTACTATCAACCCATTTGACATATTGAATGTAAAACATAAGAAACCATGAGAGCAAACAAAATGCACTTGCAAAATGAGGACATTTCAAACCCACCTCAAGATCAACATCTGGATGTTGTACGTGACAATGGCTCTTAAAAATGCCTACCTGTTTTTAGAAATCTTATAATGATAAAATCAGCACAATCGCATTCTCATGCAAGGAGAACTCAGTTTATATACTGAATATATTCATTATATGTGCAACAATAGAGAGAGTTTTTGTTTATACTCAAAAGAAGTTTAAAACATGGACCAGAAAGAAGTAAAACAACATGGAAAAAGAATGGAGACTAATATATCAAACAATTGAAAGATTCTCTTCACTTAAGCATCTCTAATTGTAAGCTTCAATACTAACATATTAATATGTGGCAAAGAAAGTTGTAAATACTCAATTGTAAATGGTAGAAGCTTGATCACAAATCACCATAAGCAAAAAGCATACTATGAGGAGAAAAATCAAATTTGCAGATCTACAATTAGGGTATTCCAACAAAATTGTTGGTCCCGAGTCAAACGTTCAGGTGTAGAGGGGGCCGGAGGGGGGGGGAGGGGGTGAATACACCTGAAAACCTTTTTCTCAAACTCAAAACACGATCAGTCCATTTCACGGAAGATGTCTACTGAACAGGTTCAGTAGACCAAGCAAGCTGATCTTGATCGCATGACCATAGAGACTGACAGTACTGAGATCAGCTAGCTGACTGAGGTCAGAATTCATAATCGTTCATCAGAGGTTCAGTAGCGTGCAGAATTGTGTAGGCCCGATTCGGTTTGTATGGAAAATGTTTGTTTATTAAATCCGTTCAGTAGATTAGTGCGATGATTTAATTTTGAACAAAAATTCAGTTGTATGATTTTTCCAAGAATAGTTTCAGTATGAGCAGTTAATCAATGCAACAAATAAACAACATAGAAGTTTTAAAGTGGTTCGGATACGCAAAGATCCTGCGTCCACTCGTCCTTAACAACACAGGACACTATTTTATTATACTGAGTTAGTCTCAATTAGGTTGTACACTGGACAAACTTTTACTTGAGATTATACTGAGCAAGTGTTAGTCTGAAGATGAGTGTCAGGTGTAGAGGGGGGGGGGAGGTTGAATACACCTGAGTACAAGTTTCTTTTCTCAAACGCGAAGGACATCTGAGCTGTAGGTTGCGACTGATGAACAGTGCCAAATAGTAACCTTCTGATCGCGGGTCAGAGTGACTCTACTACTGAGTCTCTTCTATTGACTTCTGTCAGTATCAGATCCTCAGGTGGAGAGTTAGTGCGGATAAGTGTGTAGGGTCCGATAGACTTCGTCTCGATTTGAAAACGTGTTTTTTGCAAACCAAATAGTTTTGGCTAGTGCACTTTTCAAATACGTTTTATGCAAATTATGAGTTGTAAGATAGTTTGAAAAAAATGCAATAAAATAGTAAATGACACAAGCAATTTTTAACGTGGTTCGGATACGCAAGATCCTACGTCCACGGTCCTACTGAACAGGAGGTCTTGTTGATTAATCTGAGCAAGCCTCAACAAGGTATCTGTGCACTGGACAAACCCTTCTAAGTTATAGTCCTTAGCGACTTTACAATCCAAACCGAAGTTTGAAGGGGAGGGGATTTTCTCCAACTATGAAGGAGTTCTTACAATAAGAACAGTCACTAAAAGTGAACTCCTTCGAAGGTTCTAAGCTATGGATATAACAATGGAGCTTAGATAGAGAAGAGGGATCTAAAGAAAGAAACTCTAGAGAGAAGAACTAGAAATAGTCTAATGAGCAAGTTCTTCGCTGTATCTTCGTGAAAGCGCTAAAGTGTTTTGAATGCTTGAGCGTGTAATCCCTTTGATATCCCGTGCGTTGAGCTCAGAAAGGCTTCTCTATTTATAGTTGTGACCCAGGCATTTGTCCGTTGGAGGGGACGATGCCACGTGTCACAAACGTCCAAGGAAAACGACCATATGTTCGAAATAATGTCGCAGAGTAGTTGGTCACTATGCATGAGAGCAGCTTTAGTTGGTCAGAGTAGGTAAGGCTTAGACCGCTTCTCATTGGTCGAGGTTTGTGGTAGGTGAGACTTGTCAGACATCAGTCTTCATCTAAGTTGACTCTCACTTATCCTCGTATGATCTTCTACTGACTTTCGAATGAAGTTAAAAGTCGGGTCATTTCCTATCGGATACAGTAGATCTGACACGATCATTGTCTTCTTCGTCTGAGTCTGCTGATAAAACGATCTTCTACTGAGTGTAGTCAGCTGATGACTCTGAAGGTACTGAGCTCTGTCCTGTGTTCTTCTACTGGAAGGTCAGTAGATGAAAATTCTTCTACTGATGATAAGTCCTGAGAACACGAGCTCTTACAACTGATGACATGGGGTTCTGGAATGTAACTTCCTACTGAAGTTCAGACCAACAAATACCCCTTACAGGACTTAGACAAAACAGATAATGAATATAAGAACAGTCTAGCCTATTACATAATCTAGTCCGAAAGACACTACACTAAGGGTACAAGACAGGTTTTGGGATCTTCAATTCCATAGCAATAAATTACTAAGGTTTCCCCCATAACCGATAAAATAAAACTAAGTACCCTCTAAGTGATGATTAAAATCAACCACTGACTGATAACTCAACAATTTCCCCCTAATTGATGATGCCAAAACCACTATGTACTAAACTACTGACCCAAAAGGACTTCAGTAAAGACTGAGCAGTTAAAAAAAAGGGTAATCAACAGATAAAAGATAGACATATCAAAGAAATAGGTTACGTGTGTGTGTCAGATCACTTCAGTGATCAGTTGTGATAAAAAAAATAGACACAACCATAAGACAATGAGTAGTTGTCTGGCCCAGCAAAGAACTGATATTATATATGAGAACTAGATTACAATCAGTCTAAGCTTCTATACTACAAAAGAAAGATCAGCTACTGCTAACGCCTGAACTTCTTGATCTTGGCTTTAAACTCGACAGACTTAGTAGTAGGAGGCTCCAACCCGTAAGATCTGTATACTCTCGCTCTGAGGGTTTGGATGTCATCGAGATCGCTTGGCTGCAAAGGATCTAAGTCGTTATGGCGCGCATCAGTCTCGACCTCATCCTCGATCTCCTTCGTGCATATAACTCCTCGAGTAGTCATGGGAGGAGTCAGCTGTCGGTGGGCAGGCGCAGTGAGTGACAGCTTCTCCTTAAAAATAAGTAACTTGATCTGTGCTCTGAAGTTCGCGTCATACTGATAGATGAACTCGTCGAAGAGATTAGCCGGCGACACCTCACCAGGATAGCACTGCCACACATAGTAAGCCTTAATGAAATCAATCTTCAGCTCCTCCCACTCCTCATTCAGATTCCAGGGGATCCATTTGTCAACACGGCGGTGTGGAGTCTTCTTGAGATAGGCCTTCTGAGCACCTCACCGGAAGAACTTGGATGTCCTCGAAACCTGCTTGCTTTTGTCGAGGATTGGTTCCCTGGCGATTTTATCAGTAAGATCGATGATTTTGGCCAGGTCTTCCAACCTCTTCTTCCCTCTTAAGGCCGCAGCTCTCTTATCTCCTCTCCGGAGATTTAGCCCTTGCTGCGTGGCCTCCCAGGTTGCCTTATCTTCTGCCTCCTACTCAGGCGTAAGAGTAGAGATTTTCTTTAGCCTCTGAGCAAGCGGCAGATTGTCAGTGTCTAAGTCAGCAGGCTCATCAGCAGATTGATGAGCCTTCTTCTTCTATTCATCCAATATCTTCTTGGCATGACTCTTAGACATTCTGGCAACTGTCTATCTCGTCTTCTTCTTAGGCTTCTGAGCCTCTTCCTCCAACCCCATCTCGTAGTCCAACTGATCCTGGAGGAGCTGAGCCACTCACTTGTCATGTTCCTCCTGCTCCGGTCGAGTTTTGAATATGGGCGTCGGGGAAGGAGGTGGAGTAGATTCAGTAGCTTTTTCCTTCCCGGGCCTTTGAGGCGGCAGGGGCTCATCCTCCTGGTCGACAAATTGTGCGACCTCCTCGATATGTTGTGCCTGAGCCGAGGATCCTTCACCTGATCCTCCAACTGGCTCGGGCAGCTGAGTTGTTTGGACATGAGGGATTTGGACTGTGGGAGGGGGAACAGAGCTAGTTCCAGCCTGCGCTGCAGAACTTTCCCCCTTGAGGACTTCCCTCTCTTCTGACTGCCCACCCACCTGAGTTCTTCCTTCCCTTTCTTCTCCCTTTTTGGCATCATCAGCAGCCGGGATCAGAAGCTGATTGCTGCTACTTCCTTCTGGAGATCGAAGATAGCAGTCTTGATGGAAGTGGTGGTGGTGTTGAAGTCTCCGACGGCATCGCAGTAATGTTCCCAATCAGCCTCCTGATCCTTGTGGATTTGGCGGATGTGGGCTTCTGCTTCGTTCCTCTGTTTCAGAAGGGATGCGTCGTGGGAGGCAGTCATCTCTGCCTAGATAAGCTTTAGGGCGGCCGCCTGAGTCTCTAAGGCCTTCTGCACACTAGAGGTGGCCATCTTGTTGCACTCATCCATGGTAGTTTGGACTGTGGCTAAGCTCTCAGCCAGCTGCTTAACAAACTTCTTCTGCTGGGCTTCGAGCAGCTGCTGATATTGAGCAGCCAAGTCCGCCTTTTGAACTGCCAGCGCAGTCTCAACGATCTCCTGAATATTGGGAGAAGGAGCGTCTGAGACCTTCTTGACTGTGCTCGCAAGTCCATCAACCTTCTCTGTCTGCGCCTTTGTGTACTGCGCCCACTTCAGGTGGACGTCCTTAGCGAGGAGATGATTTTTGTCTCCGTGCTTTCTGATTGCGCGGTTGACAGACTTTGAGGACACGAAACCGATTGGTTTTATCTGGTAGGATGAGGTTCCGAGCCTCTGCTCTGAGGCTGCGAGTTGTTGCTTCCTGCTGGTCGAAGCAACTGGGGCGGCACCTGATTCAGGAGGTGGAGGTGGTGACTCGCCCTTCTCGCTGGGAGACTTTCCCTCAGCAGAATCTCCCTGTTCTGCATCCTTGGGTGGTGCCTGTTCATCATCATTGTTGTCACCATGATGAGAAGGCGGCGACGGGCTCCTGGCAGTCTGCGGTGAGGACCTCAGCTCCAGAGGATAGAGCATGGCTGAGCGCAGGTTCTCGAATGAAGCGATGTCAGCGGGTTCTCCAAACCCAATCGCTGACTGCAGACTCTGTTCCTCTGCCAGTAGGGACAATGCAGAGTGTTGCTGGATGAGCTCTGCAAGTATATCCCAGTTAAGGAACCTCAGCAACATTTGAGTCCTTGCCCTGATCGCTATGTCGACCAAATCCTGATGAGAAGAGATCTCAGGAATCTGTGCGGCGACTTCTCCTGTGGCATGGAGACGAGTCATCTGCACTGTCGACGATTGTTTGGAAGAGACCTCAGCAGCCGGTTCCTCAACTTCCTCCGGCTGAGTCTCATCCGTGCTGACCCGCTATACCTTGTCTTTCAGCATGGCACCCTCAATGCCGGTATTAGCGTCCAGAAGCTCCTCCTCCTGAGGTGGTGGAGGGGAAGCAGGCTTAGCGGGGGCCTTAGAAGCTCCAGCCTTGGAGAGCTTCTTCCGCTTCGGCTGATCGGCTCGTGGAGGCAGATCAAAAGATGATCTCTTGAGCTCAGTTGCTCCACGTCCGATAGACTTCTCAACCGCTGCTCTGGTCTTGAAGTTAATGAGCTTTCGGTCGAAGTACTTGGAATCTGCGAATGACGCATGATTCGTCACCGAATCCTCGATCAGTACGGACACCTTGGTTTCGTACAACAATTTGCCCACACTGATTAGTCTTCTCTCTCCTAACTCAGTGGCTGCAAACTTCTGCGCCTGAGCCTTCAGCTCGACCAGAAAGAACTGTGTCCAGTTCACCTGGACTCCATCAACTATTGCCATCATCAGTTGGAGTCTCGGCTTGGACAGCTGGTCAAAAGAACCGGCGGCACTCGTTAGAATGTGGATGACGATGTAGGCGAGGCCTCTGTACTCCGGAAGGAGTTGGTTCTTCGGCAATGCGGACTTGAAGAAGATATCGTCCCTTCCACAGAATCGGTGGACGTAGGCATTGAGCTCAGTCTCCTTGTAGCCCACGGGAGAAATCTCGAAATCCGGTAAATCAAAGGAGGACTTCAAAGCCTCCCTTATATTGATGTCGGCGCGGCTGGATTCCCACTTCCGAGGGGCCACTTCCCTCATATAGCCGATCAAAGATACCTCCCCATCCGTATCTTCCACAGAACTCCAGTTGTAATAGAACTCTTCCACTTGACGGGGGAGATACGCTTTGGGGTGCTTCGTCACCAGAAGCTTCAGGCCAGATGCCTCCAGAGCCTAGAAGATGGGCTCTAAGAATGGAAGCTCCGCCTGATGGAAAACCATCGTGGGTTCGAAAGAGAACCCTGGACTGGATGATTTCTTCGATGTTGTATAGGGTCTTAACAATCGCTATGGATATCTGCAAAATCACGTTAGCACTTGAAAGTAGAGTAAGTTAGATCAAGAGTTGTAGATAGTTAAGAAAATTTACCGTAAACACAGAGCTTGAAGAAGATATAAGTAGTTGCGAAAATGAAGGATGCAGTAAAAACTGAATGCTCGAAAAAGCTCTGAGTGCGTAAATGGCGAAAAAGATGGGATTAGAGTGAAAAGGTAAGATTTTATAAGATTTGAATATCAAGGATTTTTCAATCGAACGGTTGTTATAAAATCTTGCTTTTTTGTGACGGCTGTGATCTGATGTTATAAAAGGAATGATTACTTAGCCGCCTCAAATCTAGACCCACGTAAGATAAGCGCAGATAGAGTAAGGTGAGAAGACTTGCATTAAATACGTTGCAGGCAGCATTAAAGGCTAAGCATTTTAAATGAGAACGGTTTTCTACTGACTTAAACCTTAAAAATTTATGGTGGGAAATAAATGCAAGTCATGCTACTGAATGCAAACGACTGACTTATTAAATGCGAGCATGCTTCTGAGAATATTAAAGAATCTAACTATGCAAACCTCTTCAGCTGAACTTTTACGATCAACTGGTTACCGTACTGACTCATGACAATCTTTGTGGTACTGATGATACCATGTTCCCCCTTACTGTGTACTGTCTGATTCACCCGACTGAATCGAAGTACTGAGTCTGACTTCTGACTATCGTACTGACTTCTCTTACTGACTCGAGTTAGTAGGATCCAGTAGACCTAGCTCGACTGATAATTCTCTGAATCTGTTCTCAGCTAGTGGTTTGGTCAGTATGTCTGCCCTTTGCTTGTCAGTATGGATCTTCTCCATCCCGAATCATTCTTTTCGACATGGTCTCTGATGAAGTGGTGTCGAATGTCCACGTGCTTGCATCTCGTATGAAGAACTGGATTCTGAGTTATAGCAATCGCACTAGTGGAGTCGCAGTAGATGGACACTTCATCTTGAGTAATTCCATAATCTCGCAGTTGTTGTCGAAGCCAAAGGATCTGGGCACAACAACTTCCAGCAGCCATATACTCAGCTTCAGTAGTGGACGTCGCCACTGAATGCTGTTTCTTTGAGAACCATGATATCAGCTTGCTGCCTATGAACTGACATGTTCCGAAAGTTGACTTTCCATCTATCCTGCATCCTGCATGATCAGCATCAGAATAACCTGTTAGAATCAGATTATCATCAGCAGGATACCATAACCCTACGTCAGGTGTTCCCTTCAGGTATCGCAGAATCTTCTTTGCTGAGTCCAGATGACTTCGCTTGGGATTCGCCTGAAATCTTGCACATACACCTACAACATAAGTTATGTCAGGTCTGCTTGCTATTAAATATAGTAAAGAACCAATAATAGCTCTATAATCAGTAGAGTTAACAGAAGCTCCCTCTTTGTCTAGATCGATTTTAAAATTTGTGTTCATGGGGATCTTGACTGGCTTGCTTGAGTCACAGCCGAATCTTTTCAGGAGGTCTCGAGTGTATTTGGCTTGGTTGATGAATATTCCTTCAGTTGATTGCTTTACTTGAAATCCAAGGAAATAGTTCATCTCCCCCATCATGGACATCTCGAACTTCTCCTTCATCATTTTCTCGAATTGTTGACATATAGTAACGTTCTTGCAACCGAAAATGATGTCGTCCACGTAGATCTGCACCAGTAGAATGTCATCGCTTGACTTGGTGTTGAACAGGGTGCGATCTACTGTCCCCTTCTGAAAACCTTTCTGAAGCAGAAAGTCTGATAGGGTATCGTACCAAGCCCTGGGTGCTTGTTTTAACCTATACAGAGCTTTCCGAAGTCTGTACACCTGATGTCCCTGCTGAAACTGGGCGGTTGTTCCACGTAGACTTCTTCCTTCAGTACGCCATTCAAAAATGCTGACTTTACATCCATTTGATATACTTTAAATCTTTGATGCGTTGCATAGGCTAGGAACAGACGAATAGCTTCCAATCTGGCGACTGGGGCGAATGTTTCGTCAAAGTCTATTCCTTCTGCTTGACATTATCGCTTGGCAACAAGTCGAGCCTTGTTTCTGACAATGACATTATTTTCATCTCGCTTGTTTTTGAAGACCCACTTAGTGCCGATCACGTGCTGATGTTTAGGTCTGTCAACAAGCTCCCAAACTCCATTACGGACAAACTGGTTCAGCTCCTCTTGCATGGCAATGATCTAGTCAACATCGTTGAGAGCATCCTCTATTGTTTGAGGTTCTTCAGTAGACAAGAAGCAGGAGTAGAGAGCACTTTCTCCTTGGCTTAATCTGGATCTTGTCCTTACTGCTGCTGATGGATCTCCAATGATTAAATCAGAAGAGTGAGCGTCTAGCCACGAACGTCTGAGTTTGGCTTCTTCTTCTGAGATTACTTCTGTACAGTCAACATGAGTGTTAGGCATTTCAGTAGTACTATTCTGTGACTAAAGCAATTCAGTAAGAAGGTTAGGATCTACTGAGTTTCCAGGTTCAGGGGCATTTAGCTAAGGAATATTAGTCGTTCCCCCTGAGTTTATATTCTCAGTAGAGGTCTCAGTTACCACTGGGGCTTCCTCATCGACCATTGTTACCTGATGTTGATTTTATTCAGTAGAATCAACGAGGTCAGCTACAGTGCTTGCAGGATAGGTCTGAATTTCTTCATCGTCTGACTCATCATCCCAACAATGCTGGATCTTTTCGGCTTTATCGTTTAGTGTGAGATCCTGTAGCTTGCTGCTGACATCTTCAGGATTTGTCTTCTTTGGTTTCCTGTTCTCAGTAACAAACTCATCAAAGACAACATGAGGGCTTTCCTGCACGCAAAGGGTCCGATAGTTAAAGACCCTGAAGGCTTTACTGACTCGAGAGTATCCTAAGAATACTCCTTGATCAGATTTGCTATCAAAGACCTTCAACTGATCATTCCCATTATTGTGGATAAAGCAAGGACAACAAAAAATATGGAAATGAGAAATAGAAGGAATTCTCCCTTTCCATAGTTTGTATGGCGTCTTCATGTGCTGTTGTGTAAGTAGTGAGCGATTCTGAGTGTAACAGGCGGTGTCAGTAGCATCAGCCCAGAAATTTGAGGGTAGTCTAGAGTCTGCTAGGAGCGTTCTTGCTGCTTCTTTTAGTGTTCTGTTCTTTCGTTCAGCTAGTCCGTTCTGCTGAGGAGTGCGAGCTGCTGAAGTCTCGCGCTGAATTCCCTCTTTATCGCAGTACTCTTTAACTACTGAGTTGAGAAATTCTGTTCCTCGGTCTGAGCGAATTCTCTGAATCTTGATGTCCTTCTCCACACTGAGTTTCTTCAGCAGTATTGGTAACTCAGTCTTGACATCAGATTTGTTGGCTATGAAGATGACCCACGTATATCTCGAATAATCGTCAACAATGACGAGGACATACTTCTTGCCTCTTATTGTCACTGGAGAAACTGGCCCAAACAAGTCCATGTGTAGTAGTTGAAGGATTCCATCAGTGGAAGGTGACGGAATAGGTGGATTGTTTTTCTTTGTCTGCTTTTCCTTCAAACATGCTTCACAATTTCTGTCTTTGATAAAAGCTACATTGGGCAGTCCTCTGACTTTAAAGTTCTTGGCTAGCTTGTTCATTGTCTTGAAATTCAGGTGACTGAGTATCTTGTGCCACAACCATCCTGTTTTATCACTGGATTTCGTCTGAGCAAGTAAGCAAGTCTCAGGTTCTGCGGTGTTCCAATTTGCAACGTAGATATTCTTTTTCTGCGAACCTGATAACACTGTTTTCCCTGTAGATTTGTCAACAACATCACAGAAACCAGCGTCAAAGATAACTATATTCAGATTATCACAGAATTGACTGACAAAAAGGAGATTATGTTGAAGTCCTTCAACATATGTTACTCTTGGAACTGAAGCAATCCCAATGTTCAGTGTTCCGTATCCCCTTGTATAGCCTTTAGAGTTGTCACCAAACTCAATTCTGGGACCATCTTCTTGTATGTAATTGGTCAGCAGGCTCTTTTGATATGTCATGTATCTCGAGCAGCCGCTGTCCACAATCCAAGGGTCCTTATGCACCTGCAAAACATAAATATTTTTATGTACCCTTTGGTTCAGTTTGGATCCTTAAGTGTTAGTTGGTGTTTCGCGACCCAGATATGTCTCGGGACTTTAGGAGTCTGAGACTTCTTTTTCTGAACCTTGTCAGTCTTTTTCTCCACTGGTCCTGGAGATACTGACTTCCTGGCAGTTTTGGGTTCAGGAGCTTTTTTCTTCTGAGGCTTTTTGCTCCTCATGACCCTGGGCTCATAATAGTACGTACCATACTGTGCTGGATGCTCATACAGTGGCTCGCCATACTGCTCTGCCCAACTGACCTTCTTAGTTCCCCCTGAATTTGATCATGGTGTTCTGGGGCTAGAACCTTTGGTCAGTTGTTTCTTGTTGCTCGGCTGAGGTGCAATCATCTTCTGTTTGTTCTTCGCCTGAGTTGTTGGTTCAGAAATCTGAACTTTCCCTCTAACGAACCTATCAACCAGCATTTCGGAGCCTTTAGAAGTAGAGGTGGAAGCTTCATGAGTGTAGCGAAGTCCTTCTTTCATGGCTGGTGGCCTTTGAGCTCTAAGCATGCTTTCCAACTTCTCTTTGGCTCCTAGGTACTGTTCAGTCATCAATCCTCGCCAAACCTCATCACTTTTCCGAAGTGATTCATAGTCTTTCTCAACCTCTGCGAGTTTCTGACTGAGTCGGGCTATTTCAGTATCTTTCTCAGAATTATCCTTGGTCAAAACTGATAACTGAGTTTCTTGAAGCTAAGACTTAGTCATAAGAGATTCAATCTCTTCATTGAGTCTCCAACTAGATTCTCTGAATCAGTAGAGACCTGACAATCAGAAGAAAGTCTCTGATTCTCAGCCTTTACCTGTTCCAATTCCTGAATAGTTCTGCTGAACTCTCTGCTTAACTGAATCTACTCCTCTAGTAGATCGTCATATGCTTGTACCACGTCTAGAGGTTCATCTGTGACTGAGCATGTGTCGTGTGTGCTCTGTGAAGAGGAGGTTATAATAAGTTTCGAGTTTACCTCAGCCTCTTCTCCGGCCATCAGACAATATTCAGTTGTTGATTCAGGATCTATTTCTCCGACCTCAACGGCTATAAATGCAGCTTCGTATTTAGAAGAATACATGAAAGTATCTTCCTCGATTGAGTCATCGGATATCTGTCCGGCGATGTAGGCCTGCCTCCTCCGGGCAAATTTCTCACGTCTGGCCAGCTGAGAGCTCGGGACAGTCGTACTGATAGTGTCCCTCTTTCTTGCAGTTGTAACACACAGATGTTCTGCCGCCTTTTCTAGCTGAGCTGTTGGATGGACTAGCAACAGGCTCTGCGTTCCTGCAATCAGTAGATGGTTTAGATTCTTCCCTTTTTCGATGATCTTTCTTACCTGAGGGAGAATCTCGGTGGTATTTCTTCAGCTTTCTGACTCTTTCTTTCTCTCTTTGATACTTGAGAGCCATGAGCGCAAGTTGATCAGTAGCGGGAGTCTCGGAAGACTTAGCATCTGAGGCAGCTGCTGTCTTGCTGGAAGAAATGAGGTTGGCTCCAATTTTGCTGATTGTTGCTTTGTAAGCATGATCTATCTGGGTGTCAGCTGGAGCACTAGAACATCTTTGGGGTAGGCTGTGCTCGAACTCCTCAGTCTTTAACTCTGAAAAGATAACATTAGGAGTTAAAGCATTAAGATCTGAGCGACGTCAATAAGTAGCAAAAGGAAGCCACTTCAGTCGAGGCAACGCTCTCAAGATCTTGGTGTTCATCTCTTTATTGGGGAACGTCCTCCCCAGCCCGTTGATCACATTGATCTGGTTTATGAATCTGACGCTAAGCTTGTCAATGGTCTCGTTGGGCTCCATGGCAAAGGTGTCGAACTTTTGAAGCTCTAGCTCGAGCTTGTTCTCTTTAATCTGCGGGGTTCCTTGGCTCAGTACAGCCAGTGCATCCCAAAGTTCTTTTGCCGTCTTACAGTCTTGCAACCTCTCGAGATGTGAATCGCTGAGCGTAGTCAGGATTGCATTCCGCGCAACTCGGTCGAGGTTGTGCAGCTTTTTCTCTTCAGGCGTGAAGGCAAATTTGTCTTTAGCAACTTTAGCACCAGTCTGTGCTCCTACACATCCCACAGTGGCATATTGAACGTTGTCGATCATGGGAATGATGGGTCCTATCTCAAGGACATCAGTCATGCTGTCGTGCAGCGATGTAAGGTGTGCCTCCACAGAGAACATCGGTACCATCCGTATACCTGTCATATCAGACATTATGGGTGAGAGTATAAGAATGTATGAAGCGATGCTTGTGCAGAGAAAAACGTTTTCAGGATCTGTTCGAGTAGACCATAGTTTCAGAACCGATGATCAGGAGAACACCGTTGCTCTGATACCAATTGTTGGTCCGGAGACGAGTGTCAGGTGTAGAGGGGGGAGGGGGGGGGGTGAATACACCTGAGTACAAGTTTCTTTTCTCAAACGCGAAGGATAGCTGAGCTGTAGGTTGCGACTGATGAACAATGCTAAATAGTAACCTTATGATCGCGGGTCAGAGTGATTCTACTACTGAGTCTCTTCTACTGACTTCTGTCAGTATCAGATCCTCAGGTGGAGAGTTAGTGCGGATAAGTGTGTAGGGCCCGATAGACTTTGTCTCGATTTGAAAACGTGTTTTTCGCAAACCAAATAGTTTTGGCTAGTGCACTTTTCAAATACGTTTTATGCAAATTATGAGTTGTAAGATATTTTGAAAACAATGCAATAAAATAGTAAATGACACAAGCAATTTTTAACGTGGTTCGGATATGCAAGATCCTACGTCCACGGTCCCACTGAACAGGAGGTCTTGTTGATTAATCTGAGCAAGCCTCAGCAAGGTATCTGTGCACTGGACAGACCCTTCTAAGTTATAGTCCTTAGCGACTTTACAATCCAAACCGAAGTTTGAAGGGGAGGGAATTTTCTCCAACTATGAAGGAGTTCTTACAATACGAACAGTCACTAAAAGTGAACTCCTTCGAAGGTTCTAAGCTATGGATATAACAATGGAGCTCAGAGAGAGAAGAGGGATCTAAAGAAAGAAATTCTAGAGAGAAAACTAGAAATATTCTAATGATCAAGTTCTTCGCTGGATCTTCGTGAAAGCGCTAGAGTGTTTTGAATGCTTGAGCGTGTAATCCCTTTGATATCCCATGCGTTGAGCTCAGAAAGGCTTCTCTATTTATAGTTGTGACTCAGGCATTTGTCCGTTGGAGGGGACGATGCCACGTGTCACAAACGTCCAAGGAAAACGACCATATGTTCGAAATAATGTCGCAGACTAGTTGGTCACTGTGCATGAGAGCAACTTTAGTTGGTCAGAACAGGTAAGGCTTAGACCGCTCCTCATTGGTCGAGGTTTGTGGTAGGTGAGACTTGTCAGAAATCAGTCTTCATCTGAGTTGACTCTCACTTATCCTCGTATGATCTTCTGCTGACTTTCGAATGAAGTTAAAAGTCGGGTCATTTCCTGTCGGATACAGTAGATCTGACACAATCACTGTCTTCTTCGTCTGAGTCTACTGATAAAACGATCTTCTACTGAGTGTAGTCAGCTGATGACGCTCTGTCCTGTGTTCTTCTACTGGAAGGTCAGCAGATGAAAATTCTTCTACTGATGTGGAGTCAGCTGGAGATCTGAGAACACGAGCTCTTACAACTGATGACATGGGGTTCTGGAATGTAACTTCTTACTGAAGTTCAGACCAACAAATACCCCTTACAGGACTTAGACAAAACAGATAATGAATATAAGAACAGTTTAGATCATCTAGTCCGAAAGACTCTACACTAAGGGTACAAGACAGGTTTTGGGATCTTCAATTCCATAGCAATAAATTACTAAGGTTTCCCCCATAACCGATAAAATAAAACTAAGTACCCTCTAAGTGATGATTAAAATCAACCACTGACTCATAACCCAACAGCAAGTCTCAATTTACAGGATGTTTGAATGTATCTCCAACTATGAAGGAGTTCTTAACAGTAAGAACAGTTCAATGATTGAACTCCTTCGGTTTAAGCTATGAATATTACAATGAGCTTAATGTTAGAGGGTGAGAACTAGAAAGGCTTTTAGAAGTGAAGAACAAAGAGGATATATCAACTCTGGGTTTGTGAACTTCACTTGAATAAACGATGTGTGTTCTAGAGCTTGATTCTTGAATGCTTGAGTTCTCGTATGGTCGCTTATGTGATCGTGTAGTGCGACTTTGAAGATCACGACCTTCCTCTATTTATAGGCGAGTGTGAATAGATCCGTTGGAGACAAACTGTTCAACGTCACTCTATAACTAGGTAGCAAACGACTTCTTTTCGAATTCTATAGACTCCCCTTACTCTTTCTGGGAAAGTGGTTGACTTGCATCTTTATGTCGGAGACTTGCCAGCTGGCTGCTTGTCATTGGTCGAGGTACACAAAGTGGTTGAGACACTTGCAGACTTCAAGGTTGATACTGATGCTGACTTTTCTCAGTTGTACGACCTCAGACCACTCTACTGGAATGACATTGAAGTCTACTGTCAGTCAAAGATACTGATAGGCCATTGCTGAGTCTGACCCATAGATTCAGTAGTATACTCCTGCTGAGTTAAACTTTATTGAAGGTTGGCTCTGAGTTCAGTAAACTGCTCCTACTGAGTCCAGTTCTACTGACTCCTGAACACCTTTCAGTATGCTGCTCCTACCGAGTCCAGCACTACTGAATCTTCACTCCATGACACTGCGGCGGATAGTCTACTGAAGATCAGCAGACGGAACTACTGAGCCGGAACCATGCTGAAGACGAGTCTGCTGAGTCTGAAAAACTCAAAGACAAGGCGTTACAAATACAAAGGAATGTTTCACCAATCACCATACGGTTTTTGGGATCAGCCAAATTATTATCAACTAAACAACAGCTGAATCATCTCCCAACAAAAACTAAAACTATTTAATTAACCTAGAAAGATCAGTAGTATATTACAAAAGAAAGACACATAATGAATCGAAGCTTAAAAGTAGATTAAATGGAACTGAAAAACACTAATTCAGAAGTGAAATTTATAGGTAGATAAAGTAAAGGTTCCACACCTGCAGGGCCTGTTTCCAAGTGAAGAGGCATGGCCCACTAAATTGCGTAAACATATAATTACCGGTAATAATAGGCCAAAGACTTCTTCTATAATAATCAAAGCATCTGATAGGGATCCAATAAGTCTGTGAGCTCGATCATCGTGTAATGTAAAATGACTTCGATCCTTTCATTTTTAGAGTAGAGAGAGAACACAAGAGATGAGATTTTTACAACATAAGAGATCTTTTGAGCCTGCAGGCTTTACACACACAAAATTACATTCTAGTATATATAAATTGAATTGATTTGTCAAAACAAAAGTTTTAAAGACGAACTTGTTTGAGAGTATGTTATTTATATGAGAATTACCAACATCACTTAACAAACCAATTTGATGTCAGCAAATTACCTTCACAAATGAAAAAAAAGGTAGCAATCAATAACAATTTCATAATCCATGAATACAAAGTCTATAACACTATATTATTTACCTATCATAGATGCATTCTCTCCCATTAAGATCTAATCTTTTATATGCTCATCATAGATGCACTCTGGCAGGAGAAGAACGAAGAAGAGAAGGGATGAGCGGTGGCATGCAAAAAGGAACACAACTTAAAAACTGAAAATGTTGCTACTGCTTACCTTAATTGGATTTTGTAAATTGATATGAACTTGGACTGAGATTGACTCTAATTGAATTGAGTTTTTTCTATAGATGTAGTTGTGCATCTATAAAATAATAAAAAGATAATAAATTTACACCTAAATTTAATGAAAATTAATATTAATTTAAAATTTGAATTATTCAATTTTTATATAAATAATAGTAACAGATTTTTTTTGAATTATTTGGAAAAAATCATTTATTAAAGAGCTTTAAAGAAATTCATGGTAAATCAAATTTTGAAAAAAATAATTAGATTGAATTGCAATTAGATTTGAAATTAAAATTTTAATGTATATATGTATGTATAGAAAAATAAGAGAATAATGCATTTGACCCTCAATTTAATGAAATTTCAATTGAATTAAATTAAAATTGAAATTGAGATTGGTTTTTAGTTGAAACCATTCGGTTTATATATATATTAAATAAGATAAGATTAAAGTGATAAATTACATGTATAAGACTAGCAAGTAATCTAGGATTGCAAAAAATTTGGGAACACCAATTTGGCAATTTAGTCAACTTTTTTAGATTGTGACATGAGAGTCGTCTACTGCTTGTTGTATATACTATAATATATAAGTTGCAAATAAATATACTATTACACAATGCTACGGAATGTTGCATGATATATGAAATGAAATATATATATAAAGTCTCCGGTGGTTGGGAGGGCGCGGTCAGGCGGATGAAGGCAGAAGGTTGTTGCAATACAAAAAGACCTAGAAAATTAAAGGAAGTCAACCTTGTTTACTACAAAAACTATTTTTTATGTATTCACGCTTGGTACTATAAAACTAAATTCATTAAGGTTGTTACACGTCCCCTTGGGATGGCATAGCGGTGAAGGTGGGTGGCCCGGGACCGATAGATCATGGGTTCAATTCCCACTGGACACGCTATGTGTGAGTTTGTCACCCTGTTACATTAAGGGTGGTTTAACTCTTCTGTGTGGTTTGCAGGCTATTGCACAGGAGCGAGGTTTACCCTGTGCGCACCAAAGGTAGCGGCTGCGGGTTCCTCGTCAACAAAAAAAAATTAAGGTTGTTACATCTACTTTTAATATATTAGTTAGTCTCTCTCACATCCATTAAAGTGGTACTAACGAAAACTTAAAATATGGTTGTTACATCTTTTTTTTAATCATGTTCTTGTATTGTAATTCAAAAGAGCCACTTGGTGGTCATTATAAATCCCATTCAACATATTTTATTGCATATATATTTCAGACATCACAAATAGAGGTCTAGATCCACACCCTCTTAAAAGATCATAAGTATATGCCATGTGACCTTATCTAATTTGATTGGTTTAACTATATTCTCCTCACCCCTTTTGAAAATAATAATGAATTACACGTTTTTTATGCAAGAATAATTCAAGTATCAGTAGTATACTTCTATTTCTTATATTATATATTACAACTATTTAACGCATTAAATGGAAAACATATGCCAATTACATTTTTTTAATTGTTATGCATCTGCCTTGATTCAATTTACATGTGCTATTGATTTAAAAAATTTCTTCCATGATGCTGCAGGTTAGGTCCAATTTTTATTCCATGATGCAAAGCTATCCAACCTTACTATATAATGTTAAATTGAGAAGCTTTAAACCCCATAAATTACTGTATTTTTGCGGTTTGACCCTCATATTATGAAAATGTTTAAATCATATCTAAACTATTTAATTTATTACAGGGAGTACAATCCCGATTATTATACATTTTTGATAGAATTTAATTTATAATTACAACAAATTAGATAATTCGAAGGTGGTTTTGGTGATCGCTGTTTTCACCAAATAAATCCTGCAAAAGTGCTAGAACTAGAATTAGTATAGCAACAGGTATCGAACACAGGGAACGGAGTATTTTAGACCTAAAATTCCTATCAATCAGGGTTTGGTTAGCAACCACGCAAGTTTTTGAGAATTTTCTAAACTAAAACAAGAAAGTAAATAGCAGGAAATGAATACGGAATAAACTTATGCAAATAAAACGGGTCCAGCAAGATGATTCACACACATACACAATCGATCACTGACACTAATAATTAATTAATCCACTTAAATCAATTAGTTGTAGGACACCGTAATTAAACTGACATATCCCCTATTCCCCCTTAATTATTCGGTAATCGCCATGGTGGGCATTGAAACAACTATTTCTCTAAATTAGATGCAACCTGCGTTGGTGGGCAATCAATAGATTTAACACCTAATCAGCTTTAAGAACTAAGGGAACCCAATTTAGGAGCCTACTCGTATGGTGGGCATCTAATAGTCTCCTACCAAATTAATCCAATTGTCCTAAGAACAATTTGCTACTTATTTAGCCTAATCCCACGAGAAACGATGGAAGTACTAAATTAGCTATGAATTAAATTAACTAGGGTGATCAAGCTTAAATTAATTAATCCAATTAATTAAACCTAGATTAATTTAGAACCTAAGTGATTAATTTTAAGCCATAGTCTCACGAAATTAAAGTGGTGTGTGTTTCACATCTCGCCGGCCCTAAAAAGACTTAGCTGCGCATATCGGCCGGACCGGCCGCATGCACCGAACCGGCGAGACGGAACACTTAACATGCTGAAAATTATAAAATAACTATGCACGAAAATTCTAACAAATTACCAGAATTCAGAATTATTAAAAACACGAAATATGGTCGTAAAATTTATCAAATCATAAATTAAAGACTTCAGATCAATCCACGGGAAAATAAGTACGGAGACAATTCAAATTCGGGAATGCAAAACGAAAGTGATAACATGTTGTTTCTTCCAAATCAAACTACAAATCTTGAAACGAAAGTGAGAAATGCAAACTTTGAAATTGATAAACCCTTCGATCGGATTCCTAAGCTTCGGCGTTCTCTTCCTCGGAATGAGCACGACTTCGGCTTCTCGGAATTCTTCTCTCGGTAATTGGTGGCGGATGAATTGGTGTAGACGGATGATGATAATGAATGTTACGGTGTGTAGCGTGCGTGTGTATGGGCGTAAGATATGATTTTCGTTCGTCTCCTCTCCTATATATAAGGCGGCTCCTTTCTTGTAGAAGTAGGGTTTTTATATCCAATCTGGAAATATATTAATTAGATAAATCATATCCAATTATTTCCATATCATCTCTTCCTTTATCCTCCACCTTCATTCTCTATAATTTCGTCCAAAATTCCATCTTTTAGACCCCAAATCGAGCCTGCCACCTCAGCAACTCATCACCGCCACATCAACACGAAAAATCTGCAAGACAGCAGAGAAATACGGTCCAACTGGCCAGGTGGGCCCCAAAACAGACATAATTTGTATAGTATGAATTAGACTCATCAAACCTCCTTACACTTGAACTATACTTGCCCTCAAGTATAAGAAACACAAAAGAATACGTACTATTCAAATTCAGTCAATCCCCAAGACTCAAGACTCAAAATAAAAAATACAAGGCGAAAATAAGATAAGAAAAGATAAGGAAAAGACAAAGACTCGAAACAAAGACAAAAACAAAGACGAGAACAAGACAATAAACAAAAACAAGAAGCAATACCAATCATATCCGTAATCTCCACACTCAAAGAACTAGTCAAACATGTCAAACCATGCAAATATGAATCTCATCAAACAAGTAGAGTTGCAAATTTTAGACAAGGCACACAGATATCAACTTGGTCAAAAACCTAAGCAAAAGTGGATCATCCTCACGATTCACTCAACACTCTCTAATCTAGGTCCGGTCAAGCCACTCAACGAAAATAGTTCTGTTGGGTGATGATTCAATCCTCAACATGATCATACTTGTGGGAAATGATTCTATCTTCTATACTGAATCACGCTCAGTAGCCTCGTGCTCTGACTGTTGAGAAGATTTGAAGATCCCAAAACCCTATCTGATTGGTGAACCATTCCTTTGTATTCGTATTTGTCTCTGAGGTTTCAGACTCAGTAGACACTCTGCTCTGGTCAAGGTGCTCAGTAGCTCATCAACCTCAGCACCAGTGTAGAAGACTCAGTGAATACTTGGACTCGGCAGAGCAAGATATGCGAGAGAGTCAGTTGAACTGAACTCAGCAGGAGTAGTTCACTGGACTCAGAGCTGATTTTTAGTAGACCCTTCTCAGCTGTCTATCTACTGAATACAAAATCAGACTCAGCATCGGCTGACAGTCTTCTGAACTGTCTGAATCTTTTGCTAAGCTATCAGTGTTGTCAAGTACGAGGAAGAGAGAAGTCAACTTCAGTTGCCTCAAAGTTTGTTCTGTCTCAACCACCACATCCACCTCGACAAATGACAAGCATACACGTGTCGTCTCACCTACTAAAGCTACAGTCAACATATTTCCGTAAAAGGTGGGAAAGTACACTGTTACCTACACAAAAGAGCCGTTTGCTACCACAAAAGAGGGAAAAAGAAGAAGATCGTTTCCAATGGATCTATTCTTCTCTCCACTCTATAAATAGAGGGATCATTCAAGATTTGAAGCACCCAAGAACCTAGTGCAATAGAAGCAAGAAACGCACAGAGCATTCAAACGAGCGAAACTAACGACTAAGTCTTCCGCAAGAATCAACCGAGTTATCTCCGGGGAAAGACTACATACAGCTCAAAAGGAACCAAGCTGAACCGACATAAGCTTCTAGTATCCAAGCGACTGACACGAACCTATAGCTAAACCCTCAGCTGTTCGTCGCTCTAGATAGCTACATTCTCGTTCCTTATCCCTCTAACCTTAAGCTCACTTGTTATATCCATAGCTTAGACGAAGGAGTTCACATTTGAACCCAATCCTTATTGTATAAGGACTCCTTCATTGTTGGAGAAGTTTGTCAAACACTTAAAGTTTGATAGAATTGTAAACTGGGACTTGCTCAGTATAATCCCCAAGCCACGGCTTTGTCCAGTGTACAAGCTGACTGAGACTAACTCAGTATAATAAATAGCCTCCTGATCCATCGGGACAGTGGACGTAGGATTGTTGATATCCGAACCACTTTAAAAACATCTGTGTCGTTTACTTACTGTTTTATTGGTTTTACTGTGCATACTGAACATCATATTTAAAATCGATTTAACTGTCTCAGTATTCTGAACCTCTTATCTACTGAACTGAGACTTGCATAAAACGTTTTCCTCATTAAAACTGATTTGGGCCTACACAATTCCGCACACTGAACTCTCACTGATCGATACTGAATTCTGACCTAGTCAGTTAGCAGATCTCAGCTGAGTCAGTACTCTTTTAGCCTTGAACACGATTCGGTAACGGTTGTCCGGGTCGCTTGAACTATTTCGACGACGGCACCTTCCCGAATAGGGACCGTTCGTGTTCGAAAGTTGAGAAATTTGGATTCAGGTGTATTCACCCCCCCCCTCTACACCTGAACTCACTCAAGGGACCAACAATTGGTATCAGAGCAGGAGTTCTTTGACTCTTGTTATCTTTGAGACTGGTCTATTCGAACGGATATGAGGGAAAGCGTTTTTCACTGCATATCACTCTACATTCATATCATTATTCTTCATGGCTGATATGTCAGGTATAAGGATGGTACCAATGTTCTCGGTGGAGAACTACGGAGTATGGCGAGTCAGGATGGAAGCTCATCTGACATCCCTCCATGACAGTATGACTGAAGTGCTTGAACATGGACCTATAGTTCCTATGATTGATAGTGTCGTGACTCAGGACCAAGCTCAAGGAGGAGGAATGGTGACTGGGAAGAAGATCCCCAAAGACAGAAGTCTCTTCACTCCTGAAGAGAAGAAGCTTCACAATCTAGACCGAGTCGCCAGGAATGCTATACTAACCACCCTTAGTGATTCTTATCTTGGCGGGGTTCGGGAATGCAAGGCGCTAAAGAACTGCGGGATGCTCTTGCGCTACCGAGTCGAGGGACTCGAGAAGATTAAAGCCAACAAATTAGCGCCGGAACTTCAAAAGCCGGAAAGCTTGTCTCTCATGCCCGGGGACAAAATCGAAGATCTAAACGTCGATTTACCAATCGATGAATTCTATCAATGGGCTGGGAAAGACATTCGAAGAATCGAGAGATGAATCGAAGATTCGAGGGCACCGCTTCGGACGGACCTTGGACACCTTTTGCCACTTTATTGCGACATTCCGATTTAGATGTCGTGTGTCTCCCGACCATATCTTTTCGTAATTACAAGGCAGAGGAGTATGAGTTCGACGGACCTCAAAGAAAGCCGAGAGTTGAAGCCGATACGAAGATTGACCATGCTTTCAAAGCTACGGTCAAGCCAAAGCATCTCCCGCTACGAGCAAGACGACGAGTAAGACCGAGCCTTCACTCACCGACCTACAAGAAGGAAGTCTAGCTCGGAAGTACGCGTTGCTCGCAGATGAAGTATCGAAGGAGAAAGAAAGGCGTAGAAAACCGACCAAAGCATATCGAGATACAAAAGGTAAGTCGAATATACACCTAAACGCGCTCCCGATACTCAATCTTCGAATGCGTAAAGAAAGATGACTCAAAGCACCCTCAAGGGATAGTGCAACCAAAGAAGAAAAAGTCATCACTTGCTACAACCGCAAGAAGCCGGGACATTATCGGTATGATTGTCCCGAGCTCAGTAGTGCTTTGAACGCGCAAAGCACGCAAGGCAAGGAGAGAGAAATTCGCCCGTAAAAGACAATCCTACATAGCCGGCGAAATCTCGAGACGACTCGAAGAGATCGACTCCTTTATGGATTCATCTCGACGATGAAGCGGCTTTCATGGCCTTAGAGCATGAAGCGAGATGAATCAACCGAAATGTGCATGATGACGAGCGAAGAGGATGAGGTAAATTCTCATGAACCAGTTAACTCCTCTTCACACCGCACACACGACACTATTTCAAAAAGTGCGAGATGGGAATTTGGACATCTCGACCGCATATGAAGATCTACTAGATGAACAAATTCGGATGAGTCCACGGCTCAAGAAGACTCTTCGGGAGTTGGATACCCCGAAAGTGGAGAATCGGAGACTTTCTCGGGAGAGTCAGGTTGTTACCGAGGCCGAAGAACTTGTGTTGAGACTCGTGGAGGAGATAAACTCTCCGATGGCCAAGTCTCCAGCATCAAGAAGATCGGATTTCAGTCTTGACCAATGACTTGACTCGGTAAAGATACCGAACCGAGTCTATCAAGCAAGAACTGTCGGGGACTTCGCACCGAGCACGACGCACCGAAGAAAAGTGATGATGTCTGGAGGAACCCGATGACGAGAGGTATATGGGCGCGAGAGAAGAAATTGGAGGCTATGCTAGCAAGCAATAAGCCAAAGCACCGCAAGGAAGGACTTGGATTAAAAACAGGGCGCGCCCCCCCCCGATCCGGAGGTACGATATGTTGACTCCGGTGGAAAGAAAATGTCTGAAACCACCGGGGTTGTTAGACAGATTTGGGTTACTAAAACTAACATCTAAGGACCCAAAATAAAAAATAAAGGGTACCTGAATACAATTCTGTTTTGCAGGTGCGTAAAGACCCATGGTATGTGGACAGCGGATGCTCAAGACACATGACATACCAAAGGAGTCTACTGAAGAATTATATCACTGAAGAAGGACCCAGAATTGAGTTCGAAGACAATGCAAAAGGCTATACCAGAGGATATGGAACACTCAGCATTGGAACTGCCAACGTTCCAAGAGTATCATATGTTGAAGGACTTCAGCATAATCTTCTCTCTGTTAGTCACTTTTGTGATAACTCAAATATTTGACGCTGGTTTCTGTGATGTTATTGATAAATCCACAGGGAAAACAGTGTTATCAGGTTTGCGCAGAAAGAACATATATGTGGCTGACTGGAACTCAGCTGAACCTGAAGCTTGCTTATTGGCGAAGAATGACAACCGCACGGGGTGGCTATGGCACAGAAGACTCAGCCATCTCAACTTTAAGATGCTCAACAAGCTTGCAAGAGACACTCTAGCAAGGGGACTGCCGAATGAAGTATTCAGCAAAGACACTCAGTGTGAAGCATGTCTGAAGGGAAAGCAAACAAGGAATCAAAATCCTCCAGTTCCATCGCCTTCCACTGATGGAATCCTTCAGCTGCTACATATGGATTTGTTCGGTCCAGTCTCCCCAGTGACGATCAGAGGCAGAAAATATGCATTAGTGGTCATAGATGACTATTCGCGCTACACATGGGTCATATTCATTGCCAACAAGTCTGACGTCAAAACAGAGTTACCAACGCTTTTGAAAAAGCTCAGTGCCGAGAAGAACACCAAGATCAGAAAAATACGTTCGCACGGAGGAACCGAATTCCTTAATTCCATGGTAAAGGAGTTTCGCAAGCGAAGGAATAGAGCATGAGACTTCACCGCACGCACACCTCGGCCAGAATGGAGTTGCTTGAACGAAAGAACGAGAACTCTAAAAGAGGCAGCTAGGACTCTACTCGCAGACTCGGGACTCCCAACCAAATTCGGGCAAGAAGCAACGGATACGCATGTTATACTCGAGAATAGATCTCTACCGACAAAGCAAAGATAAGCGGACACCATATGAACTATGGAACGGCAGGAAGCCTTCTCTATCTTATTTCCATATTTTTGGTTGTTCATGCTTTATTCACAATAATGGGAAAGATCGGTTGAAGACTTTTGATAGCAAGTCGGATCGGGGAGTATTCTTAGGATACTCTCGGGTCAAGCAAAGCTTTCGAGTATTCAACTATCGGACTCTTTGCGTGGAGGAAAGCCCTCATGTTGTTTTTAACGAGTTTGCTATCGAAGACAGGAGCAATAACTCAAATTCGAATCCGAGGACATCGTAAGCGGCTACAGGATCTAAGCTTAAAAGACAAATCGAAAAGATCCGGCTATGTTGGGATGATGATTCGGATGAAGAAACCGAAGACAAATCTATCGAATCTCAACCCGCCGAGCAAGTAGCTGAACGCATTGATTCTCCCGAACGTAATCAATCCCTGTGTAACTCGGGTCGATGAAGAAACCGTTGAGGTAACTGAGACCAACACTACTGAGAGCAACATCTCAGGGGGAACGTCTAGTAATGTTCCTTAGCTGAATGCCCCTGAACCCGGTGACTCAGTAGACCATACTCTTGTTACTGAATTACTTCAATCTCAGAATAGTACAACTGAAATGCCTAACTCACCTACTATCTCGTGTTGAACAAGTTTCGTATGAAGAGTTGAAACATCGTAGATCGTGGCTCGATGCTCACACTGGCTGATTTAATCATTGGAGATCCTTCAAAGAAATGTCAAGACAAGATCCAGATTCTGTCAAGGAGAAAGCGCATTATTTTCCTGCTTCTTGTCTACTGAAGAGCCTCAGACCATTGAGGATGCACTGAAAGATGCTGACTGGATCATTGCTATGCAGGAGGAGCTGAATCAGTTCACGAGAAATGAAGTATGGGAGCTTGTAGATAGACCCCGGCATCAACATGTTATTGGAACTAAATGGGTCTTCAAAAACAAGCGAGATGAAAACAACGTTATAGTAAGGAACAAAGCAAGAGTCGTGGCTAAAGGCTACTGTCAAGCCGAAGGGATAGATTTCGATGAGACGTTCGCTCCAGTTGCAAGATTGGAGGCAATCAGACTATTCCTGGCCTACGCAACACATCAACGATTCAGAGTTTATCAAATGGATGTGAAGTCTACGTTCCTGAATGGCGTGCTGAAAGAAGAAGTCTATGTGGAACAACCGCCCGGCTTTCAGCAGGGACATCAAGTATATAGACTCAGAAAGGCTCTATACGGGTTAAAACAAGCACCCAGGGCTTGGTACGATACCCCGTCTCGAGTTTCTTCTTCGTAAAGGTTTTGAGAAAGGCACGATGAGACCGCACTCTATTCAGCATTCGACTGGAAGAAGACTTATTACTTGTGCAGATCTACGTGGATGACATTATATTCGGATCAAAGAATGTCATCATGTGTCAGCAATTTGAAAAGATGATGAAGAATAAGTTCGAGATGTCGATGATGGGTGAAATGAACTACTTCCTTGGTTTTCAAGTCAAGCAACCGAAAGGGAACGTTCATCAACCAAGGCAAATACACTCGAGACCTCATCAAAAGATTCGGCCGCACATCCGCCAAATCAAT